>JANRMT010062796.1:98285005-98300728 GCA_026402145.1 Polypterus bichir lapradei | reverse complement strand
TAGATAGATAGATAGATAGATAGATAGATAGATAGATAGATAGATAGTGTCACACACGTGCACATGGGAGGCAGCTAAAGGGCTTGAGTAAGGGCAGTTCCAAGACATACAGGGATGTGGCAGAGTGCACTGAATCTTTTTCTCTTGACATCATTTCCGGGACCGAGCCAATGGAAGGAGACCTTGCTGGCTCCAGCCTCTGTGATGTCACATCCGGGCTCTCATCAATGGCAGAAGACTTTCATGAGCCCGACCCCTTTGACTTCACTTCCTGTCTTCCCCTTTAAAAGCCTCCCCCTTTTCCCTATTCCCTCAGTTCTTGTTTGGACTCGGTTTTGTGCACATCAGTGCAATACTCATTTGATTGACTTTGCAGCCAGGATATCAATTATATGGGTGGCTGCCCCATATCTTTTTATGACTCTTATGTCTGGTTTTTGTGACATTGGCGTAGTCGGCAGGATGGAGAAGTCCCAGAAGAGAAGGGGACAGGACCTGCAATACACCCAGGTGGGAGTGTACCAGGGCCAAGTTTTCAGGCGGGGAGGGTGTCCCATGGTTCGGATCGACCCAGTACAAGCTCTGCGCCCGGCACAGTTCTCTAGGCAACCTAAGCAGGCCAGGGAGTGTGCGGGACGGGCTCACAGACTTGGGCTGCTTTGGAGGTGGGAGGCAAAAGGTGCTTATTATGCTCTCTTGGAGAAGAGTGCCCACCTCCCTGTGAAGTCAGAGCCCTGATTTCCACCTAGGGGTGCCCCAGACTGGCAGGTGAATAGACTGGACACTAGAGGTTTGACCCAGAGCGGCCGACCCCTCAACAAGCCTGGTACTTATGGGCAAAGGTAGGGCAGTGGCTACAGCCACAGGAGAACAAGCCCTCCCATGTAATAGAACAGGTGGCCTGCTACCTGCTCCTGGAAACACTACCCCGTGGCTTCACCCAGCCGGTCTGGAGTAAAAAATTCCAAAATATGGCAGAGCTCATAGAGCTCATAGAGACACAAAGGATGGCCTCGCAGTCTGGGGGAGCTGAACCGTCCCTTAGTCAAACTCGACCAGAGTATGTCCCAGAATGGGAGGGAACCACGCCCCTTGAGGTCGGCCCTGACCCTCTCTCCCTTTTGCAGTTTCAATTTAGAGAGACGCCGGCTTCTTTTAAAAGGGAGCAGTGGAACGATCACTCCCTTAAGTTTGCCAGAAATGCAATGGTACTTGTCAACAGCCAGTGCACTAACCAGTGGATGCCACAGGGTCCTCACTTTGTGCTAGAAAATGACCTTCTCTATTGCATAGCTGAGCATGACGGGCAGGATCCCACAGACATTCCGGCGGCAGGTCTGTGAGTTAGTACATGCCCACCTCCTAGGTGGCTATTTGGGCACCGAGAAAACCTTGGAGTGGATCAAGCTCCGATTCTACTGGCCGGGAATCAATGAGGAGGTTCGTGCTTTTGCACTTCCTGCCCGGAGTGTCAATTGCGACAAATTCCTAAAAAGGACCATGCTCCTCTTGTTCCTATTCCCCTGATTGATGTTACCTTCCACAGAATTGGGGTCAATTTAGTCGGACCTCTAGAGCCATCAGCCCGAGGACACAAGTACATTTTAGTCCTTGTGAATTACGCTACCAAATAACCCGAAGCTGTTCCGTTGCGCTCAGCCACTTCCAAAGCCATCGCACGGGAATTACTAGGGGTCTTTGCGCACGTTGGCATCCCAAAGGAAGTCTTGACGGACCAGGGGATGCCTTTTACCTCGGAGATGTTCAAGAAGACTGCTAAGTTACTGAAAATAAAGCATTTAAAGACCGCGGTGTATCACCCTCAAACTGACGGTTTGGTAGAGAGGTTTAGTCAAACTCACAAACAAATGCTGCATAAGGTGGTCAGCGAGGATGGAAGGAACTGGGATCAGCTCCTCCCCCTTGTCCTTTTTGCCTACCAGGAAGTCCCACAAGCCTCCATGGGGTTCTCCCCTTTTAATTATTGTATGGGCGACAACCTCGGGGCATATTGGATATCTTAAAAAAAGGATGAGAAGAAGAGGCTCTTCCCTTTACAAATATATTGGAATATATCGCGCAATTACGTGATAGATTTGGTAAGATTCGGCCCCTCCTTAAAAGTCACATGGAAGAGGCTCAAGCAGCACAGGTCCATTATTACAACCGTGGCACCGCTCTCCGGGAGTTCCGCCCGGGAGATCGTGTCATGGTCCTAGTACCTACACCCTACTCTAAGTTGCTTGCCCATTGGCAAGGCCGCTATGAAGTTGAGGAGAGGAAAGGACTCATCGACAATTTGGTAAGTCAACCCAATCATCGGCCGAGGAAGTGGGTTTATCATGTAAACCTGCTGAGACCGTGGAAGCCTCCGGTCAGCCCCGCTCACTCTTTGCTCACACGGCTAGCCTTAACTTAGGTGCGGATTTAAGTCCCAGACAACGATGGGAGCTGGAAACATTTATCTGTCTGTCCGGAAGGTAGTGAGTGAAAACCCCAGATGGACCTCTCTGGTTGAGCATGACATTGTGACAGAACCCGGGGTTATAGTCTGAGAACTCGTCTTCCCGAGGCAAAAAGGGCTGAAGTGGAGCTTGAGATCAAACACATGCTGGAACTAGGTGTAATTGAGGAAAGTCACAGTCCCTGGTCCAGCCCCATTGTATTGGTCGCTAAGCCTGATGGGAGTTTTTGCTTCAAAGCATATCCAATGTAATGAGTGGATGACCTCCTTGAGAGGCTTGGACAGGCTCAATATTTGACCACACTGGACATGACAAAGGGGTACTGGCAGGTTCCTTTAACGGACTCCACGAAGGCTAAGACCACGTTTAGCACCCCTAGCGGACACTGGCAGTATCATGTCATTCCATTTGGATTACATGGGGCTCCAGCTATCTTTCAGCGTCTGGTGGACAAAGTATTCAGGCCTCATAACTCATATAGTGCTGCCTACCTGGATGACGTGGTCATCTATTCCAGCACGTGGATGGAATGCCTACAGCAGGTAAAAGCGGACACTTGGTGAGGCCGGGATTCGGATTAATCCCCAGAAATGTTTCTTTGGATTGAGCGAAGCCAAGTATATAGGCTACCTGGTGGGTCAGGGTACCGTGAAGCCACAGTGCTCCAAAGTAGAGGCCATTTTGAAATGGCCGTGTCCGCGAACCAAGTGGCAGGTCCAAGCCTTTTTGGGGTAGCGGGGTACTACTGCGGGGTCTGCCAGGACTTTTCTTAAAGTTGTCTATCTTTCCAAAATGAGTAACTGGACAAAAAGGAGCTGTGATCAGGGAGGTGACTGAGAAACCAATGGTCACTGTAAGAGATCTTCAAAATATCTTCTTTTGAGATGGCAGAACCTGTTGAATGAATGACCATCTTAGCTGCACTCCTTCAAACAGGAAAAGATTCTCTGATCTGACAAAAACTGAGCTCTTTGGGCAGAACTCCAAGCGCTATGTCTTGCAAAGATCAGGCACTGCACATTATTTGCCTACTGCTATCCCTACACTGAAGCATGGTGGGGGCAGCATCAGACTATGGTGTGCTTCTAAGTGACAGGACATGCAGACTGGTCAGAAGTGAGGGAAAGATGAATGTAGCCAAATACAAAGAGGTCCTTGAAGAAAACCATCTTAGAGTGCACACCATTTCAAACTAGGATGACAGTTCACCTTTCAGTATGTCAATGTATATCCAAGAGAACATTAGAATGGCTTCAGGACAAGTCTGTGAGCGTCCTTGAGTGGCCCAGCTAAAGCTCAGGACTTAAACTTTATAAGATATGTGTGGAGAGACCTGAGATTGCAGTTTACAGACATTTCCCATCCAGTCAAATGGACCTTGAGAGGATCTTCCAGGAAAAATGGGATAAACTGCCAAAATCCAGGCGTGTAAAACTTGTACAGACTTACCCAAGACAACTCAAAGCTGGAATTGCTGCCAAAAGGGTTTCTTACAAAGTACTTAATTAAGGGTCTCAATACTTATATGAAGGCGAGATTTCAGATTTTGATTTTCAAAAAATTTGCAAACCTTTCTGAAAATATGTTTTCACTTCGTCATTAACAGTTATTGAGTTTAGATTGATGTGCAGAAATGGAAAATGTATCTACTTGGATTCTACAAACAATAAAGTGTGCAGAAATGGATGAGGTCTGAATACTTCCTCAAGGCACTGTTAATATATAAATACAAGATACAGATCATTCTCCATGAGATTCGTGTCCTGACTTGGCAGCAAAACGGGTAATTCATTTTGTAAACTGGAAGAATCGGGTAAAAGGCAAAACAAAAGAAAATCAAAATAAAATGGACTGAACGAAAACCAGATAAAAGCCAAAAATCAAGGTCAAATAAGAGCCAATAAGTCAAAAAATAGGCAAGACAAGAAGAGTAAATGCACAATAAGTCAAAATGAAAGTGAGGATTTTATCCGCAGATCAAATAAAGCTCAGAGCAAAAGGCTGACATTTAATGCCATCTGCTGATTAAGTCAAGGTCACAACCCTAGAGACCACGCACCCTAGAAATGTAGGACATTATCCTGACAACAGTACGCAATGTGGCTTCTCTAGCAACAAAATGTCAAAATTCAGCCTAAACCATGACATATAACCCTGAGAAAGACAAGTCTGCTGGATCCATCCATCTGGTTTCCAAAAGAAATAATTATGAAATCAAGTCATAAGGCAAGGGGTGTGAAGGGCATTAAACTTGGCCCAGGACCGATCTTCTGGACCATACCCATTCCAATGCACCAGATATTCCGTTGTCAACCCTTGTTTTCTAGAATTCTCCAGATATTGTACCTGATATTCTTCTGTGCCATCTACCAGAATGTGAACGGTGTGATGGATACCCGGGCATCAGCAAGCTCAAACACCAACACGAACACAGAATCACAGTCCCGGGTTCAAATAAAGGTTGTTTATCAACAACAAATACCTCCAACATGGTACATAAGCACAAACCACAGGTTTTCTTTCTTCCCAATAACTCACTCTTTCTCATCATCGCACTGCCCTCCTCTAGTCAAGTGTTACCTCTCTACCTCCCAGCTCCAACTCGCCTGGATAAGGGAGTGTGGTCTCTTTTATTAAAGACCTGGGAGTACTTCCGGTGCCATGGCGATTGCCCGATCGAAGCACTTCTGGGTCACACAGTAGGTTGCTTGTTTCCCTGCAGCGCCCTCTTGTGGAACCCCGTAACCCCAGCAGGGCTGCCCTGCCGGACTACATTTCCCGGCATGCCCTGCTGACTTCCCACGGGGCATCGACAACCAGGGATGCTGCCATCTAGGGTACTGGGGGAATAACAAAAACCCAACAATATCTTCTCTTAATAATGGTCCACTCTTTCTGGTCCTTCCTTCCAGGTTTTCTTCTGGCTGGGATGCCCCTCCAGCCCACATGGCATCTACAACAGTAATATGGGCTGCTACAAACTGGTCTTTACCTTGAAACATGAAAAGTTAAATGAATCTTAAAATGCGCCAGTAGTGATAAACTATAAGATACTTGACTAACCTGGCATCTGATGATGTATGGGCCAATAAACCTGAGGGGTAATTTACGAGAAGGAACTTTAAGCCAAATATCTCTCGTTGCCAGCTACACTCTGTGACCTACTTTTAAAATCAGTGCCTTTTTGTGCTTCTTGTCCGCAAAGCACTTTATAGTTAATCTTGCTTTCTTTAGATTTTTATGAACAATGTCCAGGTTGTCATGAAGGTTTTTAACATAATCCTAACACGGAACAGCTCGTGGGGAGGACAGTGACTCAAACGCCTGGGGACTGAATCCATACTGGCACTTAAAATGGAGACATCTTTAAATATGACTGAAGAAGGACATTCCTGGAAAATTCTTCCATAGGCAACATATTAACCCAATCATCCTGTTTAGAATTTACCACAAAGCATAAATATTTTTCCAGGTCTTGGTTAACTCTTTTGGTTTGCCCATTAGTATCCAGATGATATGCAGGTGTTAAATGTATCTTGTACCCAAACCATTCACAAAACACTTTACAAAATTTGGATATAAGCTCCAACACAATAGAAGATGGGAACCCATGAAGGCACACTACTCTTTGTAAGAATACTTCTGCCAGTAATTTGGCTGATGGTAGCCCCTTTAGAGCAACAAAGTGAGCAATTTTAGAAAACCTACCTACTTTAACCAGAATTGTGGTATAGCCCTTGGAGGAAGGCAGACCTGTGACAAAGTCCCTGGAAATGTGCTCCCGGGGACGTGATAGCACCAAAAATGGCTGGAGCAAACACAACGGAAGTCCAGTGGTTTTCTTAACGTGACAGTGGCTATGTATTCTTTTATGTCTGTTGTCCATCCTCTTCACCAAAATGTATTTTATTTAATAAATTCATCATCTGGACCACCCATGGATGTCCAAACATAGGCGATTGATGGCACAGATCTAGTACTTGCTTTTTCAAATTAATATTCCCACCTGGAATATTTAGAGTGGTATGTGGCTGCCTTTGAACACTATGGACTTGATTCAGAATATCTTGTTTATCTGGTACATTTAGCCAATAATTTTGTCTGAATCAATAATAGGTGAGGAGTTCTCAAAGCACCCATTGGGCTCATCTATACGACAAAGGGTGTCTACCACTACCTTTTATTCTGCCTAGATGATACACTAATGTGAAATGGAATTGGCAGAAGAATAAAGTCCATCATGCCTGACGATTATGAATTTGTGATGCCCAGGGCACTCCAGCCACCCCAACCCCGACACAGACAGGCAGGACACAAGTTCAGCACATGTTGTATTCATCCGTGGGGAAGTGCTTAATAATGTTCCCCACTCCTTAGCACAGTACATATAGAGCCAACAAATACAGCACAGTCTTTTTGCCTCCAGTGCTCCATACAGGCTTCGTCCTTCTTGCTCCCGATGAAGTACTGCCTGTCCCATGAGGGCTGTCCTCCTCCATGATGGGGAGTCGATGTGACCTGGTCCACGGCTCTGCCCAGAAAAGACAAAACAAGACAGGGACGAGGAGGTTGCCGGCCTCTTAAATAGACAGCGCCTCCAGCCATAGCCCAGGTTAAAGCACTCATAACAATGTCACTCCCCTCTTCGCCCCATGCCCAACGGACGTGAAAGCAGAAGAGGAAGTTACAATACCTCTCAAGCTCGGCCAAGGTTAGTGCGGAGAGAAGCCCTTCTCCGCACTGTTTGAAGACTCTGTCTTCCTTTACTGGGTCTTCCTTTTGTTCTGGGGTGCAGCAAAAGTCTGGGTCTCTCTATGGCAGAAAGAAAGCCCCCATGCTCTCTGCAGCCCCATAGACTTGGTGGTATATGTGGTCTGGATACCAGCACAGACAACCCAACACCATAGATTTGCCTTGGCCAATTCTGTTTCAACCGAGTGATCGGTCATTACCCCCCACATCTACTGTTGGACTTCAGGCTACTTGTCTCCCTTCCGATATCACATCCGGGGACAAGTCGCTTGGATTTCTGGTTTTATGTACGGTACAGGAAGTACTCACCTGTACTGCCAAATCTGCACGGGTGTGCCATGTGGTGGGCTGGCGCCCTGCCCAGGATTTGTTCCTGCCTTGTGCCCTGTGTTGGCTGGGATTGGCTCCAGCAGACCCCCGTGACCCTGTGGTAGGATATAGCGGGTTGGATAATGACGGGCAGCACAGTGGTGCAGTGGGTAGCGCTGCTGTATCGCAGTTAGGGGACCTGGGTTCGCTTCCCGGGTCCTCCATGAGTGGAGTTTGCATTTTCTCCCCGTGTCTACGTAGGTTTCCTCCCACAGTCCAAAGACATGCAGGTTAGGTGCATTGGCGATTTTAAATTGTCCCTAGTGTGTGTGCTTGGTGTGTGTGCGTGCCCTGCCCGGGGTTTGTTTCCTGCCTTGCGCCCTGAATTGGCTGTGTTTGGCTCCAGCAGACCCCTGTGACCCTGCGTTAGGATATAGCAGGTTGGATAATGACAGACTGACTGACTGTTCTGTGAATATCTGTCTGAAAAAGGAAAAATAAAAACTTTGTATAAGATTGTAGTCTATGACTCTAAATGTATGAGTTATTACATCTTTTCATTTGTGGCTATCAAATTTTGTTATCTGTCCTATTACACTTGCTGAACAAACAGGCCCTCACGTAATGTTACTCAATTGTTTACCTCTTTTGTAAGTCGCTTTGGATAAAAGTATCTGCTAAGCAAATAAATGTAAATGTAACAGATAGGTTATTTTCGTGAAGGCGTCAAAGGACTTTCTTAACATGTTTCACATGCATAGATAAGACTTTCGAAAAAATCTAAGTATCATCTATGTATACCAATACAAACTTCCCCAGTAAATCTCCAAAAATATCATTAAGAAAGGACTGAAAAACAGCTGGAACATTAGCTAATTCATGTGGTATTACTCTGTCCAGTTGTGGTATTAGAGGTCAGTTTTCCATCCATCCCTTTCTCAAATTTCAAGAAGATTATTTGCACTTCTTAAATCTAAATGGGTGAGGCAGAAGCCACATGAAGTAGCACTCCACAGTCCCTACAGTACCCAGGAAACACACAAACAGGGCTAAGTTGGCAAATTCCAAGTGTCATGATGCCGTGTGGGAATCCAGGGCACTGCTGCAACCCAGAGAGGCTGCCATTTAAGGACCCGGGGGAGATAATGCCCTGTGCACAATCTTTTCCCCGGTCCTTCCATTGTCCACCTGTCCCTCACCGAGGGTTATTTTATTTAAGTCTCTGAAATCAACACAAGGTTGAAGACCCCATTCTTTTTTCTCTGCATAAAAGAAGCTCACCCCTATCAGACTATTAAATGGGGTTATAAAACCATTGTGCACGTTTTCTGTGATATATTGTTCCATAGACTCAATTTCTTGCCGTCACAAAGCGTAAACTTTCCCTTTGGGCATTGTGGCCCCTGGAATTAAGTTAATAGTGCAATTATAGTCCCAATATGGGGGTATCACTAGGGCTTGTTGCTTATTAAATACATCAGCATATTCAGAATGTTCAGAAGGCAGGATTGATATTGTGTTACAAAAGACTAGCTTTGGTACAGTCCTCAAGCAATTCTGAACACAATACATGCTCCACTTTATATCTTTGGACTCCCAGTTAAGAAGAGGATTGTGCTTGTGCAACCAGGGGCATCCGAGGATTATTTGAGGCAAAGGAGACTGAATAACAAAAAAAGGACAATGTTTCTTCATGAAAGATTTCTATCTTGACTGACAGAATAATCTAAATGCCCAGAGCCAATGGACTGACCATCCACTTAAAGGAAAATATACTGGAGTGATATATAAACGCTAAATCATGGAGGAGCTAATAAAATTTCCATCTGAGCCTGAATCAGTCAGAGCAACTGTGACAGTATTATTAACCATACACTGCATGCACTGAATTGCAAAAAGTTCTTTGCACAGGGTTTGTCTACAAGCTCCCACCCTACCAACCCCGAGGTAGAGTGGGTGTATTAGTTTCCCAGAAGTTTAGGGCAGTTAGTCACGTTGTTTCCTGTTTCTTCAAAGTAAAAGCAAAGTTTTTCCTTTACTTGGCACTGCTGTTCACTAATACTAATTGCTGTTTGGCTCAATTCCATAGGTTCCAGAGCAGTCTTCCATTCACTTGATCTAAGGATCATTCCCCATTCCCAACTCTTTTCTAACTTTCTCTCTGATAGACCTTGTCAAGTGTGTTACCAAGATTGTGGTTGGCTAACTCATCCTTTATGTCAGGGGCTTCATCCTCATTTAAAGATCGTAATTAGTGCCACATCATCCCAACGAGCCTCACTTGCTAACATTCTAAAGTCCACAATATATTCAATTATGGACTATGAACCTGGACGACAAGCTAATAATCCATAATAAAATTTTCCAGATTTTCTACATAAAAAAGGCAATGAAAGCCAGCACTTATTGTTAGTGTCATTGTGGTAGAAGTTTAACACCTTATTAAAGAATGAAACATCCTCTAAAAGGACAATTCAGTAATCAGGCAGGAGAAAAGCTGTTCATCGTATCTTTTAATTACTCCTCAGTAAAATGCCTTGGAGGGAGCATTCTTCAAAAGCAGTCTGTTACAGCACGATCAGAATGGTCCCAGAAACAAAGAACAGAAGTGCATTTTAAAAGCTATTGAATTTACATACAGAGGGATCACACTCCTCAGCCTCCCTGAAAAACTATATTCGGGGGTCCTGGAGAGGAGGGTCCATCAGATAGTCGAATCTCGGATTCAGGAGGAACAGTGTGGTTTTCATCCTGGTCGGGGAACAGTGGACCAGCTCTACACCCTTAGCAGAGTCCTGGAGGGTGCATGGGAGTTTGCCCAACCAGTCTACATGTGTTTTGTGGACTTGGAAAAGGCGTTCAACCGTGTCCCTCGAGGAATACTGTGGGGGGTTCTCCGAGAGTATGGGGTACCGGACCTCCTGATAAGAGCTGTTAAGGTGCCTGTATAACCGGTGTCAGAGCTTGGTCCGCATTGCCGGCAGTAAGTCGAACCCTTTTCCGGTGAGAGTTGGACTCCGCCAGGGCTGCCCTTTGTCACCAATTCTGTTCCTAACTTTAATGGACAGAATTTCTAGGTGCAGCCAGGGCGTTGAGGGGGTCTGGTTTGGTGGGCTCAGGATAGGGTCACTGCTTTTTGCAGATGATGTTGTCCTGTTTGCTTCATCAGGCCATGATCTTCAGCTCTCTCTGGATCAGTTCTCAGCTGAGTGTGAAGAGGCTGGGATGAGAATCAGCACCTCCAAATCTGAGACCATGGTCCTCAGCCAGAAAAAGGTGGAGTGCCCTCTAAGGGTTGGGAGCGAGATCTTCCCCCAAGTGGTGGAGTTCAAGTATCTCAGGGTCTTGTTCACGAGTGAGGGAAGAATGGAGTGGGAGATCGACAGGCAAATTGGTGTGGCATCCGCAGTGATGTGGGCTCTGCATCGGTCTGTCGTGATGAAAAAGGAGCTGAGCCGTAAGGCAAAGCTCTCAATTTCCCGGTCGATCTATGTTCCTACCCTCACCTATGGTCATGAGCTATGGGTAGTGACCGAAAGAACGAGATTGCGAATGCAAGCGGCTGAAATGAGTTTCCTCCACAGGGTGTCTGGGCTTTTCCTTAAAGATAGGGTGAGAAGCTCAGTCATCCGGGAGGGGCTCAGAGTAGAGCCACTGCACCTCCGCATCGAGAGGATTCAGATGAGGTGGCTTGGGGATCTGATCAGGATGCCTCCTGGACGCCTCCCTGGTGAGGTGTTCCGGGCACGTCTAACCAGGAGGAGGCCCCTGGGAAGACCCAGGACACGCTGGAGGGACTATGTCTCCCGGCTGGCCTGAGAACGCCTTGGGATTCTCCTTGAAGAAGTGGCCAGGGAGAGGAAATTCTGGGCATCTCTGCTCAAGCTGCTGCCCCCGCGACCCAATCTCGGATAAGCGGAAGAGGATGGATGGATGAATTTACATACAGTGTCAATCAATGCTTACATTTTACTCTGGTTGGTTCATTGGTTTGTCCAAATGATTTAAAATAAAATAAAAGTCTCTTATATTATATTCTGGTTCTTCTTATACCTTTGAGTTGTGCCACCACCCTCGAAATTTCTGTGCATATAACAACTGTCCATTCTCGTTTAAAGGACATGTGCTTAGTCATCCTTCAGTTCATTGTTTATATTACATGAACCTTTCTTCTGGTGCATTCTTTATTTACTTAGCCATCTCAGTATTTTTCCTAAACCAATTCTTGCATTTCAGTGTGAATTTTGTTGTTCACTTGACCTTTATCTAGTTTCCAACATTTTCTAATCTTTTATGCAATTTCTTAAAGATGAATGCTATATTACCGTAAAATTATTCTTCCACATCATACATAACAGAAGCCCATGGAAGTGGATTTTTTATGATTATAAACAATATACGTATACGATCATCTGGATATGTTTTAGGACAAGCTTCAAAGACCACACAACATTGATTTTAGAAACCCAAACACTCATTAGGCTGACCTGACAAATGAATCAGATTAGAATCTGAGGTTCATCAACTTGCAGCAGGAGCCAGATTTGCTGAGACATTAACCGCAGTTGTTAACTGATTCACCGCCAGTTGTTCCACAGATGTTTGCAACTCTCCTACTTGTTCTTATGGTTTTTTTTTTCTCCCTGCATACTGTATCTCTCATGCCTCTGCAAGTATGGCACATCTCAGGGTCACTCATTTTGATCCTGTCTTTTTTCAGATAACTAATTTTGTGAGTAAACTGACGCTATGTCTGGCAAAAACTAGGCACTGCACATTATCTGCCTAATACTTTAGGCTAACGTCTGACCTGCCTTTCTTAAGTAAAATTCTACAAAAGGCAGTCATTAAGCAGCTAAATGATTACTTGAATCAGCTGTTATTCTTGACAAATTTCAGTCAGGTTCCAGAACAAACCGTGGTACAGAAACTACACTGGTTAAAGTACTAAATGATTTGCGAGTTAATGAGGACAGAGGCCGACTATCTGTTCTTGTCCTCTTAGACTTGAGTGCAGCATTTGACACCATAGACCACAGTATTCTTACAAATCGCCTTTGACACTGGGTGGGCCTCTCTGGCAGCATCTTAAATTGGTTTAAGTCTTACTTTATAGATAGAAAGTTCTTTGTGAGTTGGGGTGATTGTATGGAAAATAAAAAGTCATATATAGCAAAAATAGACATAAAACTAATTAACAGCTTCTATAAGCATTAAACTTAGTGTGAATTAGATATGTCAAGCAAATAGTTAAACAAAGGTATTTGTCATATTTCTTTTTTAGTTAAGCTCAGGGCAAAACTACTAATATTGAGTAACTCGGAAAGACAGAGTAGGAAGAGAATGACATGCAGAAACTACACGAGGACAGAGAAGGAGGAATGGGGGAAACACTTGTTGTTTGAAGGTCGACTAATAAATAAGGGAAGAAGAAAATAGAATTGAATGACGAGAAGTAGAAAATATTGGTGGCCAAGAAAGGCCTGTGAGAAGCCAGCTGGAGTAGTAAATCCAAATAGACAGCAAAGGCATTGTTTCTTATGAGGTCAAGATGATAAGAAATGATTATATAAACTGTGATTTTTGGCCTGTTTGGGGCTCAGCTCAGCTTGGCCTAATTGGGTTGAGTCTGTGTTATTGTTTATTGCAATAAACCTAATTACTCCGTTTGCCTATCCTTCGAATCCTCGAGCATTCTTTTAAAGTGAGAATCTTCAGCGTATTTTTTACTTCGACAATTGTACTTCAGAGATCCATGATATATTGTATATGGTATACCACAAGGATCTATCCTAGGCTCACTGCTCTTTTCAACCTACCGTATATACTCATGGATAAGTTCTCCCGTGGATAAGTCAGGACTTGATTTTATCGTTTAATTTCTGGTATTTTATAATGTCGGTCATATAAGTCATATATCTCACACCCTCATACACCTTTATCGTAAGAGCATCCCTTATCAATGATGGAGTGTTCAATCAGAAGAAAATATGAAGCTGGTTGTGAATTAAACGTCGTTGAAGTAGCGAAAGAAATAGAACTGTGCTGCTGCAACAAAATTCAATGTGTCTGAGAAACTAATGTGAGATTGGAGGAGGCAAGAAGATGTAAAAAAAAAAAATGTGTCGCATTTTTGAATCAGTCGGGGTCTGATTTTATGATCAATTTTTTTGGGTTTCAAGACCCGACTTATACGTGAGTATATACGGTACATGCTTCCATTAGGTCAGATTATCTCAAAACAGGGTGAGCTACCACAGCTATGCCGATGACACACAGCTTTAAAGACAAGTGGTGGGACTAGAATAAGAATAAGGGGGTTTGGTTGACTGGGTGTTGAAAATTGAAAGAAAGAAAGAAAGAAAGAATGTTTGGAGCCGAATAGTGTCTAACAAGTATTTTTTCAGATACATTTTTCAAGACAAGGATGGCTGAATTCACGTTTCCATCTCCGAGCCCATTCCTGACTGTCACAGGAGAGCTACCAGTGCCCTGGCAGAGATGGATTGAGTTGTTTGAATTACGTTTGGTGGCCCTTGATGGCCAGGAAGTGGCAGATGCCAGGAAGAGGGCTCTGCTATTGCACTGCTTGGGAGAAGAGGGACGACATATCTTCTCTATGTTGCAACTGGAGACACCCTAAATATGCAATAGCAAAGGCAGCATTAGCAACATCTTTCATCTCAGGTTGTAGGATCCTTATGCACCATTTCCATTTTTTTCAAAGAGCTCAACAGCCGGGTGAGTCGTTTGCTCAGTAAGTTTCTAATTTACACAAACAGGTACAGTATTGTAAATTTGGGGCCCTGCAAAACAAAATGATCCATAACTAAATTATAGATAAAACCTACCACCATCAGTTGTGTGTGAGGCTGTTGCTTGAATCCGATGACCTCACATTAGAAAAAATACTAGGAAAGCAAACAGAAAACATCTGTTTGTCTATCTGTTGCCAACATTTACAGCACTGATTTGAGACTTTCTGAGCATAAAGCAGTATTTTTCATTGTCTCACTGCTTTTCCTTCCTCTTGCCTGTAAACTACAAATTTCTTACAGAAACCTTAAAAATATCTGTCCCTCTATCCTTTCTGGATCCATTTCTGATCTTTTACTGTCTTCACCTATTCTGTCAACACTAGATAGTCTTGTTGACCACTATAACTCAGCTCTTCATTCAGCATTAGATAAAACAGCTCCTTTAAAATATAAGGAGGTTTCCTTTAAATGTTCAGCTCCTTGGTATAACTCAGAATTGCGATCTATGAAAGCAGCTGGCTGACGCCTTGAGAGAATGTCACTTAAGACTGGCCTCACCGTACACATCCAGGCTTTCTCTGACCACCAAAGAGCTTACAGAGAAGCACTAACTGCTGCTAAGAACACCCACTATGGCAGAATAATAGAAAGTGGCCAAGATGACCCAAGGGTTTTGTTTTCTGTAGTTAATAAACTACTCGAACCTGCATCTGGCCCAACTACCTCTTCTACTGAAGTCTGTGAGGATTTCCTCCACTTTTTCCATAACAAAATTAAAGATCTAAATAATTCACCTAACATAAATACATCATCTGTTTATATATCTCCCTGTTTTCCCACTCCATCCAGCTCCTTCTCTAAGTTCTCACCAGTCACATCTGCATTTGTTAATAACCTGCTTTGTAAGATGAGGCCAACCTCTTGTGTACTGGACCCCATCCCCAGCACACTACTTAAATCCTGCCTTCATGCCATAATCCTGACTATTACAACAATAATAAGCTCATCCCTTGACATTGGCTCTGTGCCGCTTACTTTTAAAATCGCTTCTGTAACCCCAATGTTAAAAAAGTCTGGTCTTGATGCTGACAATCTTAACAATTTCCAGCCTATTTCCCACTTACCTTTCCTGTCAAAAGCTCTTGTGTGTTGTAGCCTCCCAGCTCACCAATTACTTAACCACTAATAACTTGATGGAACCCTTTCAATCTGGTTTCAGAGCACGGCACAGCTGTGAAACTGCTCTGCAACGGGAAACCAATGATTTGCTTATGGCAGCAGACTCTGGACAAACCAGCATATTAAGTCTATTAGACCTCAGTGCAGCATTTGACACTCAGGTCAGACATGACATCCTACTGTCCAGAATGGAGAACATGCTGGGTATCTCTAGCACTGCCCTCCAGTGGTTCAAGTCCTATCTGACTGATAGGCAAGAG
>JANRMT010062796.1:98274274-98284905 GCA_026402145.1 Polypterus bichir lapradei | reverse complement strand
ATATGTGCTATATAAATAAATGTTGTTGTTGTTGTTGTTGTTACTGTCCAGAATGGAGAACATGCTGGGTATCTCTGGCACTGCGCTCCAGTGGTTCAAGTCCTATCTGACTGATAGGCAAGAGTTTGTTAGTCTTGGCAACGGCAGATCCAGCTCAGCGCCAGTCACACAAGGAGCTCCTCAGGGCTCTGTCCTCGGCCCTCTGCTCTTCTGTATTTATATGCTTCCCCTTGGCCATACTATTTGTAGCTATGGACTGGGCTTTCATTTTTATGCAGATGATACTCAACTCTACTTCAATGTTAAAAGTGGAACTTTATCAGAGCTTTCTCAGCTCACAACCTCACCTAGTGAAATTAAAACCTGGATGGAGCAGAACTCTTTAAAATTAAATTGCAACAAAACTGAACTCCTGCAAATTGGGACTAAAATGCAGCTTAATTAAATGAGCTCCTTCCCAGTCCATCTTGGTGGTGATCTCATCAGACCTGCTTCTACTGACACCTTACCTTGGTGTCATTTTTTATTCCTCCCTTTCTTATTCCACCCACATAAATCACATTAAGAAACTTTCTTACTTTCACCTCCATAACATATCCCATGTTCGCTCTTTCCTCTCCTTTTCTAATGCTGAGAAACTTGTCCCTGCTTTTATCACATCCCGCATAGATTATTGTAACTCGCTGTTGGCAGGTGCACTTATCCAGCTTATTCAAAACTCAGCTGCAAGAGTCCTTACTCGAACCAGCAGCAGCAAGCACATCACACCCATCCTGCTCCATCTTCACTGGCTCCCTGTGTCTTACAGAATCGAATATAAAATCTTACTAATAACCTACAAAGCCTTAAACGACCTCACGCCAAACTACATCAGTGACCTTCTACATCACTATGTGCCTGCCCGCCCACTAAGGTCCTCTTATCTTATTGTGCCCCACACTAATCTATAATCTATGGGTGACAGCAGGGCCTTCAGCTGTATAGCGCCTAGACTTTGGAATGACCTACCGAAATGAATCAGGTCAGCTGACTCAATCTTTTAAAAAACAACTCAAAACTCATCTGTTCAGGAAGGCTTTTAGCTCTACTTGACTTTATTACCCTTCTCTCAGTTTACCTTTCTGTCAAAATGCTCATGTAACCTGTGTGTGTATGTGCGAGACCATCAGTTAAGTTGTCTCTTAGGCTTTCTTTGAATTTACTGTCTTAATCTTCGTTATTTATTTATTTGGTTTGTACAATGCTATATACTGTATACCCTGCCATTATTTCTTATATTCTGTAAGTGCCTTGAGCATGGGAAAGGCGCTATATAAATAAAAATCCATTATTATTGTCATGGTTGCACAATAGTTACAAAAATTGTACCATTTCAGCAGCATCTTTATACATCACAACATGGGGAGCTAACATCATGGGGCTTCATCTTGTCCATGCTTTATACATTACAGTCTTAGACTTTGAGGGTTGTCAAATTTGACAAGTTGCAGACTCCTGGCTACAGAGATTTAAGACAGAGATTAACCCTGACATTGCTCCAGTGATTCAGCCGCTACACTGGATTCCACTGGCACTGCAAGAGGGGGTCTCTGCAGAGTTAGAAAGCTTGCGGGATGCTGGTCTCATTGCATCACTCTGGATATCAAACCTTGATATTGCACAGAAAAAGAATGGCAAAATTCATCTTTGTGTGGATTTGAGGGAAGTTAATAAAGCTATAATCCCAAATAAATGTTCACTGCCTATGACAGAGGAGTTTATGACTCACGCCACTCGGAAAGGCCCTCGCCAATCCCTTAGGACCGACTGAACCATGTTCAACTGCTGTTCACATGGAACTCTGCTCCTCTTTGGCCTTTAAAGCGCTCGTTTGAATACTTCCACCAGATTGGACCTTGCAAGTGAATACTTTTGACTCTCACTTGGGGGTTTTCAGGTTCACACAAATGGCTTTTGGATAAAGCTCAGCTCCAAGCTGTTTACAAAAGATCATGTCACTATTACTAACAAACATTCCTAGCGTGTCCATATATCTAGATAACATTGTAATACATGGCCCCACTCAGGAAGAGCATGATATTAGCTTGCAGTTGGTGCTGGAGCAAAGCCAGGTCACCTTAAATGCTAAAAAGGGTGTTTTTAATGCTCCAGAAACTGACTTTGTTTGTCAAAAACTTACATGCAATGGCATCCAGCCCTTGCTATCCAATGTGGATGCTATACTAGCCTTGCCAGAGCCTAAATCAACTACTGAGTTGGCAACATTTTTGGGCATGGTATATTATTCCCTTCATTTCTTAATCACATTATGCTCCGCTGAGGGCCCATTTGAAAAAGGACGCCACATAGGCTCGGACTGCTGCTTGTACACAGGCAATTCGCGACATCAAACAACAACTCACAAGGCCACTAACACTAGCTCATTTCAGCCTTGCTGCCCACCCCTGCTCTGGTCACATGTGATGCCTCTGCTGTGGCGCTAAGTGTGTTCTATCCCAGATAATTGGTGGGGTGGGGATAACCCAGTTGCTTTTGCCTCCCATGCCCTCACAGAAGATGAGCAACAGTACTCAGTGGGAAAGAAATGCTGTCTTGCCTGTGGGCCTTTGGTCCTGTGAACGTTGGCATATTTAGCTTTATGGCCAGCATTTTACTTTGGGCAAAGACCACCTTTCTGGGCGGGGTGGGGAGATCTGGTAAACCAGTACAACTTCAAACTGCAGTTCACATCTGGCTGTGAAAATACAGTGGCTGATTTACTCTCTAGGGTTGTTTCCTTATCCCTGCCTGTGGGTTTGGTCTCAGATAATGAGGGTACATGGATATGCTGGGTATAGTTACAATGGAAGAATTACATCAAGCCTCCTGTGATCATGAACTCTTCTCTCTGGTATATTGTGGAGGAAAAGCCAAAAGCTGTGGGTCAAGTGCTTCTTCCTTTTTACCAGGTGTGCGGTGAACTGTCTTGTTAGGAGGAGGTATGTGTAGCAAAGGACCACCGAACCCTAATCCCTGAATCTCTCTGGACAAGAGTACTTCATGGGGCTTCATCTGGGGATTGTGAAGGTAAAGCAATGCTGCAGGAACATAGTTTGGAGGCCAAATGTTGACCATGATACGGAACTACTATGGATATGGAACTATCAGTTCTAGCGTGCCTATTAACCCTTAAACTGCCACATACCTGGGGGGTCAATGCAGCCCCGGATGCCAAATACATTTTTGCTGCACTTTTTAAAGAAATGTCACAATTCACCAAGAAAAAGTGAAATTTTTAATGAAACAGTTATTTTTTTGTTTTTAGTGTTTTTAATGTCTTCTGAACACGATTTATTTTTTATTTATTTATTTTTTAAATTTTATTGCAATCCATACAAAGCAATCAAGTTTTTACAAAAAGAAAAATTGAGTTAAGAACAGATCGATCCCCACCCCTGAGAGAGAGAGCAAGCCAAACGGCGTAAAATTTAAGGCTTGTAAACATACCTAAATTAATACATTCTCTATGCTTCATGTACTTATTTTAAAATATTACTGATTAGATCCTGCCATGTTTTGAAAAAAGTCTGTACGGATCCTCTAACTGAGTATTTGATTTTTTCCAGCTTCAAATAATATAACACATCAGTTTCCCACTGACTTAAAAGAGGAGAGTTTGGGTTCTTCCAGTTTATCAGAATAAGTCTGCGTGCCAAAAGTGTAGTGAATGCAATCACAATTTGTTTGTCCTTCTCCACTTTAAGCCCCTCTGGAAAAACACCAAACACAGCTGTTAATGGGTTAGGAGGGATTGTGAGTCCAAGGCTGTTTGAGAGGTAATTAAAAATTTTTGTCCAGATTGATGTTAATTTGGTGCAGGCCCAGAACATGTGACCTAGTGAGGCTGGGACTTGGTTGCAACGTTCGCAGGTTGGATCATGCCCTGGAAACATTTTGGAGAGTTTTAATCGAGACAGATGTGCTCGATATATAATTTTAAGTTGTATAATTGTATGCTTTGCGCATATGGAGCTCGAGTGAATTCTCTGCATCGCTACTTTCCACTCCTTTCCTGATATATTAATTGAGAGATCTTTTTCCCAGTGTCCTCTTGGATCTTTGAAAGGGAGGGATTGTAAAATGATTTTATATATTGTAGAGATGGAGTCTAAGTCCTTGAGATTGAGCAATATTTTTTCCAGCATGGATGAGGGTGCAAGATGAGGAAAATCTGGAAGGTTCTGTTTAACAAAGTTTCTGATTTGAAGATAGTGAAAGAAATGTGTAGCTGGAATGTTAAATTTGGAATGTAATTGCTCATAGGATGCAAAGACGTTGTCTATATAAAGATCTCTAAGCAAGTCAATTCCAAATTTTTTCCAGATATTAAAAACTGCATATGTTTGTGAAGGTTGAAAGAGGTGGTTCTCTTGCAGAGATGCCACAGATAGAAGCTTCTCCGTCTTAAAATGCTTTCTACATTGGTTCCAGATTCTAAGTGAGTGGAGCACAATTGGGTTATTAGTATATTGCCGATAACGTGTATTTATTGGAGCACAGAGCACGAAATACAAAGAAGTACTGCAGGATTTTACTCCTATTGTGGTCCAAGCCTGTGTATGTTCTTCTATTTGTGTCCAGGTTCTTATCGCCTGTATATTTGCTGCCCAGTAATAAAACTGGAAGTTAGGTAGTGCCATGCCGCCTTCTGCCTTTTGTCTTTGTAGGGTCGCTCTTTTGATGCGTGGATGTTTTGAATTCCAAATAAATGAGGTTATTGTTGAATCTAATTGCCTAAAGAATTATTTATTAATGTATATTGGAATGTTTTGAAATAAAAAAGGAGCTTAGGAAGAATATTCATCTTAACAGTGTTAATTCTTCCAGCTAGTGTGAGATGAAGGGTTGACTATCTATGCAAGTCTTGTTTAATTTTTTCCATGCAGACGGTGAAATTTTGTTGATAAAGAGCTTTATGTTTACTTGTGATGTTAACCCCTAGGTATTTAAACTGTTCTGCAAAGATAAAAGGTAGGGTATCTAATCTAATATTATATGCTTGAGAATTCACTGGAAAGAGTACACTTTTATTCAGATTAATTCTGAGACCAGAGATCTTTTGAAATTCTGTGAGTGCTGCTAAGACTGCAGGCACAGAATTTTCTGGGTCCGATATATACAGTACCATATCATCTGCATATAATGAAATTTTCTGTTCCAGTCCTTCTCTGCTAATCCCCTTTACCTGATCAGTATTTCGACAATGTATTGCCAGTGGTTCAATGGCAATCGCAAACAGCAGCGGTGACAAGTGACATCCTTGTCTAGTGCCACGTTCTAGTTTAAAGTAGTCTGAGCAAATGTTGTTGATGCAAACTGAAGCTTCTGGGTTAGTATACAGTAATTTAATCCATGCACAAATGTTCGGGCCAAACCCAAACTTCTCCAATGTAGTA
The DNA here is from genome assembly GCA_026402145.1 of Polypterus bichir lapradei. Lineage (NCBI taxonomy): Eukaryota > Metazoa > Chordata > Cladistia > Polypteriformes > Polypteridae > Polypterus > Polypterus bichir. The sequence goes on along the minus strand of JANRMT010062796.1, from coordinate 98,279,470 downwards.
AAAAGGTATTTCCATTCAATCATGTCGAATGCTTTTTCTGCATCCGATGATAATAATATTTCTGGGGTGTTTGATTTAGCTGGTGAGTATATTACATTAAACAGGCATCGAAGATTTGAAGATAAGTGTCGGCCCCTAATAAATCCAGTTTGGTCTTGTGATATTACTGAGGGTAGCACTTTCTCCATCCTTCTAGCTATGATTTTAGAGAGTATTTTAACGTCGTTATTCAGAAGTGAAACTGGTCTGTATGATGCACATTGTAATAAGTCCTTATTTTGTTTTGGAAAAACAGTGATTAGTGCTTGGCGAAAGGTTTGAGGAAAAGATTGGTTATCTCTGGCTTCTGTAAATGTTGCTAATAGGAGGGGAGCTAGCTGAGCGGAGAATTTCTTGTAAAATTATGCAGGGTAGCCATCAGGGCCTGCTGCTTTCCCGCCTTGGAGTGACTTTATAGCATCTAGTAATTCTGATAATGCCAGAGGTTTATCAAGTTCCTCCGCACTAAACGCGTCTATTTGTGGTATCTGTAATGTATCCAGAAATGCATTAGATTGTGTATTGTCTTCTTTAAACTCAGTAGTATATAGGGATTTATAGTAGTCTCTGAAAGTGTGCATTATATTTTTGTGTTCGACGATTTTATCTTCGTTCGTGTTGGTGATTACCGAGATTGCGTTACGCACTTCTTGCTTGTGAATTTGTTGAGTTAAAAGCTTATTAGCTTTCTCTCCATGTTCATAGTAATGATGTCTGGATTTGTAGATTAGTTGTTCAGTTTCTTTAGTTGTCAAGAGGTTTAATTCCGAATGTAGAGCCTGCCTCCTCCTATGTAGAGTCTCGCATGGTAGTCTGGCATGTTCTTCATCTATTTTAGTAATTTCACTTTTTATCTCTGCTACTTTCTTGGCTTCAGATTTAGTTCTGTGGGAAAGATATGAGATAATCTGTCCTCTTAAGAAGGCCTTAAGAGTTTCCCAGAGTATTCCTGCAGAGATCTCGGGTGATGTATTTGTCTCTAGAAAGAATTTGATTTGTTTGGAAATAAATTCCGTACAATTCTCCTCAGCTAATAGAAGCGGGTTGAGGCGCCATCTGCGGGGTGAGTGTATGGGGCTTAGTAATTTTAGCTCCAGGATCATAGGTGCATGGTCAGAAATAACAATAGCATCGTATTTGCAAGATTTAATCATAGGCAAGAAGTTATTGTCTATAAAAAAGTAATCAATCCTTGAGTATCAATGATGTACTGGTGAGTAGAAAGAATATGTTCTTGAATTTGGGTTTAAAAACCCCAGGGGTCTGATAAACTGTGATCAGTTATAAACTTTGTAATTATCTTTGCGGTGTTAGATGCCGTTCCCCCTGTGGAGGAAGTCCTATCTAAAAGTGGATTTAGAACACAATTAAAGTCCCCACCCATTATAACTTTATGAGTGTTCAGATTGGGAATGGATGCAAATAAATTTTGTATAAATTTCTTATCATCAACATTAGGTGCATAAACATTTATCAAAATCATTTTACAGTTAGATAAGTCTCCCATGACCATTACATATCTCCCTTCAGGATCCAATACTACATCTGATGCTACAAATGGTACTGTTCTATGTATGAGAATTCCCACACCACTAGTTTTCTTCGTAAAACTAGAATGGGACATTTGGACAGTCCGGTCTTTTTGCAGCCGGAACTGATCCTTGCTTAGTAAGTGGGTCTCCTGTAAAAATACTATTTTAGCATTTTGACCTGTTAGTTGAGAGAGTACTTTCTTTCTCTTTAATTCGTGATTTAGGCCTTTAACATTCCAGCTTACGAAGTTAACTGTCCCATCATGGAGACATTGATTCTGAGTTTTTGATGTCATTTTATAGTCTTAACTGGAAGTGAGACAGCTTCTGCCTTAATTTCCTATTTCCCCTAGAGTTGTTGCCATGCATCCTATTATTACATTGGTAATTATAATTATAAAGATTAAGAGGATAGATTAGGTATAGATCAAGCCTGCTCTCTTTCTCTCCCCTCCTTAACCCCCCACCCTCCCTTTTTGCCTCCCCAAGTGAGGCTAAAATGAACTTCACACAGCCCCAGTCCTCTGACATACCCACAGACAGAGCACGTCCAAAGCAAAACAAGCCCCAATGCAGCGGGGGTTTAGGGTTAAAAGATAGAGATATCTATTACCAATATAGTCTTAAAAAAAAAAAAAAGAATTTTGCACTTAAAATATATATATAGTCTTCAGCAATTTTAGTGCATTAAGATGATACACCCAGGTAATAAATCCGGGTGATGGTGTTAAAAATGTGTCCAGAATAAGCATAACAAGTCTAAATGCAGTAATAGCAATAGCAATAAACCAAGGGTATGATATTGAACAGTCTCGTTTAGGGTAGAGATGAAATAATTAGAAAAAAAAAAAGAGAAAAAAGAAAAAGTAATTAAGTACAATAAAACATAAACAGATAGCACCCTAGTAATACTAAGTAATAATGAGAATATATGCTGATAAAAACCCATATTTTAAAACGAATAGATCAGATAGTAGATTATTAATCCTTGCTTTATCATTAACCGCAATGACTCACTATTATGTATCAAAATAGAATAGTCCCGGGATCAGCTTTCTTAATTCCTTTTCTGCTTCTTCCTTGCTAGCGAAGACATAGAATTGACCCTGCCATTCCACTTTCAGTTTTACCAGATACAAGAGGCTGTATTTGATGCTGGTTTGCCGTAACCGCTGTTTAATGTTGTAGAAGGCTGCGCGTTTAGTAGCTGTTGCTGGAGAGAAGTCAGGGAAGATACGAATGTGGTTATTTTCATATATAATATCTTCCTTGTTTCTGAGGAGTGCCATCACCTCTAGCTTAAATGATAATCATTCAAAACGAACTATAAAAGAAACAGTTATTTTTTTCATGCAAAGAGCATCACAATTACTGCAACACTGATCATTTTACACACTGCCAATGAACTGTAAAAACTATTATAAAAACTACTGCAACAATCAATTATTATATGTACAAGGTGCAACTGACGCAATTGATAAAATTCAGTAAATCACGGAGCCAACTGCACTTGAACTGGCTGCACGCGAGCACACAGAGGTAAGCGCTGATGCTGGCGGGATTTAGTGCAGCGGATGAATCCCAGGGACAGTGACGCTGATTCGCTACACTGTAAAAAATAAATCTTGCATGTGTGAAACATAATAACACAAAATAGCTAAATATATATGCAAAATAATCATATAATAATGATTAAAATAATAATGTTAACTTATTATTTTTCTTAAAATGTAAACATTTTTTATAACATATTCTAAGTAAAAAAAAACTATACTGTGAACTGAACACATTTAAGTTAAGTTAAATTTAATGACACTGCACTTCCTCTCACATCGATTTCTTAGTCTTTACAACAACGCATTCAACAACTATGAATGTGTGAGTATAAAGCATATTAATTCCATAATGAATAACTAATATTTTATATCGTTAGTTGCTGATGTAAATGTAGTTGCAGATGATGTTTTCCTGTTTGCTTCATCAGGCCGTGATCTTCAGCTCTCTCTCGATCGGTTCGCAGCTGATTGTGAAGAGGCTGGGATGGGAATCAGCACCTCCAAATCCGAGACCATGGTCCTCTGCCGAAAAAGGGTGGAGTGCCTTCTCAGGGTTGGTGGTGAGATCCTGCCCTAAGTGGAGGAGTTCAAGTATCTTGGGGTCTTGTTCACGAGTGAGGGAAGAATGGAGCGTGAGATCGACAGGCGGATCGGTGTGGCGTCCGCAGTGACGTAGGCTCTGCATCAGTCTGTCGTGGTGAAAAAGGAGCTGAGTCATAAGGCAAAGCTCTCAATTTACCAGTCAATCTATGTTCCTACCCTCACCTATGGTAATGAGCTATGGGTAGTGACCAAAAGAACGAGATTGTGAATATAAGCGGCTGAAATGAGTTTCCTCCGCAAGGTGTCTGGGCTTTCCCTTAAAGACAGGTTGAGAAGCTCGGTCATCTGGGAGGGGCTCAGAGTAGAGCCGCTGCTTCTCCGCATCGAGAGGAGTCAGATGAGGTGGCTCGGGCATCTGATCAGGATGCCTCCTGGACGCCTCCCTGGTGAGGTGTTCCGGGCATGTCTAACCGGGAGGAGGCCCCAGGGAAGACCCAGGACACACTGGTGGGACTATGTTTCTCGGCTGGCCTGGGAACGCCTCAGGATTCCCCCGGAAGAGCTAGAAGTGGCCGAGGAGAGGGAAGTCTGGGCATCTCTGCTCAAGCTGCTGCCCCTGCGACCCAACCCGGGATAAGCGGAAAAGGATGGATGGATGGATGGATAGTTAAAGACATAAGCAGTTGTTGTTTGCCTAACCGTCACAGTATTATTTGAACTCTTATTTAATTAGTGTTCTACATAAGTAATGTTAATTTTTAACACTGTGATTTATTTAGTGATGCAAAAAAAATGTTGTGATTTCATACGTCCTATTTTATTTCAGGATTTTCGCTATCGCATACTGAAAAGTAGTGGAAAAGGCTGCCATTCATTTAATCATTTAATTTAATTGGTGTAATTGCAGGAAGTGTCTGAAGAGCAGCATCTACCTCAGGATTTCACTCTTTCACTCTCTACATTTCCTTCACGTTTACCTCTCATTCTTGGGACATTACTTGATTGAGATATACCTTTTGTGTAAGTTAAAAAAAAGATAATTTGCATTGACATTTGAAACTCAGAAATTCACTAAAAATCCTCAGACATATGATTTAATTTTCAAATGTTTACCTTTGAAAATATAACCTCGTTGTTGTGACTATCTGGGTATGTTCAAGTAAATAAAGATAAATGGAATTTTAGCAATTATTTGTTATACAGGGTGGGCCATTTATATGGATACACCTTAATAAAATGGGAATGGTTGGTGATATTAACTTCCTGTTTGTGGCACATTAGTATATGTGAGGGGGGAAACTTTTCAAGATCAGTGGTGACCATGGTGGCCATTTTGAAGTTGGCCATTTTGGATCCAACTTTTGTTTTTTCAATAGGAAGAGGGTCATGTGACACATCAAACTTATTTGGAATTTCACAAGAAAAACAATGGTGTGCTTGGTTTTAACGTAACTTTATTCTTTCATGAGTTATTTACAAGTTTCTGACCACTTATAAAATGTGTTCAATGTGCTGCCCATTGTGTT
>JANRMT010062796.1:98246940-98274264 GCA_026402145.1 Polypterus bichir lapradei | reverse complement strand
AACACAATGGGCAGCACATTGAACACATTTTATAAGTGGTCAGAAACTTGTAAATAACTCATGAAAGAATAAAGTTACGTTAAAACCAAGCACACCATTGTTTTTCTTGTGAAATTCCCAATATGTTTGATGTGTCACATGACCCTCTTCCTATTGAAAAAACAAAAGTTGGATCCAAAATGGCCGACTTCAAAATGGCCACCATGGTCACCACCCATCTTGAAAAGTTTCCCCCCCTCACATATACTAATGTGCCACAAACAGGAAGTTAATATCACCAACCATTCCCATTTTATTAAGGTGTATCCATATAAATGGCCCACCCTGTACAGTCACTACTGTCCAGCATTGCATTATTACTCTTTTTTTTTGAGTAATTCAAATGAAAATCAGAGTAAAATAAAAATATTTTTGTTACTACTTATATTTAATCAAACTCATTTATTTTAGGTAAATTTGGGTAAATTAATAAATTAAGTTTACTCAGTGCAGTATATTAAATCTACTCAAAAATATTGCTTGTAATTTGTTAATAATTACTTTTAACACATTATTTTTTACAGTGGGGGGTCACGAGCTGGCTGTTCAATGAATGTACGGCATGGACTGATTAGCTCTGGCGTGCTGGCAAATTACATTGGGAACCGAGTATAGCCAGTTGTGGCAGTTTAAGGGTTAAGTGGCAAGACACTGAGACCAACACCAGCTCCTTTGAGACCTGTGGTATGGCCAGAATCACCTTGGGAACACTTAGAAACAGATATTCCATGGGGTGCCAGCTCATGCATAATATCTTCTGGTTGTGTGTGACTTCATGCTAAGCTCCACCATGACAAAATCTATCATGCACTCCCTAAGCCACCTGTTCAGCCAACGGGGTTTGCCAAGAGTTATTACAACAGACAATGAACGCCAAGAGAAAAGTTTTAAACATAGTAGAACAGCAGAGTACCACCCATAAGCAAATGGGGGAGTGGAATATCTGAACCGAAAGTGGGCACCAAAGCCTACTTAATGGAAGGAAGGAATTTTGATGATGCTCTCCACCTAACCCTGCTGCATACACGAGCTTCCCTGCATGCTACTACAGGTGTCTCCCCAGCTTCTTTAACTGTTTCAGGGTTGATTTCAACTCTTGTCAAAAGGAGGAGTTGATGATGGTAATCATCTGTAAACTGTGACAAAACCAACCATTATATTTTAGCTGGACTCTCGTTACTAGAAGGAAAGTTAACTTAATTGGTTTTGACCAAGATTTTCTGCACTCACGTGAGTAGCAAGGCACAAACAAAAATGGCACTGACATCTGGCGAGAGATCAAAGCAAATACATAAAGCAAAACACTCTGTGGACAACGTTTTACCTATTATCTCTGAATTGGACTATGACTTGTCGGACTCCAATTTTTGATACAAGTGATCGAAAACGAATGTGAGGTTCCAGCTTCAGCTGATTTGTCCCCAATCGTGGTGCTGAACAGGTTCATGAACAGGTTCAGGACACCACTCTAGCACTGTTCAGCTGGGATGACTGCCACTTACAATGATAAGTGGTAGAAACCAGATTGCAATGCATTGTGACCCCAAGAGCAGCTAAAAAAATAATACAGATGCAGAACAGGATGAAACATAATTATGACAGGGAGAGACATGCAAAGTCACCAAGACTAGCTGTGTCTGAATGGGTAAATGTAAAGCATACATATCACAAGAATAAACTGCAGTCTTACTGGTCAGATCCCATTTAATTTCTAAGGCAAGTGGGCCTTGCCATTTTCCAGCTTACAGATGGATCCCACTAGCATGCTAACCATCTGTGTGCAGTATCACCACCTTTAGCATTACACCTCCGGAGACTTCTGTCCTCACCTGGCAGTCCCCTCCACCAGAAACTACCTCTTTGGCTGGTATCATCTCAGACATTTTCTGCTTCTTCACACAGTTATCATTGACCCCACTGTGCTCAGGTTCCCCCTGCGTTGGCTCAGTGACAAAAGGCAATGTTTGTTATGTCCAGAGTTGAAGTCTGCATTTCTTTAAGAGTTGGGTACATAGTTGATTACAAAAAAGCTGGGGAGACTGGGATAAAGAGGTGTGGTTAACCGGTTGTTAAAGAAAGAAATAAAGGAAGAGCTGAAATGTGACTAATGAGTTTTTTTTCAGATACATCATGAGGACTGTGATAGACAGCCACGGCTACTACATGGCCAGGGAGCCAGTAAGGCGGAAGGACCAGGGGAAAGGGCATTGATGAGGCAATACCTCCCCTGGGACACTAGAGGGCAGCCCTCCTGGGCGGCTGTGGCACCAAGGATTCCTGCAGGGCATGTTGGGAACTGGAATTTGGTGAAGCCCTGTTGGGTTCTATGAAGGCATCCAGGGGGAGCTGCAGAGCCACGTAGAGGACCTCCAGCGCACCTGGGAGTAATCCCAGGTAGTAGTGATGAGCCATCTGGAACACTCCCAGGACCTGAATAAGAGGAGCCGCCTCACTCCATTGAGGGGCTTGAGTCGGGTGGAAGGAGACAAAACCTGAGAAGGAGTGGAGGTGGATGGACTGGCAGCAAGGAAGGGAATGGAATGGACTGGACTAGACTGTATATTGTGACGTCGGTAATGGATGCATAAACTGTAAATAAACATAGGTGTTGAATTGAACCTGTGTCCTGCCTGTCTGTGTCGGGGGTTAGGGTGGTGGTACGCCCCCCAGTGGCCTACAGGACATACTGTATTTAGACTTGTTATAATAATTAGGAAATAAGAACACTACACCGTAGTCAGATGGCATTATTCCTGTTTGTAAAGAAAGCAGTGAGGATTGCAGGAATTCCAGTCCTTAATCCCTGGAGCTATACTCTGAAATGAATCATAAGGCCTTACTGAAAACGCAATGTATTTATGAGGGTGTAATGGGCAAGAATTCAGCGTTTTAAAGAAAATGACATTTCTGTGTGTTGCTCAGCTCTCCTATAAACCAGAGTTGTAAAGTAAAGGCAAAATGCCTGGAAGATTCTGCTATAGGTTATTGTTGATGGCTATCAGCAGGACATAAATATTTACCTGTTTAGCAAAAGAGTCACCTGCTTTGAATAATCAGACTGCTTTGATTAGTTTCTCATTCACACACAATGTGGTGATACAGAACTGCCTGTTTCCTTTAAAAATTAATGAGTTATGGGGACATTGGTTTCTAATCAGGTACTTTTAATAGCTGAACCAAAGTAAATGTGTTTACACTATTTGTTCCACAGAGGAAATTGGCATGCACAATTGTTTCACTGATCGTCATGTTGATCTATACAGAGATTGAAGCATTTATATATTTCTGGATAAATGAGAATAAAGTAGAACAGAGAAGTATGGTCTGGGACTTTTGGGACTGCTGTCTGCTTCTTTTATGCCTTTTCACCATATCGCTGTGGCTACACTGTGTAGCAACAGTGGCTTGAACCTGGCACAGATTCCCCTAGGCCTCAGGCCGGTAACAAGGGCAACCATTAAGAAGGATATTAGGGAAGCTAAAAGGCAGTTAGACAGGAACACAGAGGATAAAACAAAGTGCGGCCCAAAGAGATTCTTTCGGTATTTTAGTAGTAAAAGAACAGTCAAGTAGGAGGTGATGTGCGTCAGGAGTAGTAAAGGGGAATTACAAAACAGACAGTGAAATAGAAGATGCTCTAAACTTGCATTTTCTGAGGTCTTCATATGTGAGGAAGTAGATAACCTCCCACCAGTAAATGGAGATTACTAAGGAGGTACTTGGAGGGATCTGGAAATTGTAGAGGGAGAAGTGCTGCTGAGATTAAACAGGCTGAATTCAAACAAAACACTAAGACCAGAAGATTTTTATCTTCAATTTCTTAAGGAGGTTAGAGAGTACATATATAAACCCTTAATGCATATTTTTAGGAAATCACTGCATACTGGAGAAATCCCAAAGGACTGGAAAATAACAAATATCCGGTTATATAAAAAAGGGTGATCAGGCAAATCCAAACAACTATAGGCCAGTAAGCTTAATGTGCATCACAGGAAAATTAATGGAAGGAATTATTGAGGATTAAAGATTGAGCAACACATGGCAAGAACAAGAATTTTACTAAACAATCAATGTGGGTTCAGATGAGGGAGGTTGTGTTTTACCAATTTGCTGGAATTCTAAGAGGATGCAACAAAAGGATACGATCAGAATGGAGCATATGATATCATTTATGTTGACTTTCAGAAAGCATTTGAAAAGGCGTCACACAAGAGGCTGGGCATCAAATTAAAAGAAGTGGGAGTTCAGGGTGTAGATGGGTGCAAAATTGGCTCAGATACATGAAGCAGAGGGTGATGGAGTGAAGAATCTTATCAGAATTGGCTGATGTTAAGAGTGGTATGCCACAGGGGTAAGTGCTGGGGCTGTTATTTTTAATATATATTGCTCAAAAAAATTAAAGGAACACTTTGAAAACATATCAGATCTCAATAGGAAAAAAAATCCTGCTAGATATCTCTACTGATATGGGCATGGTAATGTGTTAGGAACAAATGGATGACACATTGTTTAATGGAAATGGAAATTATCAACCTACAGAGGGCTGAATTCAAAGACACCCTGAAAATCAAAGGCAAAAAATGATGTGGCAGGCAGGCGAGTCCATTTTGTCAAAATTTCACTGTAGCAACTCCAAATCGTACTTAGTAGTTTTTATGCTCCCCTCCCAACATGTGCTTGTATGCATGCCTGACAATGTCGGGGATGACATGCTCCTAATGAGACAATGGATGGTGTCCTGGGGGATCTCCTCTCAGACCTGGACCAGGGTATCACTGAGCTCCTGGACAGGCTGAGGTGCAACCTGGCGGCACCAGATGGACCGAAACATAATGTTCCACCCAGGGGTGTTCTGTTGGATTGGGGTCAGGTGAGTGAGCGTGGGGGCCTGTCAGTGGTATCAATCCCTTCATCCTCCAGGAACTGCCTGCATACTCTCGCCACATGAGGCCAGGCATTGTTGGGCACCAGGAGGAACCCAGGAGCCACTGCACCAGTATAGGGTCTGACAATGGGTCCAAGGATTTCATCCCGATACCTAATGGCAATCAAGGTGCCGTTGTCTAGTCTGTAGAGGTCTGTGCGTCCCTCCATGGATATGCCTCCCCAGACCATCACTGACCCACCACCAAACCGGTCAGGCTGAACAATGTTACAGGCAGCATAACGTTCTCCATGGCTTCTCCAGACCTTTTCACATCTGTCACGTGTGCTCAGGGTGAACCTGCTGTCATCTGTGATAAGCACAGGGCGCCAGTGGTGAACCTACCAATTCTGGTATTCTATGGCAAATGCCAATCGAGCTCCACGGTGCCAGGAGGGCAGTCAGCACGGGGCCCATTAGAGGACGTTGGACCCTCAGGCCACCCTCATGAAGTCTGTTTCTGATTGTTTGGTCAGAGATATTCACACCAGTGGCCTGCCTGCTGGGGGTCATTCTGTAGGCTCTGGCAGTGCTCATCCTATTCCTATTTGCCCAAAGGAGCAGATACCAGTGGGTCCTGCTGATGGGTTAAGGACCTTCAACGAGGGGCCCTGTCCAGCCTGTCTCCTGGAATCTCCTTCATGCCCTTGAGACTGTGCTGAGAGACACAGCAAGCCTTCTTGCAAAGGCACGTACTGATGTGCCTGCTATCCTGGAGAAGTTGGATTACCTGTGCAACCAAATTCTGTAGGGTCCAGGTATGGCCTCATGCTACCAGTAGTGATACTGACCTTAGCCAAATGTAAAACTAGTGACTAAACAGATGAGGAGGGAAAAATGTCAGTGGCCTCCACCTGTTAAACCATTCATTCCTGTGTTGGGGGTCGTCTCAGTGTTGCTCCTCAAGTTCACCAAAGCAGTTGAAACGGATGAACAAGCCCCTCTGCTACTTCACTGACCAGATGAACAGCCCACAAGTTTCATTCACTTGATGCTATACTCTCATTAAAAAGTCTCCCTTTAATTTTCTTGAGCAGTTTATATAAATGATTGGATTATGAATATAATTAACAAGATGGTCAAATTTGCAGATATCAAGCCAGGTGGACTGGCAGATATTTGAGAATCCATTGAATTATTACAGAGGGACTTGGGCAACATCCAGGTTTGGGCAGATAACATTTAGGACGTAAAAATGGTAGGTTTGAATACAAAATGGGAGGTCTGAAAATTGAAAGTACCCCTTATGAGAAGGATTTAGTGGACTCAATACTATCTACTGCTAGACAGCGTTCAGAAGACATTAAGAAGACAAACAGACTGTCGGCTTATATAGCGCCTTGATGAGTGGAGTACAAGTCACAGGAGGTTCTGCTCAAGCTTTATAACACACTGGTGAGGCCTCATCTGGAGTACTGGGTGCAGTTTGGGTCTCCAGGCTAAAAAAAAGGACATAACAGCACTAGAGAAGGTCCAGAGAAGACTGATTCTAGGGCTATGTTATGAGAGAAGATTAAAAGAACGGAGTCTTTATAGTTTAAGTGAAAGGAGAAATAGAGGAGAAGTGATTGAAGTGTTTAAAATTATGAAGAGTAATTGTCCAATGAGTTCATCAAGAACACCAGGACACAGTTGGAAACTTGCTAAGGGTTAAATTTTACACAAAGGTGTTTTGTCACGATAAGAACCATTGACTCATTGAACAAGTTACCAAGTAGTGTGTGGTAGACAGTAGGATTTTAAGGATTTTCAAAACTAGAAATTTTATTTTGGAGGAATTAAGTAGATGGGGATGACAACTTTTGTTGGGCTTAATGACCTGTTCTCGTCAAACATTTTCTAATGTTCTACTTATAGTTGTTTTTGGGCCTGCTCCACCTGATTCTAGCAGTTAGTATTTGGGACCTGGCTGGACCAGGTAAACCAGTGAAGATCTTCTTGGTTGTATTTTGTGGGCCTCAGTTATTATGCCATTCATGGACTTGAATAAAATGCAGCAAAGAAAAAAAAAACATAAAATGGCAGAGTTGTAATGTCACCATTATGAAGATAGAAAGCTGAGCCTTTACAGTTTAATCAAAAGGAGATTAAGAGCAAACCTGACTGAAGTGTTTAAGAGTATGAAAAGAATAAAAGAATTAGTCCAGTGGATCGAGACGGTGACTTTAAAATGAGTTCATCAAGAACACGGGGACACAGTTGGAAACTTGTTAAGGTTAAATTTCACACAAACATTAGGAAGTTTTTCTTCAGCAAGAGAACCACAGACACTTAGAATAAGATACCAAGTAGTGTGGTAAACAGTAGGACTTTAGGGACCTTTAGAACTCAAATTGGTGTTACTTTGGAGGAGATGAGTTGATAGAACTGGTGAGCTTTGTTGGACTGAATGGCCTGATCACTTCTAGATTGTTCTGACAGGCAATCAACTTAATGAATCCTGGAATTAAGAACAGAATTTCTAAACAAATAAACACCATCACCAACTTGGTGGCAGCACACCTCCTTTGAAAATTCTTGGCAATTTAAAATTGGATGCCACAATTCTTTTGTCTCAGTTTTCCCCTGGAGTTGGATAATAATGTACCAGAGATTATGCTTATCTGGCAGCCCACGCAGTAATTTTTGTAATATTGAAATAATACTGTGTCATCCTTCTGGGAACAAGTTCAATACTTGAAGCAATATAAAAATCAAACAAGCTTAGAGTAAGCCTATTAGAAACTGTGGAGGGAATCAACAAATCCACTCTCCTAGAAAGGTCATGCCAAAGTACCGTGTTTTTGTACTTTCGTAAACGGATGTGTGGGAGGTGAGTTTAACTATAAAACTATACATATATTGACATAATCAGGTGACTCAGACAGGTGAGGTGTGATCAAAATTAACTGGTGGAACCAAAGTGTTGCTTCACAACAACATTTTGCTTCAGGGAACTTTTGAATTTGCTTGTAATGTGATGTTAGCAATGCATTTCTCTTGTTATGACTTATTTTTTGGGTGATGCCAAGGCAACTTACCACATCTGAGATCTAATCGGTTCCAATTCTTTTTGTTTTTCCAAATAGAGCATAGGCAGGTGAAGTGACCTGATCATGGTCACAGTGTCAGTAGAGGGATCTGAACGCCCAGTCTCACGGTTTGAAGTCCAAAGTCTTAATCAAACTTGCAAGTCTGAAGCTTATGGAGTTTGAACTGCCTGTTTGATTCTGTTTCTCAGGTTAGTTACTACATCTGTTCAAAGTCTTAACCACTAAGCCACAATGCCTGCCTGACAAACCACACCATCTGCCTCGTATAAACTTATCTTCAGCATTCTAGCTAATGCAAAATGTCTAACCATCCCTAAAGTATATTACCACACAATGGCTTTAGGGCAAATTCAATTTTATTTTTTAGTTTTATCAGTTGATTTGATTCTCAAATAGAGGTGGTTGGTATGGAGCAAGCTGAACATTTCTAGTTTGGCAAGAGAGTGTTTTGTTTAAAGCCTAATAAATGTTGCTGACCTTCTTTTTACTTCTTCATCTTACAGTGTTGTTCGTCACAGTCACTCAATAAACACAAGTCTGACACTTTGATTATGAATTTGGAAGATGTATGTAGTGCGTCCTGAAGGATTATTATTAGGCCAGTAACGGCGTACTGCACAATAACATGCAGTGAATACACTTGACTTACAGTTTTCATCCTCTTTCTCTGTACGTTTAGCATTCGTTTGCTCAGAGGCTGATGCGCCTGCTGCTTCCTGAGCAGCTCTTCTTTTCACCACCCTAGCAGCCCGCTTCTTCTCTTCATTCGTCGGCATCTTTTCATGTTAAAACTGATTAAGTCAATGTTTGTGATGTAATTACTTAGGACGTTTTCTTTAATTTTTCACTTAAGCTGGTACTTCAGTCTTCAATCTGCTTCAAGAATGATTTAAGATATGAAGAGGTAAGGGAAGTGACGGCAAAGGTGGTAGGGATGAGAACGGCGCCCGTACACAGGCGCCGCCCTGCTGACCGCTGCCAAGAGTTGATTCTACAATAAAATAAAAATAAAAAAAGAGGAAAAACCCTTGGAGGATAGCGGATAGTAGGCATCACGTAGTGTATGTGTACCAAATTTCAGGTGAATTGGTCAAACGGTTTGCGAGCCACAGGTGATTTAAAATCCTGGACAGACAAATGGACAGCCACGGTAGCATATTATATATAAAGATGGGTCTGCAAGGGTCAACAAGTTTATTTATAATAATTTTTTTCTGCTCACCACTAAGATGCTACACTCAGAAGATGGCACTGGCACACAGCAGTTAACTTTACTTTTCTGAGGTTGCCGCAAGCTCAAATCTTTTTGAATTCCCAGAATGTGTCAGGCCACAAGCCTTCAGTTAACATCAAGACCAAGGGCCGGGCTCCAGTAATTTGTGAGTAACAAGGTCATAACTGCTTAATGTTCAGTGGATGCGACAGCTGTCATTCTTCTTCATCCGATCATGTCATCAGCTTCTGCAACTTGCTTCATGTTCAGCAGATGTCACTGCCCCACTTTTTTTTTCTGCCATGTCACCTTCTTGATTGGTTTTCCAATGCAGTTTGCCGATGTGAACCCCAATGACTTCACAGAGGTTGCCGCCAGTCACATATTTTGCTTCACCAGTGCATATCACATCATACCTTTGAAATAAGACCAAGGTCAAGGTTCTTTCTCCAGTTTTTTGTGAATAATTGTGTGACAAACTGATACAATTGTTAGCATTTGTGAACACTAGGGGGCATCTGGTGCACAAACTTACAGATACCAGTTCAGGTATAAGTTAAACGTTTATTCACAGCAAATACCTCATACACAGGCTTCAAAATCAAATATATAACAACACACTTCTTCTCCTTCTTTTTCCTTTCTCCTTCCACTTTACTAAACGAGCTTTGTCCTTCTTTGACCCGACTCCAGCTCGCCTTGATGAGGGACCTGGGAGTACTTCTGGTACTAGGGCATAGTGTGACGATGTGGGTTTGGCTCCACACTCCCATCTACTGTTTGGGAGCCCTTGAACCCAACACCGTCGATAATGTCACCGAGTGAGCTAAACAGTGAGACAACATTTGAGCAAGGGGATGGTTCAAAAAAGGTGCATACCGTGTTTCCCCGATTATAGGGCATCCCCAACAATTAGGGCACCCCCCATTTTTTAAAAATTGGTCAGAATAAGGCACCCCCCGCAAATAAGGCCCACTAAGGCCCCCCACCGATACCTTTGCTTGCGGCTGGTATTCGGCTCTCTTCGGCTGGTATGGTGGGGGAGCTGCGTGTGATGCCTCCGGCTGCAGTGCTCTAGTGATGTGTCGTTCGCGAACGAGCCGGCTGTAAGAGCCGATGCTTTGAAGCGAACGAGAGGAGCCGATGCCCATCGAGAAGAGCCGAAGCTTCAGCCGCTCCTGCTCAGCTCTGCTGAAAATCCATTCGGCAGGGGCGGGACTATATTTATATGGGCACACAGAACATTGGCTCATAATACCGGCTCGTTCACGAATGACACATCGGAATAGGATCGTACCATTATGTGAAGGAAGGAAGGGGGACAGACGCTCCGAAGACAGCGATTGTTGGTACAGGCCAGGTACACAGAGCAACACTGTCGCTCTGTGTACCTGTTGCTGCGACAGACGAGGAGCCAGATTTAAATGCAAGCGCATCGTGAAGAAAAAAAGAAGAGTGAAGAAATGAGTGAAAGCCGAAAAAGAAGCAGCATCTGTCTGCATTTCAGTGATACTGGGAACTGCAAAGCTAAGTGCAGAATTTGTAATATGAAAATATCCGTTAGAGCAGTGTCAACAACAAACCTGCACAGACATATAAGAACCTCCCACCCATCCGTGCAACTGGAGGAGAGCGTGCCCTCTCTCCTGCCATCCACTGACCCTGGAAAAGAGCTTACCGGTAGTACTCCTGCTGCAGTGCTGGTAGGAAGACTTTGCATTGTCGCTACATCACTCCCCTCAGAAAGAGTCTTCTCAAAAACAGGACAAATAATCACGGAGAGGAGAAATTACATCAGCCCATCTAAGCTGAGGCATCTGGCATTTCTGAATGCCAACCCGGCCTAAAAACTTTTATTCAAAGAGTCATAGTGTTGTATTGTTGCCGTTATTACTGTACCATATACAGGTAATAAATTTCCTTTTTTTCAACAAATGTGTATTGTAGTCTTCTTCATGGATAAATAAGCCACCCCCTGAAAATAAGACCTGGGCATATTTTGGCATTTCAAAAAATATAAGACAGTGTCTTATCATCGGGGAAACTGGGTAGTGCTTTTATTAAAAACAGTCCATCAAAAACAAAGTGTTCATAAAGTGCAGTGATTCAATGTCCAAATAAATAATCCAATAAAAGAAAAACGTGGAGGTTTAAAAAAACGATAAATAGAAAAATCCTCTAAAAACAACGAGGTAAAATAGTACAGGAAGTAATATGTTAAAACCAAAAGCCCGGTGTCTTCTGCTTCCATGGCGGCTCCCCTGCTATGCCCATCTGGTCTACTCTACAGGAGAGTCGCCTACCTGCAGGATCAGCTGCCCTTCAATCAGGTCCGGTAGCCCTTCGACCCTTGGCTTCGTCAGGCTCCCAACCGGACCAAGACTTGGGTTATTTCCCAGCGGCCAAGGCGCTCACGCTGGGACTACCCCAGCTCAAAGCCTTCTCGACTCCCGCTCCTTCTACGGTCAAGTCGATTCCTCCACTGGTCACTCCAGCTACTTAGTTGCTCAGCTGGAGCGACTGCTTTCTCAGCCCCACTGAGTGTCGGCCAAACACTTCCCTTGTGGGCTCGCCTCCCAGCTGCCTGCTTTCTCCCTCGCTCGCTCTTCCGTACCGGCGCTCTCTCTCTTACTTCCTGCTTTCTTTAGCAACCTCCGTCTCTTTCTCTCACTCCTGCCATTTTGTTCTTTTTTCTGTCTTTTTCTTCCCCTCTCCAACTGACTCGCGCTTCTTTTATATAGCGAGGGGCCATAGCAGCTGCAGCACATTAGCCACGGGAACAATCATGGATGTGGGCAATCCCTCACCTGTGCACTCGGTGAGAAACGCCCACACCGCAGATCGCTCCGTGGCTTGCTATGGCCCAACGCCCCTTCGCTAAGCCGCCGCAAGAGCAGTGATTATTTATTTAAATGGCCTTTGCTAAATGAGCTGTGGACCCACAACACCACACATAGTCAATCAGATGTCCCAAAGTGTAGGGATTGTGAAACCGAACAGTTCCCCTGGTGGCCCCTACAGTACCCAATAGGGCTGACTCACAAGTCAGGAAATGGCTATAAAAAATATCAAAGAGTGTGAATGTTTCATTACGTGTTTTGGATCCATCATGAGAAAGTGAAAGGTTCATCACAGCACCGAGACTCTCACTAGAACAGGCCGGCCATCAAAACTAAACATCAGAGCAGGACGTCTACTGGTCAGAGAGGCGACTAAAAATCCATCCGTCAGTCTCAGAAGTCTGCAATGCTCTTTGGCTGAAATTGGAGTGAAGGTGCAGGGGTCCACAATGTCAAGAGCTCTCCATAAAACAGGCATCTACGGGAGGGTAGCAAGAAAGGGCAACATAAAAGCATGTATGGCATTTGCTAGAAAGCAGGAGAAAGAACCAGTTAAGATGTGGGAGAATGTTTTATGATGAGACCAAAATCGAACTTGCTGGCCAGACTTCAAAGACGTATGTGTGGTGCAAAGCTAGCACTGCCCAGGCCTCAAGAAACACAAGGGTGAAATCTGGTGGTGGAAGCATCATGCTATTGGGATGCTTTTCTGGTTCTGGGACTGGGAATCTTATCAGAGTTGAAGGGACAATGGATGGACACAAATATTGCAGGAGAACTTGTTCCAATTTACTTTAAACCTATGGCTAGGAAGAAGACTCATCTTTCAACATGACAATGACCCTAAGCATAAGGCCAAAGCGACAAAGAAATGGCTCAGAAACAGAGAGCTGAATGTTTTGGAATGGCCACGTCAAAGCCCTGGGGCCTCATGCATAACGCCGTATGTAGAATTCGCACTATAAAATGATTTAAGCACAAAAGCCGAAATGTGCGTAGGCACTGTAAAATCCAGATGCAGGAATCTGTGTGTTCGCCAACTTCCGTGTTCTTCCGCTACATAAATCCCGGTCAGCGTGAAAAGTAAACGCTCGTGCACACGCCTGCTGTCCAACCCCAACTCCTCCCAGAATTATGCCTCTTTGAATATGCAAATCAATATAAATAGCCCTTAAGCTCAGTGTTCTGTGAAAAGACAATGGGAAAAGCAAGAGGGAAAATGAAAGAATTTCAGCGAATGCCAAGTGGAGGGAAGGAAAAACATACTATTTGTTGGTTTAAACAGTGGTATAATCAACAAAAGGAAGTTGATCGAGTGACATAGCGTGTTGGAGAAACTCGAAAGCTCAAGTTCACAAAGTCGCACAGTGCCCAAAATAAACATATCACATATCAAAGTCGCTGTGAAAAGGCGAGTCGTAGCCCACCATCTGTGTTTCATATGAAAGCTTATTAGGGTACAGAGAAAAAAAATAGGCACACAGTGGGGAAAAAGCACGAAATATCAACTTCAATCTCAAAATTTCCACTTTAATCACGTAGTTTATTTTGTCATTAAAGTAGAACATCACAAACTTCATCTTAAAATCATTTAACTAGTTTCTCAAATCACATCGTAAGTAAAGTAGCACGTTAAATGCTTTGTTTTGTATGTGTTCTTCGATGTGTGTTAAAGTCATGCTAAAATTTAACACATTGCAACATCGTTTGAATAGACAAGAGTTTTATGGCCTGGTATGAGGATTGTTTGCATCTCTCAGACTGACCCAGACAACCTGACTACAGACCCACATTGTATTGAAAAACTCATCAGAAACTTCCAAAGACTTTGTTGGACAGTTATCTTATCCAAAGATCTTGACCATACATTGTTCATCTCTCTTGTTAAATGAATCTTAGCTTGAAGAGGTCTATTAATTTTTTACATTTAAGACGTCTCACTTAAATATTTACCAATGTCCTAGTGTGTATATAAACACAGTGAAGTCCAGTTTCTGTATTACATCTCTGCCTGAAGATGGGGCCTGAGTTGCCATGAAAGCGGAACAACACCCTAGTACTATGTTAACAACTTAAATTTTTGTGCAGGTTTAGTAACTCTGTGCGCTGCGTGCAGGAGTTTCAGTAGCGAAACGCTAGGTAAATGCCGATTTAACAATGCATGGCTTCACTTGGATAAGTATAAGGGATGGCTTCAGAAAGACCAGGACCCGGGATCTGAGAAATGTTGACTGTGTAGTAAAACGCTCGACATAGGGGGGCTACGGACCAGGCTGCTGCTGCGCGTGAATCATCTCTCAACCCCACGACTAATTCACCCCCCCACCAAGTCTCCATCCTGACACCTGCTGCCAGGTGCAGTACGTCCATCTCATCCACCTTCAAACAAGGGCAGATTTCAGAAACTGTGTCCAGAAACGAAGCCCTAACTGCAGAGGTACTGATAGCACTAAAGGTAGCAAATTCTCACTATTCTTACAAGTTGTGAGAAGACTCAAGCCAGTTATGAAAGTCTGCATCACTATTTACAAGCTAAACAGTTTGACAGGCATGTCAGGCTATGGGACGGGTCCGAAGTGAAAACTAAATACATTGGGTCAGAATTTATGGGCCATTCTACAGCGCAAGGAATCGCTGAGAAAATGAAGGACTTGCTTTCAGAGTATTAGGCCTACCTAGAAGAGGAGAAGAGAAAGAAAGAACAGCAAGGTGAGTTGAAGCGAAAGACCCTCACGGATGACCTGCATGAATTGAAAATGAAGGGTGGAGACTGACTTTTCCGCCCCTTGAGAAATCTGCTGATGAATATGTTGAGAAAGCAGAAGCTACAAGCAATCTGACAATCATCACTAAATCCAACAGTTGGCGTCGAACTGCAAAAGAAAAGAAAGCATCTCTGCTGAATATTGAAAAGCATGTTGATGGAAAGCTTGCAGCAATGAAACAATAAACTTTGTATGAATTGTTTTCACGGTATTCAAAGAAAGAAGGCTGTCATTTGTTAAAATTAAGTTAGTGATTTAATGTTAGTGATTTAAAATATATATCTGTTATTCCAATGGACAGTTTCCACCCTGATACTACTGCCTTCTGAAGTTAATGTCAGTGTTACTGAACACTTTTATTTATTTGTATTTATTTTTTTTTTAATGTATTGTTTGCCTTCCAGTCATTTATGTCAATTAGGGCTACATAATGTTTTTCAGGGTTTACATTGTGCTGGAGTGTCAGCAATATTTAAATAAATCTTCATTTTGTATGAAACTGCATATCTTGTCATTATTTTAGTTTAACAATATTTGACATGAATTTTTATTATTGTTTTTCAAATTTACACAGAAATTTCAGAGGACATATGGTCATGGAAATTTGCCTTAGAATAACTGAAAAGTCATGGAAATGTTTTTGTAAAAATGTGTACTCTCACACATGTGCGACTAGGAGGACGTTGTATGGACCAAGCAAAGGTAACTCCACGTTAGGCCAAGGGGTGGTGGGGTGCACTAAACCTTCTCCTATTATCTCTACAGACCAGCTGCGGGGAAACCTGTCTGATTCAGAGCAGATGACTTCACTTCAGGTTCCGGCACCCAGAAGAATATCACTTCCGGCACCCAATCTGACATCCGAAGAACATCACTTCCAGTTCCCTTACATCACTTCCTGTCTGTTCCCTTAAAGTCACCATCTTTGCAAACCTTCGACACTTCTGTTTTGGACTCTGTACTGAGAACATCTCTGTACCATTTAAAAACCTTTTGCAGCCAGGAATAATATACGGGTGGCTGCCCCAAACCTTTTTAAGTGTGTCAAGTCTATTCTTTTTACAGTATGAACTCTGTGTATATGCATTGAATTATTGTTTTTATCATAGCTCCGCAATCCGTACTAACCCCTACTTTCTCTAATCAGGGCACCATGCAGTCCCTACATTGATGGATTGAAGGCCAGAAGCCCACAAGACCATCATCATCTAATTCTTCCACGTGAAGCCTGAAAATCATGAGGTCCGATTGAGATCATTTATGTTAGGTAGAATGCCCAGTGGGGGCTGGCTGGGTGGTCTCGTATCCTCGGTACCCCTGCAGATTTTTTTTTTTTCTCCTTTTTTGTTTTGTTTTTTCCGTCCGCCCAGCCATCGGACTTTACTTTATTCTTTGTTACTTACTATTGCCTAATCTTATTTTTATATCTTTATTTTTTTATAAGCTTTTCTTTCTTCATCTTGTAAAGCACTTTGAGCTACATCATTTGTATGAAACTGTGCTATAGAAATAAATGTTGTTGTTGGCTAATACAAGCAGGAGGAAGACATGATGATGTGCTGCAGCAAGCCTAGATTAACCAATAAAACAAAATTTGTGGTAGGATGATGCAGTTTTAAATGTAAAAAATCTGCCAGCGAGTGACATACAGCATACCACGACAGTTTGTTGGCTGCAAGCAAATGTGCCAAAGAATTATGATGGTAACAGGTATGGAGACAAAAAAGAAGAATGAGGATGTAAAAAAATATGAACTTTCAGTTAAAATAAACACAGCAAAGGAAGAGCCGAGTTTCACTCAAATGACACCACTTGTTTGGCTGCAAAAGAAAAATAGTCTAGACTTGCCTAAGGTTGTCTAACAGGTTGACATCTGAGAAATCAATGTACAACTTAGTGTTAACATTTGCAATGTAACATAACATCCAATTTGTCTATTGGAATGACAAATTCAATATATTTTATTACCAGAAATGTTTGTAATGCACCATCTGTTGGAATGACAAATGCAATGTACATCTCTTTTATATGCCATTCATTATGAGATTTGTAAAAGCAGTGTTAATGTTTGTGATGCGCCATCTATTGTAATGAAGAATATTTCTTCTTTTTCCATAGCTATTCATATTTTTGTATGGGGTAGCTAGTTTTTTTACTTTACTTTTAGTCTTGAAAGTTTTGGTGTGATTTCCAAAAAAAAAAATCAAGTTCTGAAAGTCCCTAAAGGTTTACTGTCTACCACACTACTTGGTCTCTTATTCCAAGTGTCTGTCATTCTATGTGTAAAGAACAACTTCCTAATATTTGTGCAAAATTTACCCTTATCACGTTTCCAACTGTGTCCCCGTGTTCATGATGAACTCATTTTAAAGTCACTTTCTTGATCCACTGGACTGATTTCCTTCCTAATTTTAAACACTTCACTCAGGTCTCCTCTTAATCCTCTTTTGCTTAAACTGTAAAGGCTCAACTCTTTTAATCTTCCCTCATAACTCATCCCCTGTAGCCCTGAATCAGCCTCGTCGCTCTTCTCTCAGCCTTTTCTAGCGCTGTTATGTCCTTTTTGTAGCCTGGTGACCAAACCTGCACACAGGACTCCAGATGAGACCTCACCAGTATGTTATAAAGCTTGAGCAGAACCTCCTGTGACTTGTACTCCACACATCAAGGCGCTATATAACCTGACATTCTGTTAGCCTTCTTAATGGCTTCTGAACACTGTCTGGCAGTTGATAGCTTAGCATCCACTACGACTCCTAAATCCTTCTCATAAAGTGTACTCCTGATTTTCTGACCGCCCATTGTGTATTCAAACCTCACATTTTTATTTCCTACGTGTAATTCTTTACATTTACTGACATTAAATTTCATCTGCCACAAATCTGCCCAAGCCTGTATAATGTCCAAGTCCTTCTGTAATGGATTCCAAATTATCTGCTATTCCACCTATGTTGGTATCATCTGCAAACTTAACCAGCTTGTTATTTATATTCCTATCTAAATCATCTATAGATATTAAAAATAGCACCGGCCCCAGCACTGACCCCTGCTGGTCATCACTCCTAACATCGGCCAGTTCTGATGCGGTTCCTCACACCATCACTCTCTGCTTCCTGAGTCTGAGCCAATTCTGCACCCGTCTAAAAACATCACCCTGAACTCCCACTTCCTTTAGTTTGATGCCCAACCTCTCATGTGGCACCTTATCAAATGCTTTCTGAAAGTCAAGGTGAATAATATCATATGCATTTTATGGATGTATACCTTCCCTGATGCCAAACCTGCCCATTGCAAGGCATTTAATTACTAGAAATATTTGTGATACACCATCTTTTGAAATGATAAAGGCAAGGCTTTTTACTACTATAAATGTTTGTTGTGCACCATCAGTTGGAATGACAAATGCAATTCACATGTCTCTTTTATATGCCATTTGGTATGGGATTCATGAAAGCAGTGTTAATGTTTGTGATGTGCCATCAGTTGGAATGACAAAAGTAAAGCATTTTAATTGTGGACGCGGCCCGGACACAGACAGGCGGACATGTTGTTTTCCACCACCACACGTTTATTTACAACCATATATACAATTCAAAGTCAGTGCACAAACCCCAAACACAGTCCTGGCCACACAATTGCCTTCTCTTCGGGCTGCCTCCACTCTCCTCTCTGCTTCGTCCTGCTTCCACCCGACTCCAGCCTCGAATGAAGGGAGATGGCCCCTTTTATTTCACCCCGGATGAGCTCCAGGTGCTTCCTGCCACTCCTCCCTGGACACGCCCCAGTGTGGCGGATCTGCCGGCTGTTCTCCCGGAAGCTCTCCGGGTGTCCCTTCTCCTCTTCCCCCCAGCACTTCCTGGTGTGGCGGAAGTGCTGAGGTCCAGGGTCCCCAAGGCATTGGGGCGCCCCCTGGCAGTGACCACGGGTCCCTACAGGGTTGGGCTTCCAAGCCCCCTACCCGTAGCCCCCAAAGCAACCAGGATGGCGGCCCCCATGTGATCCAGCGTGGGCGCAGACCCTCCTCCGGTCCCCCAAGGCGTCCCGGCTGGGTCATTGCCCCTGACATCCCTGACAGTGCCCCACAGCCAGCGAAGACCACTCGGGAGGAGCGACACGTCCCGCGAGGGCAGCTTACCCCCGAAGTGGGTCCTACTCCTGGGCAGCCGAGGTCCGGCCCTGTTCTCCCAACAGGGATAGGGGCGGAGACGCCACCTGGACACCACCAGTTGGTGTCCTCCTGTGCCTCGCACAGGTTGCGCTCCCCCCTCTTACCAGCACCCCAGGGCCCACTCCTTCGGCACCCCCTCCGAGGTTTTCGCGCCCCTTTGGTTGGAGCCACTCGCTCCCTCGTAGCCTCCTCCAGCCGTGGCGGCACCCGCACGCCAGCAGAGAGTCCTTCCAGCAGACGGCCCATCTCCTGAGGGCAGGTTCCCAACGAAGTGGGTCCTTCTGCTTGTCCGGGGTCCGGCCCTGCAACAGATAGAAAGAAAGGGGCAGAACCACTGCCTGGAAAACCCTTCCTTGGCGTCCCTAAGTGCCACGCACTGGCAGCGTTCCCCCCTCCATCCGGCACCCCGGCACTTGCCTGTTCGGCACCCCCTCCGCGGGTTCCGCGTCCCTTCTGTCGTTGGAATAGATGGGACCACCTGCACTCCTTTCCTCTCCACTGACCTCAAGGGTTCCCTCTGCCCCCGCAGAGGGCGGCCAGCACCCGGACGAGTGCACCCAGCACCACGTCCCGTCCTATCGGAGGAACTGGCATTCACCCTCCGATTCCTCCTGTTGCTCTGGGACACCTTGACGGTCTGAGTCTCCTTATTGGAAGGAAAGAGACTCCTTCCCGTCTGCGTCCCTGTGGAGTGGCGCGAGACTGCTGCCGACTCGGGGCGGAGGGCGCTAGGACCTGGGGCACTAAACAGCCCGAGTCCTGCCAGCCCTCTCGCTGTCTCTCCCCTCACCACGCGCGCAGCCCCCTGCGCCGCATCCACCGTCGGAGGACTGCTTACTTGAAACTGATCATTAGATTCACAGCCGTTTTCAGCAGACCCTCCTTCATGCTGTACGGGGACGGCTGAACTCACCTTCCCTGCCGTACACCTCCGGCTGAAGAATCCAGCGTCGCGCCGTCTGATCGCCACCAAAAGCTCTTCGAAAGACGCGACCGCCTTCATCTCCAGGACTCGCAGCTCTGCCCGGAGGGCACGTAGCACCTGCAACACACGCTGCTCCGCGGGCTGAAGGCACGCCTCCAGCTCCGACAGAGCAGCCGGCAAAGACAGGAAGTTAACCGACGCGGAGCTTACCTGTCCGTCAGCCCCAGATGCCGGCAACTCCCTGTGGGCCTCTTCCTCCAGCCCAATCGGGTCTCCCCCCGGCACGTGATGGACATTCCTTCGTCCCGCCTCTCTCCAGTCATCGGCGGGCACGCAAGACACACCATCCAATTGCGTGCCTGTCAGAGGGAGGGACTTGCACCAGACGGAGTATCCTGCCATCTACGCCAGATGTGGACGTGGCCCGGACACAGACAGGCGGACATGTTGTTTTCCACCACCACACGTTTATTTACAACCATATATAGACTCAAAGTCAGTGCACAAACCCCAAACACAGTCCTGGCCACACAATTGCCTTCTCTTCGGGCCGCCTCCACTCTCCTCTCTGCTTCGTCCTGCTTCCACCCGACTCCAGCCTCGAAAGAAGGGAGACGGCCCCTTTTATTTCACCCCGGATGAGCTCCAGGTGCTTCCCGGCACTCCTCCCTGGACACGCCCCAGTGTGGTGGATCTGCTGGCTGTTCTCCCGGAAGCTCTCCGGGTGTCCCTTCTCCTCTTCCCCCCAGCACTTCCTGGTGTGGCAGAAGTGCTGAGGTCCAGGGTCCCCAAGGCATTGGGGCGCCCCCTGGCGGTGACCACGGGTCCCTACAGGGTTGGGCTTCCAAGCCCCCAAAGCAACCGGGATGGCGGCCCCCACGTGATCCAGGGTGGGCACAGACCCTCCTCCGGTCCCTCAAGGTGTCCTGGCCAGGTCGTTGCCCCTGGCAACCCTGACATAATGTTTGGAAGAACAGAGCCACAGCTACTGGACGGAATCACAGACATTTACTCTTTTATTAAAGTTGATATAAACAGACATAATGAAGTGCAAAATATGAATAATTTTTATTCAGTATTTTTACCTAAACATTTTTTTGTCCCAGGTTAGAGTGAAGGCTAAACATTCACATCCCCAAATTACATTATGTAGGCTAGTGTCACTAATTATGGTTTGCAGCCTACGTGTTTTTGTCCAAATATCTACTTTCATCCTAATAGTATGTTCTCAACCAAGGTTATCATCATTAACAAAATCCAAAACATCGGTGAAAACTATTAATTAAATATCATTTTTGAAAAGTGAAATAAAATATTTAACTAAACGGAAATAAAAAATGAAAACTAAAAAAAAAAAATTTCATGCAGCTGAAAGACTAAATGAAATAAAATAATAATTTACAAAAAATCTTTTATATTTTGTACATAACCTGGCTTATGTATTACTGGGATTTTGAGGCTGCAGTAATTCCAAAATTAATCTAAATTGATTACTAAGTATTTCCGATTTGTTTTTTAAATAAATATTCTTGCCACTAGGCTGGCCGATCAAGCCTTCTTTAACCCTGTTCCTCCTTAACAAGTCGCCAGCATAACATCATCCAGTGAACAGCAGCTGTTGACAGAAGGCTGGTGTTGACAAATCATTTGCCAGTGAGTTGGATACATGCCAGCAAAGAATGTGAACAAGAAAGGGATTTCCTGTGTGATAATAGTGACAGTTCTCCAGAAGTTAAAAGTGACAGCACAATAAATTCTACGTCTAGTGTTAGTGAAACATACCAGGGTAATAATTTTGCTCACCTGATAAATTATGATGCCAGCTCTCAATGGGCCGGGCATCTTCTAAAGCTGCTGTTCCCTAATCTCCAGGACTCAAGACAGAAGTATCAGATACAGATGACCCCTTACAGAATTTCAGTCTGCTGATAAGTGATGGAATGTTACCTTGTCATGACGAATGAGCTCGACATCCAGGATATACACAGCAGCTCCTACAGCAGCACTGCGCAATAAGCAGAATTCCAGGCTGCACGTGAGGTCTGATATCCATTGTGATGTGTTGCTGGATTGCTTTGCACTTCTTGTACATCAAGACACAATTCAAAAACCAAAAGCTGAAATGTGCTGGTCAAAACATTATTTTTAGCTTGTGGACAGAAAAAAGTTTCAGTTTATTTCCCAGGTGTCTGCATTTGGTTGATAACAATTAACCTGTCACTTCACAAAAGAGAAACCCTTTTTGAAAATAAAACCACACCAGTAGAGTCTTCAAAATGCTCAAAGACATTGATAAAGTAGATCCAGAAACATTCTTTCAGCTTAAGGGTGAGTCACATACTCAAGGACATCAGTTGAAATGAAGGGGAAGTGCATTTAGGACTGAAGACAGGAAGAACATCTTTAAGCAAAGAGTTGTGGGAATCTGGAGCAAGCTACAGAGACATGGAGCTGAAGCAGAAGCCTTGACGACCTTTAAGAAGAAACTGGATGAGATATTGGAACAGCTTAGCTATTAACTGAACAAACAAGCTTGACGGACTGAATGGCCTCCTCTCGTTTGTCAGATTTGTTGTGTGTGAGCAGCATGTTGTTTGTTTTTGGAATGTGTCTGTATTAAGAAACATGTCAAGTTTATTAAGAAACTGACAGAAGTGAAGAGAGTCTGCAAACTGGTGAAAAACTAAACCTGCTGATGTGTTTTTATTTCAGTTTTATTTATTTTGATTAATCATTTAAAATGAAAAAATATATACATAGGGTGTGTGCATATATATATATATATATACACAGTATATATATATATATATATATATATATATATATATATATATATATATAGTCGCATGCGGCTGGGGGTGGAGCCCAGCCGGGATGCCCAGGAGGACCGGAGGAGGCCTTGTACCTCCTCCAGACCGTGAGGGGGCGACCGCCCTGGTTGTGTTGAGGGCCACGGGGTAGAGGGCTTAGAAGCCCAACCCTGTAGGGACCCGTGGCCACCGCCAGGCGGCACCCCGGTGCCTGAACAACCCTGGACCTCAGCACTTCCGTCACACCAGGAAGTGCTGGGGGGGAAGAGTAGCAGGGACACCCGAAGGGCTTCCGGGTGCGCAGCCGGCACTTCCACCACACAGGGGTGTGTCCGCTGGAGATTGTCGGGAAGCAGCTGGAGCCCATCCGGGTTCCTATATAAGGGGCCGCCTCCCTTCATTCAGCTGCGGAAGTCGGGTGGAAGAAGGACGGAGCTGGAGAAAGGACTGGAGGCGGCTAGAAAGGAATTTTGTGACTGTGAGGCCTGGACCTTGGGGAATCGGTGCTGGAGGCACTAGGGTGTGTACTGACTAACTGTAAATAGTGTATATAATAAAGGAGAGTGTTGGGTGCAGAAACGATGTCTGCCTGTCTGTGTCCGGGTCCCATTCCACAATATATATACAGTCACACATGCGCGATTAGGAAGCAGCCATCAAGTCCAAGGTAAAGGGTTGGTTATGTGCACTGATATCTCTTTCTCTTTGTCAACAGAAATAAAAACGAAAAATAAGAACAGTCTTACCTTATTTCTGGGTCCACAACAAAACACGCAACTTCCATGATGTCACTTCCGGTTCCTGCACAGTGACATCACTTCCGGCCTTCACAGATGACATCTCTTCCAGCGCTTTCTTACGACGTCACTTCCAGCCAACCCCGATGACGTCATTTCCTCAATGTCATTTACGGTGGCCATTTTGTATAAAAATGCATTGAAGCAAACTGTATTTGTCTGCTGTCATCTACAGGGTGGGCCATTTATATGGATACACCTTAATAAAATGGGAATGGTTGGTGATATTAACTTCCTGTTTGTGGCACATTAGTATATGTGAGGGGGGAAACTTTTTCAAGATGAGTGGTGACCATGGTGGCCATTTTGAAGTCGGCCATTTTGGATCCAACTTTTGTTTTTTCAATAGGAAGAGGGTCATGTGACACATCAAACTTATTGGGAATTTCACAAGAAAAACAATGGTGTGCTTGGTTGTAACGTAACTTTATTCTTTCATGAGTTATTTACAAGTTTCTGACCACTTAGAAAATGTGTTCAATGTGCTGCCCATTGTGTTTGTGTTAACAAACAAAACCACCGCTATTGGTCTGACACTAACCCACATTGGATAGATCCCTCCAAGACTGTTGGAACAAAAAAATATACTATGCCACTAATGTGCTAATGTACTAATGTGCCACAAACAGGAAGTTAATATCACCAACCATTCCCATTTTATTAAGGTGTATCCATATAAATGGCCCACCCTGTACTTTGATTCATTTTTGACCGTTTTTCTTTTCATCTTTGTTCGTAGGACAATATACGGGGTCATTCCCCAAATCTTTTTGAGTCTTCAACATCTCTTCTTATCACTATATATATATATATATATATTGTCGGAGATGGCTGGGGGAGTGACCCGGCTGGCACACTAAGGAGGACCGGAGGAGGGCTTACGCCTTCCCCAGACCATGTGGGGGGCGACCGCCCTGGTTCATTTGGGGGCCACGGGTACAGAGCTTTGAAGCTTAACCCTTTAGGGGCCCGTGGTCACCGCCAAGGGGCGACCCTATGCCTTTGGAGCTCTACATCTCAGCACTTCCACCACACCCAGAAGTGCTGGGGGGAAGAGGAGCAGGGACACCTGGAGTGCTTCCTGGGATGCAGCCGGCACTTCCGCCACACTGGGGCATGTCGGTGGAAGATTGCTGGGAAACACCTGGAGCACATCTGGGGGACTATAAAAGGGGCCACCTCCCTTCATATGATGGCTGGAGTCGGGAGGTTGAGAGACAAGGTCTAGGTGGAGAGGAGCAGAGGGGGCCTGAAGAAAGGAAGGCATTGTGTTGTGGCCAGGACTTTGGGGACTTTGGAGGTTGTGCACTTTATAAATAATAAAGAATAAATGTGTGTTGGATGACATGAACGTGTGTGCCTATCTGTGGCCGGGTCATCTTCCACTATACTGTATATATATATATATATATATATATATATATATATATATATATATATATATATACAGTATATATATATAATCAGCTGGAGATCCCCAAAGGGAGAAAATGAATCATGTATCATAAAGTAGTTTTTATTCCTGAGCTTATCTATCTATCTGTCTATCTATCTATCTGTATGTAATTTGCAAAGTTAAAGGAATGTGTTGACCATTGCAAGCCAAACCAAAATAAGAAAATCCCACCCAAAAACTGGAAATAGCAGAAAAGAAAGCTGTCGTACCGTAAAATCCTCCCAGATAATAAACAGTTTTGAGGAAATTCCCAGATTATGGGAAATCAAAGTCATAAATAGAAAAAATGTTATGGTGCATTGCCACAGATTCTGTCATTATAATGAATAAATACAATAAATGACTGTAGAGAGGATTCAGCATTAGAATGCTAACTCTCTTCACTTTCTTCTCTTTTCAGTTTGATAGGCACAGCGTAGACGTAGCTACACAATTATTTTACGTCTCTTTATTTGTTTCATTTTTTTTTCTCTTCTGTTGATGCACCGAGCCACAGGGATGAGAATAGTAAATAACCTGCTCTCACCAAAACTGTTCCATTAATAATAATCTGAAGTGGGAGTAAGCCAAACTCTACCTGTGTGTGTCTTTTTATTACCTTATTTCCAACTAAGGCGTTTAAAAAGGAGAAATGTGATGAAAGGGAGAGGCCTTCTTGTTGCTTGTAGACTCGCAAAGAGCATTTTGGGAGATGTGGATGGAGCATCTTGACATGTCGTCATCGGACGACGAGCTCATGTGTCCAGTTTTTTTTATTGCTCGATACCTGATTATTATTTCAAGATAATTACTTGTATGGACTAAACTTATGATGCACTGCAGGTTAGATATCAATGATGATCCAGGAGTGAATCATCTAAAAGTTGTTTGGAGTACAGTTGCCAATTCACGCATCCTAAAGCTGTTTCCCGAAAATGTTAATAAAGGGTGATGAATCCAACATTTACATAGTGGAGGCATATCACCAGAAAGAAGAGGACCCCACAGATCTGGTGAAGCTTTGCAAAGCTTGAAAAGGTAGGCTGATTCTCCATTTACTTATTCCATATATGACTTCTTTTGTCAGCTTGGATTTTTACTTTTTTCCTTCATCTATCTCTGAGACTTGTGTTTGGTACTTTTCTTGTCTTTTCCTCAATTTAAATGGTTTTTCTAAAATGTTATTGATCAGATCCTGCCAGGTTTTGAAAAAGTTTTGTACAGATCCTCTAAGTGAGAAATTGATTTTTTCCAATTTCAAATAGTATATAACATCAGTTACACACTGACTTAAGATAGGAGGGATGGAATTCTTCCAGTTGAGCAAGACAAGTCTACGTGCTAATAGAGAAGTAAAGGCAATTACAGTTAATTTGTCCTTCTCAACTTTAAGCCCCTCTGTGAGTCCACCAAACACAACTGTTAGTTGATTAGGAGGGATTGCGATATCCAGGCTGTATGAAAGGCATTTAAAGATTTTGGTCCAAAATGATGTTAATTTAGTGCACACCCAGAACACGTGGCCCAGTGAGGTTGGAGATTGATTGCAACTTTTGCATGCTGGATCTCACCCTGAAAACATTTTGGACAATTTTAAATAAGACAGATCTGCTCGATAAAATATTTTAAGTTGAATAATTGTATGCTTTGTGGATATGGAGCGTGAGTGAATTCTGTGAACAGCTGCCTTCCACTCAATTTCTGAAATGTTGAGTAAGAGATCCTTTTCCCACTGTACACTGGGATCTTTGAAATGAAGGGACTTTAAAATGTTTTATGTATTACAGAAATGCTCTCTGAGTCCTCAAGACTGATCAATATTTCTTCTGGAATAGAAGTAGGTGGGAGGTGAGGAAGATTGGGCAGACTTTGTCTAGCAAAGTTTCTAACTTGGAGGTAGTGGAAGACTTGTGTTAATGGAAATCTAAATTTGGGGTGTAATTGTTCATAGGATGCAGTGACATTATCTATGTACAAATCTGAAAGTGATTTAATTTTTCCAAATATTAAAAATGATGTACGTTTGAAAGGGCAGAAAAAGGTGGCACAGATAATAACTTCTCTGTCTTAAAATGCTTCCTACATTGGTTCCATAGTCTGAGTGAATGAAGCACAATTGGGTTGTTAGTAAGTAGTACTATGTCAGGCATGTTCTGTCAAAATTTAATCCAATTTGATTGATGAGATTAAACCCCGCCCCTTTTTAATCGAAGACCGGAAGTCCCGCCCCCACTAACCATCTGTTGTTTATTGACCTTTGATGACCTTTCCGGAAGTCCCCTCCCCCAACCACCGGTTGTTTTGTTGACCTTTGATGACCTTTAGCCCGGGCCATCTGTTTTCCCAGGAAGCTGTCAAGGGCAATTTGATGAATGG
>JANRMT010062796.1:98208500-98226048 GCA_026402145.1 Polypterus bichir lapradei | reverse complement strand
TTTCGTTTTTCCAGGTAAAAGATGATTTTCTACTCCAGACTGTGCGATATCTTCTTCTTCTTTCTTACTATATAAAAGCGGTCGGGATTGTCCTTCCGTCCCGTGAGTGGAAAGTGTAGCGGTATTCCGCTTATCACAGACTTACTACTTGCAGCTTGAGGTACAAAGCGACATGATGTGAGCAGAGTTCTGGTGCTCCCATCGTTCCCTTGTTTTTATGCGCGATGCGCTGGAAAAATAGACAAAATTATGTCTCTGGCAATAATTAATGTTGATGGAGTACAAATGCCTCACCGCGTAGTAAATATCAGGGGGGTTCAAAAGGGCGACCTCAATATAGAAAAAAAGTTTAAATTTCATCACAAAAATAACATAAACTACGAGTATTATAGTAATACCGCTCAAATGCAATATAACCAAATTAATGAGTTTGTATAAAACATCAAATTGATCTACATATTGAATTGCCTTAAGAAGTGGTCAACTTAAAAGTCGGTCGCCTTAAAAGGCGGGTCAGGCTAGTTGTATAATAATTAGAGTAAGCAATTTACCCCATGTGGTATGTGGAAATGTTAACTAGTAAGAACAGTGCACAGTGAATTGAAAGAAAATAAGTGGTGTAACTATTGTGACTGAGAGATTGCATGTGTAAATTGGGGTTGTATGGCTGGGAAGTCAAAGGCTGTTAATAAATATGTAGAACAGAAGACAAGTCTTGAATTTAGGACACAGAGTAATGGCCAGTGGCCGAAAGAAGGTTTAGGAAGGAAGATTTTGTGCAGGGGAATGTGTCTTTCTTTGACTGGTGCTTATGATGGCAGCAGCAAGTGTTCCAAACGTGGAGTGACGATGAAGTAGGAAGGAGGGCGAGAAGGAAGATCCTATTAACATATTGTAATGAGGGTGATTGGTTAATAAATAATTTTAACATAGTCAAATCTGAATGCGTTGCGAAGTTGCGCAATAAAAGAGTGCAGCTCGAAAGTAAGAGAAATGTATAGAGGATGTGTGAGTGGGACTTCTTTGTCTAAAATGTACTGGTATTAAATTGAGTGTTCAGAGTGTCTGGTAAAAATATATTGTGCACGCAAATTTAGAAATATCTAATAGATTTCCAGAGAGCTGCGTTAATTTGTGTTAACATGTGAGTTTTGAAAATGTGTAACATTTGATAAAATGAAAACGTCTCCATTTTGCTTATAAAAATGTTTATATGTATAAAACATCTTTCCTTCAGACCCTGATCAAGTCTTAGGGAAAAACGTTCTTTGATCATTTTAAAATATAAAGGAGACAATTGTTTTCAAGGATAAAATGTTGCTGGTATATTTGGGTGTGTGTGTGTGAAGGTACATATTTGTTATGAACTTTGTTTTAAATTCTTTCCATGAGCTGTTAGGTGATTGAAGTAGGAGTGATATGGTGGTGCAGTGGTTGGCACTATTGCCCAGCAACAGGAAATGAAGGTTCAAACTTGGCATATTCTCTGTGTGGAGTAAAATAAACATAAGGAAAAGTGTGAAAATGCTTTAAATAGTAAATGCTAAATAATAAAACTTGAGTAAGTATAATGTGTTAAAGACAGTTTAAGTAAATTTGAGTATGTTGTGCAATGTGAAAGATCTCTGTGACTGAAGTGCATTTGATGGAATTTAAGTGAGTTTGGCAATATGTTTTGTTAAAGACAATGTGTGAAAATGTGTGGTGTTGTTTAAAATGATGAGGCAATGGATAAAGGTGTACATAAATATGTTTTGAATTTAAACTTAAAAAATGAATATTATTAGGTCCAATGAAACATTTCCAGATTTAGTATAAATGTGTGTGCCTTTTTCCTTTGAGTACTGACCATACTAAAATGGAAGAAAGTTCTTTAAGTAATTAAAAAAAATATATATAGGACAGGATAGCAAGAAAGCTGGTGATGAGCACTGGCTTCCAGTCCAGCTAGTGTTCTATACTAAGATATGCTGTACAAAAGGGGGGTTAACTAACAAAAAAGGGAAGACTGTGCTCTTTCTACAGATCAACACTCAGGAGAAGCTGCAAGAAGCATTTCAGGATGATAACGATGAAAAAGTGTCCATAAACAACTAGCCTTAACAGGAGGTTATGGGTAAAAGAAATCAATATTATTAAGCATTGCTAAATTTTATAAATATAATAAAACATTTTCTTTAAAAGTACTGTATGTAATTTTGTGATGCACTAACTACCCTGATAGCATTTTTAATAAAAACAAGATTTTAAATTATAAGGCATTTGATAAAGTATGAGATGTTGATTTCTTTTCCCATCACTCCTTGTTCACAAGTAATTTGAATATCTTAAATGTGAATTAAAATGTTCATGTTTGAATGACTGTATAGCTGATAATAGGGTTTACCTTTATTTTCTATAATTTGATGCGCAAATGAAACATTCTGGACACTTGTTAAATTCTGAAGCCATAGGTAGAAATTCATGCGTCAATTTAATTAGTAAAATATTAGGTTAAAGAAAAATAAGCTGGGCTATGAATATAGAAACTGTTTAGCTTTAAGATTAAAAGTTGAGAGGTAATAATAAATGTATTTTAAGATAATTGTAATTTTTCAAAATAACCTATTAGCCTTAGATGAAGTGAAATACAAATGTCTTTTCTAAATAATGTAAATCTCAAGACTGCACATAATTGAACAGTATTAAGTAATTAGAGCAATTGGGAAAGGGAATGTGGAGCTTAACTGTTTTAATTTATTTTGCTCTCATTCCTAGAAATAATTAGGAATTTACCAGTCCAGACTGTGGATTTCTTCTTTGACTTTTGCTTGCTATGCTGGCTGAGAGATGTTCTCTGGAGGACACTGGTTTTTTATTATATTCATTATGAAAAGGGGCTGCGGTGGGCTGGCACCCTGCCCGGGGTTTGTTTCCTGCCTTGCGCCCTGTGTTGGCTGGGATTGGCTCCTGCAGAGCCCTGTGACCCTGTAGTTAGGATATAGCGGGTTGGATAATGGATGGATGAAAAGGGGATCGAGAATGCATGTCTAGGCTCCAGTTCAAGACTGGAATAAGAAAGGAAAGTAAATACATTAAAATGCTCTACACGAACCTCTTTAACTAATAACCTCCATACCACTCTAGTTTCTCTTTTCTTTTGTTTGGTTTGCCACTCTTGGACATATTTGTTTTCTCTATAGGAGAACTACATCATTCTGCTCTTGCCAAGTTTTAGTAATTAATGGGACTGGATTCAGAAGTTTTCACTGACTGATACCCTCTTGCTCCACATTCCCTATAAGGGGGAAAGACTGATATTTAGTTACAGGTTATGTGCCAATAGTTTGAATATTTTGAGCCAATTGAATGTTTTTCCTTTGGTATTTATATATATATTAAGATTGACTTTATTTTATATTGTGGTGATTTACTTGTTATGATGAATATGATTTTGAGTGGGGTC
This sequence comes from Polypterus bichir lapradei, assembly GCA_026402145.1. Classification (NCBI taxonomy): domain Eukaryota; kingdom Metazoa; phylum Chordata; class Cladistia; order Polypteriformes; family Polypteridae; genus Polypterus; species Polypterus bichir. The sequence goes on along the minus strand of JANRMT010062796.1, from coordinate 98,222,603 downwards.
CACAACAATGGCCAAACTAGAGAGATTTTTTAAATTTTTTAATTGAGGGATCTACTTTTTGAACATAATGGCTACAATGAGTGGAAACTTCTGCATTGTGCTTACCAGCTGCAGAATTCATTTTTGACCATTTAAAACAAATTGGCTAACAGATAAGCAGAGAGTGGATAAAATGACTGTTTTACCGCTAGCGTTATTTTTGATGAGGGGCACCCCCAACGAAACAGGCCTAATATCTCATGAGGCACTATTTTTGGGATCCATAAATAACTTAAAAATTACAGATGAAATATTGCAATGCTGAATAATATGGAACAGAACTTTTAAGTCGTTGCACCTGCAGGTAAAACCTGTTTTTCCTAGCACATTTTTTATGACAGCGCTTGAATTTGAATCTGGAGACTGAGCTGTGCTAAAGGTCTGCAGACAAATTAATCATCCGATTCCCAAGGAGAAACCAGCCATACTAGAGAGGGGATCAAGCTGCGGATCAGGCCATCGATAAATTGACTACTGGATAACGTACTCAAATTCCAGTCCAAGGGGTAATGTGTTCTTGCTGCTAACAAGTCACCTCTGCTAGTAACCATTGATGTCAAAAGATAATCGTGGGTCCAGAATCGTAGAGGGCAGCCTGCATCACATCCAGACCAGAGCCTCATTCATTAGATGAAGAGTTCCAAGATATTGCTATCCTTTGCTTTGGGGTATTGGACCCCAAGATCTGATTCACACTTTTACTGTGCAGGGTTCTATGTTCTTTGCCAGAGCCCACATTAACTGTGCTTGATATGCCTTACAATTTGTCCACTCGTTTTCAATTTTATAACAGTTGTTGACCAAGTACTTGAATTCTTCTTGCCCTAGGAGTTGGAACCACAACCTAATCTCTTTTTCTGCAGCAATGTCTTTTTAGGAAGATATGAACCATAGAGTTATGGATGATATAAAAGGAAAGGCTAATTATCTGCAAGCAAAGCAAAGCAAACATTCTCCTGTTCATAAGCAATATGTATTTATTGAATAATTGTAACTATTTTATTAATGGAAATACGGCACAATTATTATTTAAATTGTTTAACCTGTATAACAAATGGGGTAGTTTGGACTATTAATCACATTTTAACACATGATTTTTAGCACTTACAGCATTACCAGTTAAGTCAGCCCAATTTAAACTTTCTTGATTATTGGTTTTAATAATTGAATGAATAATAGAGTTTAACATAAAGAGAAATTTGTTAACTGTGAAGAATGTGATAAACTTAAGGGACAGTCAAGTGTTTTGGGAATAGAGACACTCAGGACAAAATGTCTAAATCTACTGATATAAGCTGAAGATAAAGTTTAAAATAGAAGTCTCTTGATACATGCAAAATAAACCATTTGTTAACTATTGTTTTTTTTTCATGAAGGATGTGAATATTATTGTGTAATAGTAATTGATACAGAAACATGGAACAAATATGAATGTTAATGTATTAGGAATTTTACATTAGGATTAAATGCACCATTAGGACAGATTTTATATTGGGTTTTAAGGTTTAAATGTGCTAAATTAGATGCAGGGTATAGTACAAACCTTTAAAGTTTGTAGAACATGGTACAAGGGAAAAGAATTGTGTGGGATAATGCTAAGTGTTTTTAGGAAATGGGGTAATTAGAGCTATATAAACAGAAATAATTAGTGGCAATACAGGACAAATAATTATTATGGCTTTTTGGACCTTAGTAATATAGACGTTAGCAAAACAAAGCAATAATTCAGCACAACAGAGATGGCGTGTCTTATACATGGAGTGGTGAGTGAGCAGTTTGTGAAATTGGAAAGCCCAGATACAAACCAAGGATCCCAGCTGGTGGCAGAAGACTTTAACATCAATAAGAAGCTTGGGTACAACCTTTGTAATTTTAACGTGACATTGACATGAGCCAACGGCTTGCATTAATGAGAGTAGTGCTGACATCTTCTGAAGGGAGGATTGGCACCTACTTCTAGCAAGATAGCTGTTTTTATGCAGCAAAGGTGATGATCTAATTTGAGGCCACAGCAGGATGTAAATTGGGGCAACTTTGTGAATGAGAGCATGAGGATGTGGTTGTTTGTATAAAGTATGCTATCTCTGGTTAGTGTTGTACACATCATTGGCACCATAAACTATGGACTTTGGATGTTTTTAAAGTAAATACTTGGCCTGTCTGTATCACCACCAACAATAACTTTGATGAAAAATATAGGACTAGGTACACTTCTGCGAACCAAGATAGCTAATGTTTGTTGGATAAGAAGGACATCAAACAGTTCTTGACAATGTTTTTATCATTCTACATGGAAGTTATGAGGTTATAGGACACAAATCTGATATTTATAGGGGAAATCATGTAATGCCACTATACTCTGAAGTAAAATAACTTTGATACATGTTGTTTTCTGACTTGATTTTCTATGTTCACTATTATTGATTTTATTAGTTATTACTGATTTTTGTGATTTATCTTTAGGTATTAATGATTCGCACTGATTTCTGTTATTCCCTAAATGCAGCTAGCCAGGAATCTGTTACTTCCTTTTAGTCTATAAGGGGGGACATATTCAGTATACATACATTTTATACAGGTTAGGAATAGGGTTATAATAGGAAATTATTCCTTACAGTTTTAGTGAGACTTTATGAAGTCTCAAAGGGGGGAATATGGAAGAATAACTTTATGGTAACATAGCATTAATCTTAAAGAAATAGCATAAAGGGTTAATTAATGTGGGAAACCAAATAAAGGTCAAGTGAACAACAAAATGTACACTGAAATATAAGATTTGGTTTAGGAAAAATACTGAGATGGTCAAGTAAATAAAGAGTGTACCAGAAGAAAGGTTGATGTAATATACAAAATGTACTGAAGGATGACTATGAAATCAGCAGATGTCCTATAAACTAGAATGGACAGTTGTTATATGCACAGACATTTTAAGGATGGTGTCTCATCTCAAAAGGTGTAAGAAGAACCAGAATATAATATAATAGACTTTTATTTTATATAAACTAGGGGGCTTTGCCCTCTGCTCGCTTTGCTCGCCAACCCCCGTTTTTGTTTTTCTGGATACACACTTTTAAGATTTTTTTTTTCTTTGAATTGTTGCTATTTCATTAGTTTCACTTTTATTTCAGATCTTCTGTAAAAACAATATTTGGAATCTTTCGAGTCCCAATATGCTGAATCTTTTAAATGAGGTCAGTGAGACGTGTGTTTAATGACTTTGTACCATAATTCAGGATAGGCTTCTCTGTTTGGAATTTCAGCACAGACAAAATGATCTACATCATCAGCAGTTAATCATTTGTTTTGCAAAGTAACCAATAAAGTATGTGAGGTAAACTCCGTTTCTGAAATTCTCTTGACTTAAACTTCAAAGCCTTACAATATTTATGTACTTCTGACATATCACCTATGTCCATATATTCGATCTCTATTCACCTTTTCGTTATTTCTCTGAGTAATAATTTCTCTTTCTTTGTGCTAATGCGATGTTTACTTTCTTTGTTTTGACACTGTCATTTTTTTTCTGCTTTCATATTCTGTATCTTGCACTGCATGTGTTTTGTGCCTACGTTTTTTTTAGTCTTTTGAATTCCAGTTTTCATTATCCTGCTCTGCATGTGTTTGGCCCCCTTGTTTTTTAACCTTTTTATGACGTTTTACTTTGTTTTCTACTCTTTGTCTTTTATTTCTGACCTTACTTTATCCTGCTTTTTTTCAATGACACCTTGTTTTCCCTTTTTTCGAGTAATAATTGTTTTTGCGCTCCTGTGATCTTTACATTCTTTTTTTTTTTATACTTTCTAATTTTCCTACTTTCATATTCTTTAACTTTCTCCACATGTGTTTTGCACCAACTTTTTTTTTTTTGAGCCTTTCTTATTCCACTGCTTTCCTAATCTCTAACCTGCTCTGCATGTGTATAGCGCCAACGTCCGGATTGAACGTGCTTTTTTTTCAATTCCACTTGTTCCAGACTGATAATTACTTTCCTTATTTTCTGAATTTGCACCTAGATTATTCTTTTTCTTTTTGTCTCTCCAACGCTTTTGATTCTCTTTTCTCCACGCTGCTTTCTTCTTTGCTTAGTTGTCTATGTTTCATTTATAACGTATTGTCCTTATATGCTTTATATGTGCTGAGAGCCCTGGATCTGTGTGTGCTCAAAGCCAAAACACAACTGAGTGTGTTGCTGCCTGCCCTTACTCTTATTTATTTGTAAGTAGGGCGTGTCTTGCAAGAATCTCATGTTCTACGTCATCGCGAGACAGGCCTGGGTCAATCTCTTGGCACAAAGTCTCATGTTTAAGGTCCCCGCGAGACGCTACGTGGCCAATCTCTCTAGTCTCACGGGTCTTTTAAGTGTCTTCCGTGGTCTTAACGTGAAGATCACATCTCTTCGACCTACCGTTTCTCTCCAGGATTTTTTTTTTATGATAGAGAGATCATTTGGGTATAAACCAATAAACCAACCAGAGTAAAATGTATGCATTGATTGACACTGTATGTAAATTCAACAGTTTATAAAATGAACCTCTGTTCTTTGTTTCTCTGACCATTCTGACCAGGCTGTAATGGACTGCTTTTGATGAATGCTCCCTCCAAGGCATTTTGCTGAGGAGTAATTAAAAGATACAATGAACAGCTTTTCTCCTGCCTGATAACTGAATTGTCCTGTTAGAGGACGTTTCTTTCTTTAATAAGATATTACATTTCGACCACACTAGCCATTGTACAGCACCCCTGGAGCAAATTTTCAGGTTAAGGGTCTTATGGAGTAGGATCCCTCCTGGCAGTAACAGGATTTGAACCAGCAAATTCCAGATATCAATGCATTAGTCACAGAGCCACCACTCTGCCTTGTTCCTTTTTGTGTAGATTGATGAGCATAAATGGCAAATTTACCCATTTAAAAGTAAATTGATAACACCTGACCAATAGACAACAGTTTGTGAAGTTGAGGGACTGTTTGTCAGAAATGGAGGTGTGTAATACTGGAGCACCTCAGGGAACTGTCCTGTCGCCCTTCCTGTTTACCCCTCCAGTACAATACCAGCACTTGCCATCTACAGAAATTTTTAGATGACTCCTCCATTATAGGCTGCATTAATAATAGAGATCAGATGAGTCAAAGTACAGGAAGGTTGTGGAAGAGTGGTGCAGGAACATCAATCGGCAATTCAACGTCAGCAAGACAAAAGAACTGGTGGTGGAATTCTCACGTGCCAAGAAGGCTCTGAGACCAGTCACCATTCAGGCAGAGGACGTGGAAGCGGTGCAGAGCTACAAGTATCTCGGGGTTCACATGAACAACAAACTGGACTGGTCTGACAACACAAGAAGGGCCAGAGCAGACTGGACATGCTAAGGAGACTCAGGTCTTCTGATATGTGCAGTAAGCTACTGGAAATGTTCTACCAGTCCATAGTAACCAGTGTGGTGTTCTACACTGCAGTCTCCTGGGGAAGCGACCTAAGCTCAAAAGAAGTACAATGTCGGAAGAAATTTATCAAGAAACTCTGTTACATCACAGGGCAAATCCTGGACACACTGGAAGCTGTTGCAGAAAAGAAAAAGGTGGCATAATTTGATGTGATTATGAAATATTTCCTCCATCACCTTCAGGTGATGCACCTCTTGGGGTCTATTCTGCCCTCTACTATCAGGCAATTAAATGTTTCCACCCGATGTACGAATTTATTGATTAATTGATTGATTGGCTGCATTATCTGTCCTGTGAGGCTGTATTCTTGTTTTTTTATATTTCTGCTGCGGTATGCTTCTGAATTTCCCCTTGGGATTATTAAAGTTTATCTAATCTAATCTAATAAAGTGCCCAAAAAGCAAAAATGCAAACAGCCCAGCAAATAAAAAATGAAAATACAAATAGCCCAGAAATTAACAAAAGCACACTCCATCAAACGGAAATTGTAATATTTTTTTAATTGTAAATCATTTTTCAGTTTGTTAGTTAAGCAAATTCAAGTCTATCATAAAAATATAACATGATCAATATATTATTACACATAATTTATTTTTAATTTTTAAATTAACAAAGCTCAAAGACTGGCACAGCAGTAGAATTTTATTTTCCTTTTAGATATCCAGGAAATATTCCACACTCAGAATAATAATAATAATAATAATAATAATAATAACAATAATTTAGATAACATACAAATCAGAATTTACACTTATATCACAGTATTCTAGCACCAGATAGTAAAGTTGACCTATCGAGGAGTTATACAGCACCTATCTGAGTAAGCACCACTTCAGAAAATTTCCATCAATCAAATTCAAAAGTAGTTGTGTATAATGTGTAATATTCAAAGCAAATATTAAAAAAAAAAAATTCAAAGACAGTTAAATCTAGCCCAAATTAGGCCTGGTATCTATAATCTTGCTGTAACAATCTTGAGCCCTGTTCTCCTGTTTAAGGAAGCACTAGAAGGTTTTTGTCACCTGAGAACAGATAATACGTAAACAGGGGTCTTCTCCAAGAAGGCAAAGCAGCTGCCTAGACACAACACTCTGACAAATTCTTTTTAAATATTTGTAGGCAGATGTTGCAGTAACTAACCTGAGGAACAGAAATCAAACAGGCCGTTCACACTTCATTGGATGTAGACTTGCAAGTTTGAGTAGGATGCCTCTGTGATTAAAGCTTTGGACGTCAAGCCCTGAGGTTGTGGGATTAAATCCTAATATTAACACTGTGTGACCCTGAGCAAGTCACTTCACCTGTTTGTTCGCCAATTGGAGAAACAAAAGAAATGTATTTAATTGTATCTCAGATGCTGTAAGCCACCTTGGATAAATTCAGCCTTATAAATAATAAAGCTCTCAGGAGTTTTGTTGATATCAATGATTGTTATTATTATTAATGGAAAATGTTTTTCACTAATGTGACAAACAGGATTAGATTACCCTTGAATTTTCTTTACATCTTTTCAATTTAAGCTCCAGTATGTAAAGCCATTTGCTCAGGATGACTCAGTAAATCAGAGGTATGGTTAAAAGTTTTGCGACAGGCCTCTATGCTATATTGCCTTACTAATTTTAATATGTTGCATTCAAATCAATAAGTAAAAGTAATTTAAAAATTATGCAGTAACTGCAATGAATAGAAGGTGGTGCAATAGAAAGCATTCGCAATGGCTGATGGGTAGTGTGAACAGACAAAGCACAGCACAGCACTCTGCCGTTATGCTAGTTGAAGCCATGGATGCCCCGCTGAGGGATTGCATTACTGTTTAGGGGTACAGGGTAGGAGTCAACCCTGGGTGAAAGACCATCCCAGTGCTCACTTACATACTTTAAAATCAACTGGTCAGATGGAGTAAATGAGTGAGCCAAGGTGAAAGCATTCCAGCTGGGAAGAGAAAAAACCCAACCAAGGGTAGGAAGTGCTACTGCATGTGAAAAATAGACAATCATGTTTATAAACCCAGGATGAAGACATCACTCTTAATTTATAGTTTTCAGTCAGTCAGTCATCATCCAACCCGTTATATCCTAACACAGGGTCACGGGGGTCTGCTAGAACCAATCCCAGGCAGCACTGGGCGCAAGGCAGGATCAAACCCTGGGCAGGGTGCCAGCCCACTGCAGAATTTTAACTTTCAATCTCTCTAAAAAAAAAAGTTTGTTATGGATGCATCCCAGGACCTACTCAGACAGCCTCAGAAAATTAAACCTGTTTAGTCTCAAGAAGGGGGGGCCTAATCCCGGTCTACAAAATTCTCAAAGTCATCCATGACTGTAAAGCCATACAAATTCATTCAACTTGAATTGCAAATCACATACTCAAGGACACCAGTGGAAATTAAGGGAAGGGGCATTAAGGATGGAAGCCAGGAATCCCTGCTTTAAAAGTTGTGGGAATCTGGAACAAACTACAGGTCAAATTCCGTTATAACGAATATCTTTATAATGAAATTTTCATTACAACGAAGTATTTTTACGGTCCCGACTGTTTCCCCATATGACGTGAGTATATAGAAATCTCGTTATTACGAAGTACATTCAGCAGATACTTTCATTATAACAAAGTGCCCAAAAGACCTTGAAATGCCTGAATGAATCATCCACAGAGCAGCTAGTTCTGTGGCCGCAGCTCAGTTGTGCACAACAATCCCCAAACAGAAACATTGTAATTTTTTTTTCTTTCTTCAAATTTTTTTCGTACTGTTTTTTTTTTTTTGCCCATTTTGTTTCCTGCAGTTTTCAGTGATACCTTTTGCTTATTGCTCGTCAACATATAAAAAACATCCATTGCAATTTAACTCATTGTCACCCTCCTATAGAAACGGCAGACACTAAAAAACGATAACAGTTCATATTAGAATTTCGTCATCGACGCTGTCAACTTTCTTGAAAGACCAAGAAAAAAAATCTTGGGTTGCATACGTATGTGAACTGCTGCATTTGAAGACGTCGAAAAAGCAGTTTTTATGTGGCTCAGAGATGCTCATTCAAGAAACATTCCTATTAATGCGGCACTCATTCAAGGTAAATGTGAGGTTTGTAAACTCTCTTGGGGCCTCCCCTAACTGGACGACACGTCGAAGAGCGTCGCAAAGTCTGATCTCCGTGTCTATGGAAGACTGTTTATCTGTTGCTGAAGCAACAGCTGGCTCAAAGGTATTCTGCGTCTTTCCGCCAAAGCAAACAGAAAAGATATCGGTGGGTGATGCAGATTGACTGCTGTGTCTGTGTATAGTAGAGTGGCAGATCACGCTACAATAAATAAGTATGCCGGTCCTGTTTCAAGCTGAATAAAGTTGGTTTTCCTAAAGTACTAAGACTCAGCCTCGTGTTTTGGGGTGCAAGACAGGGACTTATAGCGCGACCCCGATCTTTTATGATTTGCTTCTGTGTCACTTCACTGCAGCGCAATGAGTCTTTTTTGCCCTGCCCCGGCAAAGAACAAACAATCTTCCACAGACTCTGCAATCGCGTTTCAGGAAAGTGTATTATCGCAAGGAAATGCTGAGAAAAATTCTCGTCAACATAACTTGTAGGCAGGAGGAGATTAAAATGAACACAAAAGAATCTATTGAAATGATTTCAAACGCCTGGGCGCAAGTTAAAGAAAGCTCTATAGTAACAAATACAGAATCTCATTACAACAACATTTTCGTTATAACGAAATATTTTTTAGGTCCCTAGGAGTTCGTTATATCGGAACTTGACCTGTACCAAGTCGTGGAGTTGAAGCAGAAACATCAACAACCTTTAAGAAGGATCTGGATGAGATATTTGGACAGCTTAGCTATTAGCTATACAAACAAGCTTAATAGAATGACTGGTGTCTTCTCATTTGTCAAATTTCTTATCTTCTTATGTTCCATTTCATTCTACAGGCTACCTAGCCAGCTGAGTTTCTATAGGTTTTTATAGGTTCCTAGAAGTTTTGAATAACAATTTTCTTTCCTAGTATTGGGACTGTTGGCCTGTAAAGGATGAAGGTTAAAGTGTACACCTTGCAATGGTTTGCTCTGTGATGGACTGGTGCCCTGTCCAGGGTTTGTTCCTGCCTTGCACCTTATGCTGGCTGGAATTGGCTCCTGCCCCTAATGACCCTGTTCAGGACTAAGCGGTTTAGACAATGACTGACTGATTAACCTTGCAGTGGTACCATATGCCACCTGGGGCAGACTTTGCTTCCCTACGATCCTCACGGCAGTAAAGTCGGAGCAGAAAAAGGATGGAAGAGACCAGCAGGCTGATTTCTAAAAGAATGGCCAGCTGATCCCATTTTGTGGTTATTATTCAAGGTTCAGTGAATCAATTTTTACCTACAGTACTAATGAATGAATGAAAGACCCGGGCGTGGTTAAATCTCTTGGCAGAGAGTCTCGTCTCGCGGGACGTGGGTTCTTGATATTTATTAGTTTAGAATTTAAAAACGGAATAAGAATCTGAAAATCTAACAACATCACATTAAAGTTCGAAAAACTCTGAAAAGAATGATACCAAACATATACATGTAGGATTTAAAATAAGCCCGGTTCAAAGCGTGACATAAAAACGTCACATAAAATTGTTGAACTTTTAGGCTTAGGATTTTATATATATATATATATATATAGAGAGAGAGAGAGTAGATATGTACATTGTATATAATATAGTATATGAAAAAAATTAAATAGCATATCATAAGTTTTGTGCATGCAAACTGTTCTGAATATGAGCTTATCTTGGTTATTTTATTTGAAAGAGCATTTAATAACTGTAAAAAAAGCTCAAGTGAATATTGTGCTAATAGTCCAATTATGGATTCAGGTTTGTGGATTACAAGCTTAAATACGGAGAAACATTTTCAAACTTTGAACTCTACTCACATTGCTGTATTTCATAAAATGCATCAAGAAGCTTAAAATATCCAGATTTAAAAAAAATCTCAGGCAGGGAGTAAGAGGCTGAGGATTTGAATCGACGTCTTTACTCTAAATAGTCCGATACCAGACCACATTACACTAAAGAGATGTCTCACACTGGTCACATGACTGCCATCGCTCCTATGGATAACCATCCAAATGTGGTCACATGACACTGCCAGGTCATACTCAGCCAGTAGTTCAATAGTTCTGTGCTTATTGAAATTTTAAAAACAAGATTAATCATTTTTAAAATCGTAGTTTAATATGAAGTTAGCTAGATTTCAACTAGTAAGATCAATTAAAAATGATCTATTTTCCCCAATGCACATATTTTGTTACAAATGTACAAAATATAAAAATAAAAATTAATTACATTTTATTTTAATTCCCAGTTTCATTTAATTAACATTTACCTGAGAATCTGGAAAAAGTGCACATTCATAGCACGAAAACATTTACAGTTTTATTAACATCATTATATATTTACATCGGTTAAAGCTGCTCCACTGTCAATTGACTAATGTGAGACGCATCCTCTTAGAAAATGAGCAGTCTGGAAAAATAACACACTACTTTACAAAAATTAGATTACATTAAAAAAAATAATTCTAGCTCTGTCCAATCCATTTCTTTCAGTATAGATAGGTCTGGTGCAATGTGAATAAAAAAGTAAAAATTTGTCAAAAGTTTAAAAATTGAATGTAAAAGTCAGGGTACAGAGAGATGCATTTTCACATTTGGGGAAGCAGCCTTACTTTTCACTTCTGATACAATCAAACTTTGGCTAACACCATTTTGCATTCATATTGCTTAAATATTTTCATTCAAGTTTCTATGTTCAATAACTCATTTTGTCTTTATTTGACAGGAGCAAATCCGCACACTCTCTGGAATGTATTCAAGTGCAAATTTCTTTCACTGCTTATTTTACTCTTATATTCATAGGAATCCCCCACCTAAAACTGATATTTTTTTGTATGTTACTTATCCCTTGTACTTTGTAGTGGTGGCCAGGAAAAAATCTTTCAATCTCATATTTTCATGCAGAACGGAGAGAAAAATGTTTATAACATTAAAGAAGCCAAAGCTGCCCAATGCTCTACAATGTTAAACGATATAAAGAAATATCCATGGAAGCAAAAACAAAAAAAATAAATAAAAAATAAAGGATGTTGTTTGTGTCATATAATCCACACCTCACTTGTCCAGTTGTATGCTCTGAACATGCAAAACACACGATTTTTTTAGCTACAACAATGTTAAATGGTTATTTCCAGAATTATTATGGGTCATTCAGTTACAGTCACCAAGTAGCAAGGTAGACAGTAGGACTTTAGAGGCCTTCAAAACTCAATTTAATGTTACTTTGGATTAGGTGGATAAAATTGCATCTCTGTTGTTAGTCATTAGCACTAAAACATAAGTAACATGATCGTTATAATTTGTTACTAACCCTCACCTATTCTGTTTCTTGTCTTGGTGCCACGGCCCACCTGCCAAGTTGTTTTGCCTGCCTCAGGTAAAGTCACCCCTGATGGAGGATCGCAGGAATCGTGGGGTAGAGGGGTCCTTTCATTGAATTGGCTGGCCAAGCAATGTCTCAGCTGTGGAATGGCCATTCGGGGGAGGCAGCTTAATGGCCGAGGTCCCCAGGACTCTGAATAACTCCAAATCCTATTATGTCATATCATCTACTGTTAAATTCTGCTCCATACTTGTAATATTTTGTTGAGGTTTACTTGTGTTCTGTTCTGTGTATTGTATTGTATTGACCCCCTTCTTTTTGACACCCACTGCACGCCCAACCTACCTGGAAAGGGGTCTCTCTTTGAACTGCCTTTCCTAAGGTGTCTTCCATTTTTTTCCCTACAATTGTTTTTTTTTGGGAGTTTTTTTCTTGTCTTCTTAGAGAGTCAAAGCTGGGGGGCTGTCAAGAGGCAGGGCCTGTTAAAGCCCATTGCGGCACTCCTTGTGTGATTTTGGGCTATTCAAAAATAAATGGTATTGTATTGTATTGTGTGAGTTTTGTTGGGTTGAATTAACTGTTCTTATAATATTTGTTCTAATGATTTTCTAATGACTTTTTCAACTGAAGACCCCCCCCACCTCTTCCCACCAATTCTTTGGTTAAATGTTTAGTGCATACAACTGGATACATGACATGTGAGTTATGCAACTCAAGTAACGTGAGATTTTAGTTTCTTTTTTCCATGGACGTTTTTCACATCGTTTGCTGTTGTGCCACATTTGTCGCTATTAAAGTCTATTATCATAAACTTCTTTCTCTATCCTGCATGGACTAAGTAACATAAAACAATTATCATTTTTTTATCCATTTTTGTGTAGGGGATTTTGTTAAATCAATTCAACTGTATATATATTTATTATTTTACTTTTTTTGTACACTGTTGGCACTGTTACTTTATAGCTCCAGATACCGGGATTCAAATCTGTGTCCATGGAGAGTTTGTACCCTTTTTCTTTCTCTGTCTGGGACTTCCTCTCTCAGCTTTAACATATACATGTTATTTGACATGTCTAAAGTCACAATCATTTAAAAGTACTGAACAACAGCTGCACAATTCTGAAATGGATTGTTTATCCCCAAGCCATATACGGTTCAAACAACACTCCTCAACATACAGTTTAAGTTAGCTGGTGATTTAAAATTGGCCTCGTGTGGTTTTACTCACAAATGAGCTGTCATGTCTTGCAAGATTAATTCGGGAGGCTGTCATCTTCCAGCAATGTCATCATGAAATGCGCAAGTTCAGAAAACTAAAGAGCCCCTGTAAAGTCCAGAGGCAAGAAATGGAATGTAAATGGATCCAACCTTTATTGTTCTGTAAACCGTTCAAGATCTGAGATTAAAATTGTAACTTTAGTACAGTCTACTTCTAATATTGCAATGTTCATTCCCAATATGAAGACAATAACTTTTAAATTATTCTTGTTATTTGATTTTTACACTGAACCCTTGGGCCAGTTATAATGTATACTTTTAATTGGATATCCTTTATACTTCCTTCACAGTTTTAATCTGCCACTAAATATGTGTTTTAGCCGCTTGTTTAGGAACAGGAAGAATATGTCTGACTGATTGATGTTTTTCAAAGGAAAGCTTCTTTATGCAATATTCTATGAAGAGTGCTTACATGCTGTATCTCTTATATTACAGTTTCATTTTTAATAATTAACTCACAAAGACAGCAATATTAATTCTAACATGGCCCTGAGCCAATTCTTAGAAAGTTGCTGATGTTGATGTTTCCATTGAGGTTCACCGGGGAAATCTCTTCACAAATACGCCCAGGATCAGGACACCAGAAAACATAGGTGTTCCCTACAATCAGAGATGGGCATTCATTGTCATGTATTGTGACATTTTTTGTCGTCTGAGGGAAGAACGTGAAGGAAATCTGATGAGGACATTTGCTCACATTTAACTTGGCATAGTCACCTAAGATGAGCCGACGTTCTCCATTTTTTGCTTCTATAGAAATAACTTTTCCAAAAACACCTGTGGAGCAAAAGCAAAACAGTCAACAAATTTAAAATTAGATAAAATGATTTATTTATAATTTAAGATATTCTATTACATGCTGCTCTATCTATCTATCTATCTATCTATCTATCTATCTATCTATCTATCTATCTATCTATCTATCTATCTATCTAT
>JANRMT010062796.1:98193402-98207874 GCA_026402145.1 Polypterus bichir lapradei | reverse complement strand
ATCTATCTATCTATCTATCTATCTATCTATCTATCTATCTATCTATCATCTTTCATTTCTTTCTTTCTCTTTCTATCTATATATCAAACACCTTTCATTTCTATCTATCTATCTCTCTATTATATAGTATCTATCTATCTATCTATCTATCTATCTATCTATCTATCTATCTATCTATCTATCTATCTATCTAACACCTTTCATTTCTTTCTATCTATATATCAAACACCTTTCATTTCTATCTATCTATTATATAGTGCCTATCTATCTATCTATCTATCTATCTATCTATCTATCTATCTATCTATCTATCTATCTATCTAACACCTTTCTTTCTTTCGTTCTCTATCTATCAAATACCTTTCATTTCTATCTATCTATCTATCTATCTATCTATCTATCTATCTATCTAACACCTTTCTTTCTCTATCTATCAAATACCTTTCATTTCTATCTATCTATCTTATAGTGCCTTTCATTTCTGTCAATTGTATAGATACCTATCTGATTACATAGGTGCTCTACCTATTAATGATATTATATATGGCTTGGATTTACAGGCCACTGTTTGACAGTAACTGTGAGGCAGTTGGGCAATCACTACATCAGTACTTCTACACTACATCTGATATATAAATGATGAAGAAGCATTACAAAAAAAAGTGAATTTCAGATTTACCTTGCTTATGTTCTTCTGACACATATACGTTGTCTAGTGTGACCAGTCTGCATCTTTCTAAAAATAAAACAAAAAACAGTAAGCTAAAACTCATGTTAAAAAAAGAATACAGTAATAACACATTAACTGCTGGACTATTTATTACCAGGACGCATCGGTAGAGGTCTATGCATATATGATAAATAATGAACTCTATCAAAATTCATTAAAAAGTAAAGAGATGTTTTAACAGCTTTACTATCAACAGTAAATGTCAAAATGTATAGACACTTTTAATTTCTTTATTTTGGCCAGCAACACAACTAAAAGTCTCCATTTGACTGTGAGTCCTTGAAGCATGGCACTATGCAAAGTGCAGGCTTAGAAGCACATGTGCTGTAAAAACAATGCATTTCTTGGTGCCCAGGATTTGTTTCCTGCCTTGCGCCCTGTGTTGGCTGGGATTGGCTCCAGCAGACCCCCGTGACCCTGTAGTTAGGATATAGCGGGTTGGATAGTGGATGGATGGATGGATGGTTGCACACAACATGTTAGGCAGTTGGTGAGTGTTATGGCAGAATGTTCATGTCATGCTGTCCTGACAGTCATGACAAGTCGGACACCTTGTAATCAAGAAACGCCTTCTCTGCACTTGTCTGCATCTGTGCCAGAGCCTACAGGTTCCACATCATTCAACTGATTGTCACTATCTTGATCTCTGCCATTGTCATCAAGACATTTATCTTGCAGTAAATGTAGTTGTTTCAAAACATCAGCAGCGATTGTCACTATCTTGATCTCTGTCATTATCATCAAGACATTTATCTTGCAATAAATGTAGTTGTTTCAAAATTTCAGCAGCTTTATATCTTTTTTGGCGACAACATAACTACGAACTGTCTATTTATAGCACTACGCTCTTGCGTCTTAAAAAAAAAAAATTCTATGGATAGCCACTAGATGGCAGCACTATAGTAGATAACTGAGATGCAACGCTCATCTCGCTGTGTCTACGGTACAGTGAGTGTATACTGATGTTATATCTTATAAAACTGGAATGTTTGTTCAGAAGAATTAAGTGGATAGGATATGTACTAGCCATGTGCGCCCAACTACGTTGCGCGTGTTAAAGTTGTCTGTGAAGGGCTTTCTGTTCAAACGCAGCTGTCAGTCGTGAACTGGGCCCTTCGTCGCACAGCATTATGATTTTTTATAAGGGAAAAAAAATTACAAAAGAAAACCCTTGGACATTGATTCGATAGGAACGGCCTACTCGGAATCACTGTCCGAATAGTATTTACGCTCATATGTGGTGGTGTAGGAGCATTTCTGCTTCTGTCCGTTCACAGTCCGTCTCGTTTTCACGACGCTATCGTTTCCTCTCACGATGTTTTCTCAACCTTTCTCCAATCTCGCAGGTTGCTTTGTGGCAATCCAAAGAGTAAGGCAATATACACGGAGCAATGGTTATAAAAGGGGGACACATAGGTATCCAGGCTCTTTAAAGCATAAATAGGGATCACTTCACTGACATGTGAGCAAGCCACGGTACAACTGTGAGACGCGCAGCACTCACCGGCTACAACGTAACAATAATAATTTCCGGAACGCGCTGTTACGTTGTCATTCATTCTACCCACTGTCTTTCTTTCATTCATATGTTACGTAGGCACATACCTTTTATCTTCGGCAATCTCATTCTCTAACCAGGCCTCAGGAGCTAACCATGTTATTCCGGCACATTGTTGACATCCGTGAGTAACAACAACGTACTAAACTGGAAGGTCGTCTACGCATGTGTGGAATTTGCGGACAAACAAAGATCAAGATCTAAATGAAGATCTCTTTAGTTAATTTAAAGCACAACAATTTGTTTAGTTTGAATGTCTGTGTTTTGAGGTGTGACTGGAGTACTACAGTCTTCAGTAGTATAAGCCTGGAGGAGATTCTTAATGCAATGCCTATGTTTTAGCTGTCTCTCTACTGCCATCTAGTGCTTCTTCTAATTCATTTACGGACAAACAAAGATCAAGATCCAAATGAAGATTATATATAGAGATTGTGGAGGACTGCCGGCTTCGTGCTCCGGCCCTCATCCCCAGGCCGCCAGGAGGAGCTCTCCCGACAGCAGGATCATGCCCCGAATTCCAGCAGGGCCTCATGGACTATGTAGTATTTATACACAGCCCTGCTGGATACCTTGGGGGCCACCGGGAGTCGCTGTAGGGGGGCTCGTGGGCTCTTGTGTGCCCTATAACCCGGGAGTACGTCACGGTCACGTGACAGGAAGGAACGACGTGCTCCCGGGGTGAAGAAAAGGACTGTTTACCCTGACCCGGAAGGAATAAGGAACTGTGGTCTGATTGGGCAGGAACACCTCCGGGTCAGGGTGTATAAAAGGACTATGCATCAGTCCAGACACTGAGCTGAGCTAGGAGGTAGAGGGGCGAAGTGTCTGGGCGAGGAGGAGAGAGTATTTTCATTGTGTTGTTGTGTAATTTATGAGTAGTGTGGAGGGTGCTTTGTGCACAGTATTATTAATTAATAAAAAGTGTGGGACTTTTATCCAGTGTCTAGCGTGGTACCTGAGGGTTCAAGGAAGCACTAGCGCCCCCTACTGCCAAAAGATATATATACAAGGGGTCTAAGCCCCCTGCTCGCTTTGCTCAACCCCAGAGCGCACTTCGCGCCTTTGCAGCTTGCTACTTGTTCTGCTTGTTGCGCTGCGCGTCAATCATTTAAAAGCCTGTACATCAGCTGTCCTCGCTTCACTTGCCGACCCCCTCCCCTGCTCTACGCACCAGCCACTTTGCGTCGCTGCTGCTATCGCTGAAAGCACGCTAAGGAGATGCAGACGGATCAGCTGCTGGCTTGCTGCTGCTGAGCTGCATGTTCTGCTTGTTGGGCTGCGCGTGCGTCAATCATTTGAAAACCTGTACAGCAGCTGTCCTTTTGTCTCACTGCTTTGTCTTGCGGGATGTCAAAGTGTCTTCTGAGATCACATCTCTATTATAATAATAATATATATATTTGCAGCTGGAGAACCACAAAGGGAGAAAATGAATCATGTATCATAAAGTAGTTTTTATTCCTGAGATTTCAGCCCCTGCCAGGGGCCTTCATCAGAGGATAATGTTTAGACTTACAAGAATCAAAGGCAATATATAGCAAAAATTACATGGAGGGTGGTGAGGTGGTGGGGGGCCCAAGTCAGTGTGATTAGGAAGGGGCGTATTGGTTGTAAAGTTTTACTTATTATGAACATGTTCTATATATATATATATATATATATGCTGATTTAAGTTCTCTTTAAAGCTTACATATCTTGTTTCATAATTTATGTTTGCTCATACAGTTGAACTATTTCTAAACGGTCAGAAAACTGTATGACTATCCCATTTACAGTTTGTAAATGGGTCTTCCAGTCCCTGCTTAATTAACATTTACAACATTTACATTAAAATTTTATTACAAATATAGCTAAGAAAGTTCTATCTCATATTAACTTACAGGGGGTAAAGGTTATATCATATTCTATAGCAGGTGTGCCCAAATGCGTCGATAGCGATCGACCGGTAGATTGCAAAGGTAGTGCAGGTAGATCGCGTTGCATTCAAAAAAAATTTTTTTTAAACGTTAGTCTATCATATATCCTCCCTATAGCATTTGCCACTTGATTGACATACAGGGCAACCAGTCTGAGATCTCCTTTCTTGTAACAAGCTGATCATCCCGCACACACGATCAAACGTGCAAGCTACTGCAAAACTCCGGCTGTGATCTAGTTAGCCTTCCAATTTATATTGACTAAAGAAGGGATTAAAAAAAAAAATGTTTGGGGAGGGTATGGGCTTTATGTGGAATTAGAAGAGGATTTTTTTCTCTCACAATGTCACAGTCGAAGTGTGTTTGTCTGATCTGTCAATCTATCGTTGCTATTCCAAAAAAGGAAAATGTAGAAAGGCACTTTCGAACTGTTCATAAAAACGACAAAACTGACTTCCTTCCAAAAAGCGATCTGAGAAGGAACTAAAATCACAGTTAATCGGACAGCCGTCATTTTTCACTCAGCTGAATTCAAAAGCTCCTTGACTGCATTATTCGGCTCTACTTATTTATGCAAGTCAGCCTTTTCCCACATGAAGATTATTAAATCCAAATACAGTAGTGTCCGTAAATGTATTGAATTATAATTGTGCCATAAAGGTTATTCAGTTATACAAGGTACGACAACAGCTATTTTATGTATAAATTGTACTTTTAATGTATACATATATATATATATATATATATATATATATATATAAATTCAACTGTCAGAGTTCCAAAAATATTACAGTTGGGATTAGCCTTCAGATGGGCTGCTGCTATTTGTGGACTTGGAAGCAAACAGCAACAAAATTAACCAACTGGAAACACACTCCAAAAAGGACAGCTGTTGCTATTCTTTTATTTTTATGACTTTTTCCCACATTTTTTAAGATAACAGACTTTCATAGAGCGGAACCAAATAGTCTGAGTCAATGTGTTATGAAGAATAACACATGAAGTGCAGGTAACCCTTTATTCTCCAGGAGGAGATCAGTAAAAATTCTCAAACAATTATAATCTACTGAGGACGCATTGCGTTTAACCAATAGAACTTTATTCATAATGAATTCTGTGAAATTCCTATAGACAATGATCTTCCAGTAAATGGCAATTATAATGAAAGCGGCGTTTTTTATCGCTTTGAATGCTTGCCATATGATTGTGATTTACTGAAATTTCTAAATGTGAAATTGTATCAGCTTCATTGCCTAATATTGCTGTACTTTCTAGGCCTCTATTCTCCCCTATCTCTTTTGGGTCATTTGCTTCTCCCCATCCTTGTTGTCACTTTCTCTGTCATGGGCTTGTCCAATTTAAATATTCAAAATACTAGAGAAGAAGAGATTTGTCTAGATCAAGCCATTCAGTCTTCTAAAGTTCACCTCTATCATCCATTCCTCCATTTTCAAACCCACTTAAAACAGGAGCCTGAGCTTATTCTGGCATAAAGTGGGATCCAAATCAGAATTCATTCAAGGTTAATTTACAGCCATCAGTTCATCCAAAATGAACGTTTTTAGGGTGTGAAAGGAAAACATGAGTATATGGCGCAAAACTATCATAGATGCAAAAGAATGTACAATCTCTACACAGACAGTGACGAGCTACCATTAGATCCCACAATTGTGTAGGCCGCAGTGCTAATTATTGCACTAACATGTCAGCTTATTATTTCATTTTGACCTTATGCCTCCAAAAAATCAAAGATTGATTTGAGATCTCCAAGGTGCACCTATCAACTACCTGTTTGATGCTGTGGTTGATGCATCTATAATCCACTGTGTGAATTTGCATTTCATAACATTTATTAGCTTTTATCGACTTCCTTTTCTTTCCGTGAATAATGACAGCAATGCAGGAATATGTCAAGTAATTCAGATCACTGTTGCACTAGCAAGAAATACTTAAAGATGGTAACCAAGGAAAAAAAAAGTTCTAGTCAGGTGCCAAAACAGAAGTCAAAACTGGGAGGTCAATCAACACTCAAACTAAAGCCCAAACAAGAGCCTAAGCACAAACCTATGCCAGAAAACACTAATGGAAGACAGTTTTGAACTGGTCAAAAGATCGTTTGAGAAAAGGTTTTGTTTTCAGCAGATTCAGATGAGGAAGTTTTTGAAAGATGACCTTATTAGATCTCTGAGGACAATACGGACCTCACTTCTCACTATGAAAGATTTGTTTGTGTGTGGAGCAGTCCACTCTGCTGATGCTCAACCATAACCACAGGAGTTGGTGTGAATCTTATGGAAGATGTAGGAGCTTATAAAAGTGTGACTTGCACTTGGTGAGATGGTGCATACAAGCACTTTAAATTTTTCCGGCTCTTGCATGCTCCTCAGTTCTCATTCCAACCAAGCAGACAAACTAAGCTTTGTGGTATGCACATTGTACGTTCACACAACAAGCTACCATACACTTGCCTGAGACAGGTTCCAGCCTGTCCCGCTCAATTTGGGCCACAGCTGCACTCGACTACACGTCCGTCTTGGACAAGATACCACTGTCCTGGCCCACTGATGCCATGCTGGGATTCTTGTCCATTTCAGGAGGCTTGGCTTTTGTCCATTTCCTCTTACTGCGCATGTTTCTTTCATAGTTCCAATAATTGTGGAATAGACAGCTGAATTACCCATAATGTCTGGGGTTCTGGGACTGATTAATCACAGACTTGAATGTTCTGGTTTACTGAGACTTGGCTGAATGACCCGATGCACTTTCAGTTTGTCATTCTTCCCAGATGTGTTCTATCCGAGTTGCAATGAATAAAATTATGTTTGAGTGTGATTTTATATTAACAACTCATGCTACACTGACGTTAAAGTGCTATAAGCAAACTACTCTGGAGCTGCTTATGATAAACTGCAAACTGTTTTAGTTTGCATTGTTATTCTGATTGGAATTCATGCTTCCCCTTCAAATAACTGATGCTGAGAACAAATCCTAGGGCTCCATAGGTTTTATCTTGAATGATTCTGAATAGGCTTCAATTACAAGCAGTTGGTGAGAAGGTCTATCAGAACTCAGGATCACAATGCTATCCAAGATGTTTTCCACACTATTCCACATATTCACGAAGCCTTTTGACCACATTATATTTATTTTTCCATTTTAATGAACAGAAGTTAAAATCAGCACAACCAGAAAGTGGACTAGTGAATCTGTGGATGGCCTGGGCTAAGCACAGAGGTGTGTTCAACAAAACCTGTGACTGTTTTCTTAGAAATCATTAGAAATCACCTTTCTGGCAGTGTCTTAAATTGGTTTGAGTTCTACCCGGCAGGTAGAGAATTCTTTGTTAGTTGTGGTAATTAAACTTCAAAAACACGAAATATTTTATATGGTGTTCCACACAGTTCTATCCTGAGTCCGCTGCTCTTTTCAATCTCGATACTTCCTTCAGGTCAGATTATCTCGGGGCATAACGTGAGCTACCACAGCTATGCTGACGACACGTATTTATCAATAGCGCCTGATGACCCCGACTCTCCTGGTTCACTGACACAATGTCTTACTTGTGTTTCTGAATGGATGAGTAGTCATTTTCTAAAACTAAATAAAGAGAAAACAGAAATTTTAGTGATTGGCAAAAATGGATATAATGAGGGTATTAGAAATAAATTTGATCTTTTAGGATTAAAAGTCAAGAAAGAGGTAAAGAATTTAGGGGTAATTATTGACTCTGACCTAAATTTTAAATCACACATTAATCAGATTACTAGGAGAGCATTTTTTCACTTAAGAAATATAGCAAAAGTTAGGCCTTTTATAACTTTGCAAGATGCTGAGAAATTAGTTCACGCTTTTGTTTTCAGTGTGATTACTGTAACGCACTCCTCTCAGGACCACTCAAAAAAAGACATCAATTGACTGCAACTTGTGCAGAATGCAGCTGCCAGAATCTGACCTAGGAAAAGAAAATCCGAGCACATCACACCAGTTCTGATGTCACTACACTGGTTACCTGTGTCATTTAGAATTGACTTTAAAATACTGCTTATGGTTTACAAAACCTTCAATAATCTGCTCCATCTTATATTTCACAAAGTCTTTCACCTTACACTCCAAAACGTAACGTTAGATCTTCAAGTGAGTGTCTTCTTACAATTTCAAGAGCTAAACTTAAAAGAACTGGTGAGGTGGCCTTCTGCTGTTATGCACCTAAAATCGGGAATAGCTGACCGATACAAATTCGCCAGGCTAATATGGTGGAGCACTTTAAAAAAACTACTAAAAACTAATTTTTTTAACATGGCTTTCTCATAACTTCATTTTACTTTAATCCGGATATTCTGTATATGCATTTTATTATCATTGTCATTCATGGTCACTACGAAATCCATACTAACCCCTACTTTTTCTGCTGTTCTTTTTCTGTTTTTTAGAGTGGCGAACCCGTGCTATCCTTACATTGATGGACTGAAGGCCAGAGGTCCACATGACCATCATCATCAAGTTCTTCCATGTGAAGCCTGAAAACCATCAGGACTGATTGAGGTCATTTATGTTAGGTAGAATGCCTAGAGGGAGCTGGGTGGTCTTGTGGCCTCAGAACCCCTGCAGATTTTGTTTTGTTTCTCCAGGCGTCTGGAGTTTTTTTGTTTTTGGTTTTTTCTGTCCTCCCTGGCCATCAGACCTTACATTTATTCTATTTTAATTAGTATTGCCTAATTTTATTTTTATATTTTGTCTTTTTTCTCTTTCTCGTATAGCACTTTGAGCTATATCACTTGTATGAAAATGTGCTATATAAATAAATATTGTTGTTGTTTTGACAGTGTTTAATATGTCTGTATGGTATGAACCTTGTGGGCAGCCATTTGAGGGAAACAGAAGGGGGGAAGGATTTAGATGTAACACTGCAGCACACTTTTTTGAACAAAAACTTTAGGTATGTGATATCTAGCATCATATTCAATAACTACACACTAAGCAAGTGCTATTGATAGATTTTGAGAGTACAGTATTTGAGTTCCCCCCCTTGTAAATATTAAATGAACTGATGACATTATGTATTTTTATCAAAGTAAAACCCAACAGAATAATGCACAATTTTAGTACATCCTCTTGTTGTTCAGAATATGGTAGAAAGAAAGGAACAGAGGATGGTATTACAAAAATTTTCTGTAGACATTTTTTCAAGAATCACTTGTACTTTGATATACAGCGGCTTTGTGATTTGTAGTGGTTTTGAAGCATCTTCTTAATATTATTTTATATTGCTGCTTATTAATAATACAGAGCCTTCAACTTCCCAACACCTGCGGCCCCTCAAATCAGAATGCTTTCCATGGTCCATGTTTGTTCTACTCTCTTCTCACAACAGGCATACCAATACAGTTATATCATCCATCAGTTTCTGTCAGTAATTATTACAGGCAATAGCACAGGTTTTTCCACAGAAATTTAAATATTGTACACTAATAAAGAGAATGCTCACAAAGAAGACGATACGGCCATATACAAAAAA
Source organism: Polypterus bichir lapradei (assembly GCA_026402145.1). Lineage (NCBI taxonomy): Eukaryota > Metazoa > Chordata > Cladistia > Polypteriformes > Polypteridae > Polypterus > Polypterus bichir. The sequence goes on along the minus strand of JANRMT010062796.1, from coordinate 98,198,155 downwards.
ACAAAACACCAACTAGGCTGAGGACGTCAAACGCAAATACAACAAAAAGCTTGAATATCATTCTTTTGTTCAACTATGATTACAAATGCAATGCCCTCTTCTCTGATTGACCCTTTTCTACCCAATCAGGTGAATAGTTTTCATTGTAAGTTTGAGGGACCACCCCTACACCATGCTGGTCCCTGCTCATAGCTCTTCTCCACCTGCCTTATTTCTCACACTCTAAGCTTTCCTTCCCTTGCCTTATCACTGAGACAGAATTGCTCTGAAAGCCAAGTATCTCATTCCACACTAAGGGTTGATCCACACTACTGTATTTTCATTGAAAAACACAGACATTACCGTCTGTTTTCACCTTTCATTCAAAGTAGAGTGACATTTATAACCCCCAAAACAGGAGACTTTTGAAAACGCTCTCCAGGGGCCTCATTTATAAAGCTTACGTATACACACAAATAGAGGCTTGAAATGTGCGTATGCAACTTCCCACGCAAACTTGAGAATTTTTGAAAGAAAATTTGACACGTAAGCTTGTGTATATTTAGAGCAACTCTGACACTTATCGGAACAGCAGATACTGAAACATTGACCATCCAGTATCGGGTAAATGGCATTAGATTCTGATGGAATGCTGGCTCGGGGAGAGGACTGGAGTGAGGAGATTGGGTCGTGCAGACACACCAGCCCTCTGCTCTTGCCTCTTTAGGCTTAGCTATGATCATTTCACAGATTCCCCTAAGGAAAACTTGTTTTTAATTTTTAATTTCTCAATACAGTTTGTTTGTTTATCTTCTAGGTCAGGGGTGTCGAACTTCAGTCCTGGAGGGCCGCGGTGGCTGCAGGAACCATCTTCTTAATTAGTGACCAGTTTTTGATTCTAATTAACTTCTTTAGCCTTAGCTTTAATTAGCTTGACTCAGGCCCCTTAGTTGTTTTTTCCTTAATTAGCTGCCGGACAGTAATGAGACATAAAACAAGCAGGACATGACCAGCTCACCTGTACCCATTAAACAAAATCTGAAAATAAAGATGAAGGTCTCAGTAAGGTTGATCCCTCAGGTTACCAAAACATTTTAGGAGTTCTTAGAAAAAAACAGAATATCAACAGTTTTGGAAATGTCTGCTGTGGCAAAAAGAGAGCAGCAACAAGCCATGGAATTGAATAACAGGTTTAATTAACAGCAAGAATCAGTTTCTCATTAAGGAACTGGTTGGAGTTTGAAGCCCCAATTTAGCTGCTCATCTGTTGGCTCATTTCATGTCTCATTTCTGTTTGGCTGTCAGTTAATGAAGAAAAGAATCAATTCAGAAGACTTAGGCCTTGTTCACACGGGCGTTAAGTTTTTGGATAAACGAACTTGCTCTGAACGTCCTAGACGTTTATGTTGCATTTTGTGTTGGCGATCGATTGACTTCTACATCGGCGTTCGTTTGTCTCTGTCTAACGCCAGCCTGCAGCCCAAATTGTAGTTTGTGTGTTAACCTGTGGAGGTAGTGTCGGGAACTGGATATGAAAGCCCTTGTCGTTTTATTTGAGGTGCTTCCTTTCAATATGGACCATTTTGCTATGTTAGATATTAATCTTCTTGTTTTAAAAATACTCGTAATACGGCGACGTAGGGAGAGAAAAAATCGTCGCCGCTACTGGGTTCATCCTCTGACTGCACAACGTCGGGTTAAAGGAAGTTTTTTTGTGCTTTATGAAGAAATGCGAAAATTTCCGGGCAAGTTTTTTAATTACTGTCGGATGTCGGTTTCCACTTTTGATTGTCTGCTGCAGCTGGTACAATGCCTCATTGCACGCCGATCAACCAATATGCGACTTGGTGTTAGCCCCGAAGAGAGACTATATATATATCCGGTCCTCCGAAGCGTAAAATAAACGCGCAGAAAACGAACTAGAAGCGGTTTCCTTGCGTTCGTTGGGTTTTGAACGCCAAGAAAAAGCTGCATGCAACGTTTTTTTGATGCCGTATAAACGCGCAGCCGGACAAACGCACGTCACCAAAGCCCGTGTGAACACTCTCATTGACTCCTACGTGTAGAAAACACTCAGCGCTTGATCCGCGCTCACCGGACGCTACGAACGCAAAAAAAACGCTCAATTTTAACGCCCGTGTGAACAAGGCCTTAATCCTTAAAAACAGGGCTATTAAAATAGAGGGAAAAGAAGTTAATTAGCAGTGAAAACTGGACACTGATTAGGAAAAGGGTTAGAAAGAAAACCTGCATCCACTGCGGCCCTCCAGGCCTGGAGTTTGACACCCATGTTCTAGGTGCTCCACCAGAGGCTGTGGCAGTGATGATTCAAGGACCTCACTAAACCATCCAAACAGTCGTAGAGATGGGCAGTGTGTACAAAAGGGCATGGACTTACTCAGTGGAAGCTTATGATGGAATTGTGGGGAACTATTGCAAGCCATGGTCCCCATCATGAATGTGGTTTAATAACTTACCCACACCTCTCTCAGTGCTGGGTAGACACATATTGAGGATCATTCAGTGCAGCTCTGGACATTTAAAGCATCTCAGATCTGTTATTGCTCAATCTCATGTTTCACTATTGGGTGATAGGCCTCTAGGAATTATTTTCTGCTGTACATGGCCACGAATAAGTGTGAGTGAATCAAGGGTGTTGCAAAATGGGTTATGCTTTTATAATAACGGATAAGTAAATCGGCAGATAAAGAGGACTTACTGTAGAATATACATAAATAGTCATGTCATTGTCCAACCCGCTATATCCCAAAAAAGGGTAAAGGGGGTCTGCTGGAGCCAATCCCAGCCAACTCAGGGCACAAGGCAGGAAAAAATCCTGGGCAGAGTGCCAGCCTACCACAGGGCACACGCACACACCCACTAGGGACAATTTAGGATCGCCAATGCACCTTACCTGCATCTCTTTGGATTGTGGGAGGAAACCCACACAGACACAGGGAGAACAAGCAAACTCCATGCAGGGAGGACCCGGGAAGTGAACCCAGGTCTGCTTACTGCACGGATTATTATTACATAATTATTATTATTAATACATATTATTACATAAATAATTTTGAATAAAAACATAAATCAGTAGATTTAAATACATCATACCCATGCACAATAAGGTGATTTTTGTGGGTTACTTGGGCTACAAAATAGGCAGATAGAAAAGAGTACTATTTCACAATAATCAGAATTTCACAGTTACATGCAGTGAGTAAGAAGGCCCCATCCACATTAATACATTTTCATTTATAAACATCTACAATTGTCTTCGTTTTCATCTTTCGGCCATACTACCTGCCGTTTCCGATCACTGTAAACAAAGCTTTTAAAAACTTTCTCCAGAGCCATATACTTCTGAAAACTTAGCATCAGCATTTTGGTGTAGATGAGCGTAAACACAGTTTCTGATAATAATTACTCAAATCATGCTCTGATTGGTTTTTGCTTATTTTGTGGCCATTCCCTGATTGGGTCCTGACTCATTACAATGGCTCATTCTTTTGGAACAGTAGGTCTGTGGCTAAGCAGCACAGTGTCCATCCATCCAGTATCCAACCCGCTATATCCTAACTACAGGGTCACAGGGGTCTGCTGGAGCCAATCCCAGCCAACACAGGGTGCAAAGCAGGAAACAAACCCCGGGCAGGGCGCCAGCCCACCATAGGGCACACACACACACACACTAGGGACAATTTAGGATCACCAATGCACCTAACCTTTTATTTTTGGACTGTGGGAGGAAACCGGAGTACCCGGAGGAAACCCACGCAGAGAGGACACGGGAAGCGAACCCAGGTCTCCTAACTGCTAATGATCTCACTACCACTGCGCCACTGTGCCTCAACATCGTCTGTTTTTAAATAAATAGACAATTGAATAGCCTGCTCCATCTTTGTGGGTGTGCATACTCGTGCGGCTGCGAGAGGTTGGTGGGGTAGTTGAGACAGAGCTTATCTGCAAGCGTCAAATAAATAATTAAATCGATAAAAGAGTGTTCAGTGGAAGGTAAAAATACATAAATAATTAATAAATAATCTAAAAGTAAAACAAGGTTAAAATCACTATCAGGATCTATTTATTAAAACCAATTTGAACTTCCCTACAATCTGATGTCTACTCTGCTCACCCTGTAAGATCTCCTCAGTAAGAGGAGACTTCCACTGTCAAGCTCAGTCATTCTTCAAAATCTGGCTTATGTTCCCACCACCATCCCATAGCCTTTAGTAGGGAATCCCCTGTAGCTTCATCCCACCCGCTATCCCTTGACCTTCAACATAGCCCTCCCGAAGTGGTCATTCGCTCCTGCTCTTTGAGAACTGTCATCTTGGACGGAATGAAGTCTGCATGAAGAATACAAGAACCCACCCAGGTTGTATAATTGAAACATTATAGTGTCCCAAAATGGGAGGGGTGGCATGTACAAAAAGTGTTGTCATTTCTACATGGTGAGACCAACATGTATGCAAATCCCCTTAAGTGAAAGTCTGCAATTTACACTTTATTCCTGTCTGAAAAATTAAAGGAAAAATTTGTCTGTGTCCAAAACATTATGGAGGGCACTGAATTATTAATATGATCTATAATAAAGAAAAGCAAGAAATATACTTATATATTCAATACTACAGGGTGGGCCATTTATATGGATACACCTTAATAAAATGGGAATGGTTGGTGATATTAACTTCCTGTTTATGGCACATTAGTATATGTGAGGGGGGAAACTTTTCAAGATGGGTGGTGACCATGGTGGCCATTTTGAAGTCGG
>JANRMT010062796.1:98139833-98183402 GCA_026402145.1 Polypterus bichir lapradei | reverse complement strand
AAACTGCTGAAAACACATTACTTTAACATGGCTTTCTGATAACTTCACCTTCATTTAATCCTGATACTCTGTATATTCAATTCATTATAATAACTATTCATGGTGGCTCTAAAATCCGTACTATCCCCTACTCTCTTTTCTGTTTCTTTTCCCGGTTTTCTGTGGTGGCGACCTGCACCATCACCACCTAATCAAAGCACCGTGATGTCCTACATTGATGGATTAAAAGCCAGAAGTCTACATGACCATCATCATCAAGTCCTTCCATGAGAACCCTAAATACAAAGAGGACTGTTTCATTTATGTTAGGTAGAATGCCCAGAGGGGGCTGGGTGGTCTCGTGTCCATCTGCAGATTTTATTTTTTTCTCTCCAGCCGTCTGGAGTTTTTTTTTTGTTTTTTTTCTGTCCTCCCTGGCCATCGGACCTTACTCTTATTCTATGTTAATTAGTGTTGTCTTATTCTAATTCTTACTTTGTCTTTTATTTCTCTTTTCTTCATTAGGTAAAGCACTTTGAGCTACATTATCTGTATGAAAATGTGCTATATAAATAAATGTTGTTGCTGTTGTTGTTCTCCTCAGCATATGGAAGGCCTGCTTAGTTGGATTTAAATCAGGTGACTGGCTTGGCCATGCAAGAATTTTCCATTTTTTAGTTTTGTAAAACTCCTGTGTTGCCTTATTATAACAATAATAATTTTTCAGATTTATACAGTGCTTTCTCACTACTCAGCCAGATTAACCACTACTAGTGTGTAGCGTCTACCTGGATGGTAGCATGGTTGAGCCAGTACGCTCACCACACATTAGCTATTAGGTGTTAAAGCGATGAGTGTGAGAGCCAATTAGAGACAGGGGATGATTAGTGGAGGGCGGTTTAGCCTGGACATCGGGATAAACCCTACTCTTTACAAAGGATGCCCAGGAATCGTTTATGTCCATAGAGAGTGAGGACCTTGGTTTTACGTCTCACCCGAAGGACGGTACCATTTTTACAGCAATGTGTTCCTGTTACTGCAGTGAGGTATTGGGATCCACGTTCAGACCACAGGGTAAGTGCCCCCTGCTGGTCTCACCAGCCAGCAGAATGTAGGAAAAACACCATCCACTTAGTTTGAAGGCATTTGCTGGAACTTAAGTAGATCAGATGTTTCTACACACCTCTGAATTCATTGTGCAACTACTGTCAGCAGTTCCATCATCAATGAAGACAAGTGTGCCAGGACCTATGGCAGCCATACATGCACAAGCCATAGCCCCCCCCTCAGCACCATGTTTAACAGATGAGGTGGTCTGCTTTGGATCTTGGGCAGTTCCTGTTCGTCTCCACACTTTATTCTTGCCATCACTCTAATGAGTTTCATCTTTGTCTTGTCTGTCCATAAGACCTTTTTCCCAGAATTCTGAAGGCTCTTTGAAGTCCTTTTTCACAAACTGTAATCTGCCCATCTTTTTTTGTGGCCAACTAGTGGTTTACATCTTGTAGTGTGGCCTTTATATTTCTGTTCATGGAGTTTTCTGTGGATAGTCGTCTCTGACACGTCCACATCTGCCTCCTGTTTCTGATCTGTTGGAAAGGCGTTGGAGCCTTTTTCTTGACTAGAGTGCAGATTTTTCTGTCAGCAGCAGTGGAGGTCTTCCTTGGCCTACCAGTCCTTTTGAGATTACTGAACTCATCAGTGTGTTCTTTCTTCTTAATGATATTCCAGACAGTTGATTTAGATCATCCTAAGGTTCTACTGATGTCTCTAATGGTTTGATTCTTGTTTTTCAGCCTCAGAATGGCTTCTTTGACTTTCATTGGCACAGCGCTTGTCATCATGTGAAACAATGGCAACTACAGACTCCAAAGGCTAAAGGCAAGCTGAGTTATCTTAAGACGCCATGAAACCCAACTCAGGAATCACAAACACCTGTGACACAAACATTATGCTGCCCTGAAATGGGGGTATCTTGTATAAAAAGGTGTATGATAATCCCCTTAAATGAAAGTCAGCAATGTACACTTTAATCATGTCTGAATTGTTTGATCTGTAATTTTAAACTGAGGAGCAGAGGGGGCAATCAAGGAGAAATGCGCCTTTGTCCCAAACATTGTGGAAGGCACTGTATATTAGATATGGCCCCTTATTGCAGTGTCTAGGATTGTTTAGCCAATTTAATATTGTTGGGTTTCTGTTGTCAAGCATTGCGTCCCTCCTTAATGTAATGTGAAAGCTGATTAGCTAAAGCTGAATGACAGTCTGACCGTGGCAGCCTGGCGGCAGAACAAACCCTAACAGGAGTTGGTAAGGGGCAATCCATATTTATACGAGGTGTGGCAGAAAAGTAATGAGACTGGCAACACCGCAAGCGATCTGGCAACGCTGCGCTGTTGTCCTTGATAGAGCACGTGTATCAGTACCCTCCCATAGCTCAGTGCGAGTTTCAACTCCTTCCGTTAACTACGTGATTTTTGTGACTGCTATTAGCGAAGTTGTGTTTTTGGTTGTGCGTCACGCAAAATGGAACAGCGGAATTTGGAGCAACGTTGCGCCATTAAATTTTGTGTTAAGCTTGGAGAATCGGCAAGTGTGACGTTTGAAAAGTTAAAACAGGCCTATGGGGAACATTCTTTATCCCGAGCTCAAGTTTTTCAGGGAGGCCTTCAACTTCGAAAACCAATGAAAACATCGAACGTGTGAACACTCTTGTGAGATCAGACCGTCGTTTAACATTAAGAATGTTGAGTGAACAATTAAATTTGAACAGATTTACCGTTCATCAAATTTTGACAGAAAATTTGCACATGCGAAAGGTCTGTGCCAAAATGCTGCCGAAAAACCTCACAATTGAGCAGAAGGACAATCGAAAAAACGCATTCCTGTGGTTCCCCAGCCCCCTTATTCACCTGACCTCAGTCTGTGTGACTTTTTCCTTTTTCCTAAACTGAAAAATGTCCTCAAAGGACGTCATTTCGGGACTTTAGAAAACATCCAAAAGAGTGTAACGGACATGCTGAAGACCATACCGGTTGAAGACTTCCAGCGCTGCTACCAACAGTGGGAACAACGTCTCCATCGGTGTGTAGCTGCCCAAGGGAACTACTTTGAAGGGGATAACATTCATGTTTGAAAAAAATAAAAACTTTGGTAAATAAAAAATCAGTCTCATTACTTTTCTGCCACACCTCGTATTGTGGATTATTTGCATCCTGCTATATGACCCTTTCCATTTTAAATGGCTGCAGATCTCTGTTCATCTGTGTTTTATAGCCATACTGTATGTCTCTAGTTAAACGGCTTCAAGTGATACCCGTACAAAACTGGAAACAACAAATACTGAATATTTATTTAATGAAGTGCCTTTCACAATGCACATCATCATAAAGTGCTTGAAAGAAACAACTAAGGAAATGTAACATGTAGGTCACTGAAGATGGACCTATAAACAGAAAATTGGAAGTACAAGGTGGCCCAGTAGTTGTTCTAGAAAATGGACTACAAATGAGTTACAGTGGGCCATGCCCATGTGCTGCAGTGATGTGCTGTGTCTACATACCCTGCAGATTGAGGAAAGCTTCTGGAAGAACATAAATGTTCACCCTATGAAAGGTTAATAGCTTTTGATTTGGCAGTCAAAGAACAATAGATAGCCGCAGAAAAAAAAGGCAGACAAAGGAAAAGAAAATAATTTCAACTGAGGTTTAAAAAAAAGATTTCAGACAGTAAAAAGGGCATTGGAAACCCTTAGGAGAGGGTGAGCCATTAATTATTTTATGTGTATTACAAGGGGGGCACCTTCGGCACCCAATTCCCAGTTGCAGCAATGGGTCATCGTAAGTCGACCATCAGCTAACTAAATCACCTAAATACAAACATTGGTATTATGAATAGATCGTGGTTTTTTTTAATAGTTTGTTGCTGTGAAAGAAAGTTTACTAGATCAAAAATAAAAACCACGACTTTCTTGATATTAAAAACCATGACTTTCTTGATATTTTAGTTTATAATTTAAAAATGGAATAAGAATCTGAAAATCTAACGACATCACATTAAAGTTCGTCAAATTCTGAAAAGAATGTTACCAAACATATATATGTAGGTTTTAAAATAAGCCCGATTTAAACCATGACAAAAAACATGACATTAAAATGTCACATAAAATCGTTGCACTTTTAGGCTTAGGATTTTATAAATATAGAGAGAGTAGATTTAAGCACACTTATCAACTTCACTAAATATTTAAAATGAGGGGTTTCATTCTTTTAAAAAAGATGAGTCTTTCCAACCACAATGCCTTATGAGGAAGCTATTAATGTTTCTGGATCAGAGACATGCTTATCGGGTGTTGTTTAGCTGTTTAAAGCTGGTTTATAGAACTAACATGGATCACTACCATCTACAAGCTTGTATAACGGTCATGGTGCTGGGGCCTGTCCTCTTCTCGCTATACACTTGCTCACTAAGCCACGTCATCAAGACCCATGGTTTCTCTTATTGGTGTTATGATGACAATACGCAGCTCTATCTATCTATCTATCTATCTAGAGGGTCACACAGTATCACCTAAAATCTTTGCATGACTGAAATTGCCACCGGGATGATGGAACACCATCTCCAGCTCAACTTGGTAAACACCTTCTTGTTATCAAAGCTCACTCCTCTGTTCAGCACCGCATCTCTCTTTTTTTTCTCTGTCTGTACATAACCTTGGAGTGGTGATCTATGACCAGCTGTCCTTCAGAGACCTGGTTGCTACAGTCTCACGGTCTTGCTGATTCGCTCTGTACAATATCTGCAAAATAAGACCGTATCTAACAGAGTATGCAGCAAACCTCCTGGTCCAGGATTTGGTCTTGTAATGTCTGGACTACTGCAACTGTCTTCCACTTGTGGGTACTGGCCTGTGTCACCAAACCACTGCAGATGATTCCAAATGCAGCAGTGTTCAATCAGCATAGATCATTCCTCTCTTCAGATCACTATATTGGCTCCTTGTAGAGACACATATTAAGTTCAGATCCTTGATGCTTGCCTACTAAGTAGTCAATGGTTATGCACCAGTATGTATGGAGAAATTCGTGAGGTACTCTGCTCCTTCTTGACTACTCAGGTCTGCTTATGAAAAGCGTCTGGTGACCACACTACTGTGTGGTATCAAATCTCCGTCTAGACTCTTGATGTGTAGCTCCTGGCTCCATTCGGAATTCTGATTCCCTCAATGTTTTTAAGAAGCGTATGCAAGACTCTCGTGTTCGGTGAATTTCTGTCTAACTGATGTTAATAAGACTGTATTTTAGTTCTGAGATCTCTACTTGTGGGGATCAGCTTTGTACCTTTTACCTTTAACACTTGTTTAAAAAAATAACAGTCCTCCAGATGGATGTTACTCAGCATTATTGCAATGTTTCAGAATTAACTTACCTTCGTCCATTACAGCAGATATCGTTTAAGGGATTATAAAGGACCTTTCCACAACAAATGCCATCTTTTTGCTGATGAACGATGTCTTCACAAACTATCTCATTATCTGGATTATACGGGATACTGCCATGGCAAGCTTTCTCACCAGCTGTGATTTTATATTCTATTTGATTGCAGCAGATAAAGTTCCCCGCGTCATCAAGAAAGCTGTCCTCACCGATGTACTGCGAATAGAAAAGAAAACACAATTCACAAATGGTTTAATTTAAGTCAAACTTTCAGAAGTGATTTTTATGCATTTTTATACATTGTTGAATTGTTGGGGGCAAGTTCATTAGTGGGCCCTCCTCAAGGAACACCACCCAGCACACAACGTACACAATTGCCACTGATTGATGTCTTAAGTGAGGAGACTACACACAGGAAAAGCTGCAGGACCAGATGGAGTCAGTCCTCAAGTTCTGTTCTGCCAGGAACTACAGCACCAGGACCTCCAGAGCAAGAGTGAGACTATTGAGGGATGGAAGAAGTTTAATTGGCATACTGGCCAAAAAGTGGTCTCAAAGAGGGAGAGCAGGAGCAGATTTGTCTCTTTTAAGGATTAAGAAGACTGTCCTAGTGACATTACCTTCTTAACATTACTGAAGGCAAGTGCATGGCCTTGAATATAATGCTATTTTTCATCCTTTACTTTGACTCTAGCCTTCTATATACCTCTATCAAAGAATTACAAATGAGAAATTTCTGAACCAGTGTCCCTAATGCAAATGCAGGGCTACATCTCATCCAAGAATAGGGATTAGTGCCACTTTGAGCACACAGACTCATGGAACATGCAGTTACATTTGGTGGTGAATAATGGACAATGAATTGATTGACTTGTATGTAGAAGAAGGAAGTCAGAAATGAGAAAGACGAAGAGAGATTGTAGGTGAAATTTCAAGTGCTTAATGAAGAAAAAAAATAGTATTTTCTTTTTATTCAAACTGCAACCTTGCCAAAATATATAGATTTTTTATTATTATTAATTTTTACAAGCAGTTATGCATTTAACACTAGAATCCCTGAAACCTATGAAACGAATCATAATCTAGGGCCACCTTAAATTCCTTTGCACCTCTCCATTAGCGTCTTTTGTTTTGTAAATGTGTCAATCAGCACAAGCAGCAAGCAGACTGCTATCCCATCTCCCCCACCAACGGAGCTCAACTCGGACAAAAAGTTCTCCCCACTCAAACCTTGTTTATCTTGGTATGAGGTGCCTGGAGTTGTATGGGATAAATAATATATCATTATTTGGAACACATGCATTTCATGTGTGTTCCGTGTCTACAACGATCTGGGTAAATGTAGGATGACAGGAAATGCGAGTCGAGAAATGTTGAACACATAACTAAAATAGAAACATTTTTCATGTTATAGTACTAATGACAAAATTTTGACATGAAATATATAATGTATGAAGAGTGAAGTCCAAATATCAAATAAACACTTTCACAAAAGGTACCCATATAAAAAAGCAAGTGCGCTTTTATTCAAGAATATAACCGTAGAAAAAGAAATTGGGTACAGCATTGACATGATCGCTTGGGTGCTGAAGTGGAAAGAAATACTGACTTATAATCAAGAGGTCGGCGGTTCAATTCCAGGTGCTTCTGAGAATTACCGTTTTGAGTAGTGAGCTGCTGTTATTGTTACTATTATAGAGTAAAAACATACATTTGGTTTGAGTTTGTAACAACCGGTGTAAATTTATGGTACTTGTAAAGGTTATCGTTTTTTTTTCTCTCAGTTATGTTTGTGGTATAGTGCACAGGTGTCAAACTCCAGGCCTGGAGGGCCGCAGTGGGTGCAGGTTTTCTTTCTAACCCTTTTCCTAATCAGTGTCCAGTTTTCACTGCTAATTAAGTTCTTCTCCTTTCATTTTAATTGCTTTGTTTTTAAGGATTAAGTCTTCTGAATTGATTCTTTTCTTCATTAAATGACAGCCAAACAGAAATGAGACATGAAACGAGCCAACAGATGAGCAGCTAAATTGGGGCTTCAAACTTTAACCAGTTCCTTAATGAGTAGCTGATTCTTGCTTTTAATTAAACCCATTATTCAATTCCATGGCTTGTTGCTGCTCTCTTTTTGCCACAGCAGAGATTTCCAAAACTGTTGATATTCTGTTGTTTTTTTTTCCTAAAATGTTTTGGTAACCTGAGGGATGAACCTTACTGAGACCTTCATCTTTATTTTCAGATTTTGTTGAATGGGTACATGTGAGGTGGTCATTTCCTGCTTGTTTTACGTCTCATTACTGTCCGGCTGCTAATTAAGGAAAAAACAACTATGGGGCCTGAGTTAAGCTAATTAAAGCTAAGACTAAAGAAGTTAATTAGCATCAAAAACTGGTCACTAATTAAGAAGATGGTTAGAATACAAACCTGCAGCCACTGCGGCCCTCCAGGACTGGAGTTCGACACCCCTGGTATAGTGGGTCCGTGGCTTCAAAAATAAGGGCAGTTTTAAATCCTGATAAAATCCGTGTTAGTCTCCGTGGCTGCGTTCGCATGACCACTGGAAGTTAATGAGGTAATTGGGTTGAGTCGCACCAGCATATGCGGGTGAGATCGTTCTCAATTGCGTCATTGGCTTCCTGTGGTGTGTATGATTAAAGTGCAGCACCCACAGAGATGTATAAGTGCAGGCCAGAAAAAAAGAAAGCAAGATTGCGAAGGAGATTAAGACGATTGATGGAGCAGTCTTGGTGGGACAACCTGACCACCTAGATTGGGGAGGCAGCACGAGCTGGGGCCCCGCGATGAACCGTGGATAATGGCAATCTGGGGCTGGTTCACCCCACTGAATAATTGAGTAGAGTGGGGTGAGCAGGACAGAAGACTTCCCTATGGATCTAAGTTGCAAATGAGTGAGCGTGAAGGAAGACAGGAGGAGAGCCGACCTTGGACGGTCTGGCTGTGCAGTGTGGAGGCAGCCAAGACGGGAGTTGGCAGAAAGTAGTTTGTGGCTGCTGAGTCTCCACCGGCTATGCGAATAATGGGTGAGCCGGGGAGAAAGAGAAGGAGGTGTGCTGAGATCATGAGGAGTTAGACTGCATTTTAAACTCTAATTTTAATGGATTTACTATGGCTTTTTTCACCTCACATTTATTTATGTACATTTTTTTTAGAACATTGCAATTTGGACACTTTTTATATATATATTTTATATTTGTTTTTGACATTTTAATAAAAGCACCTTGGCACTTTTTCCACCATCTCCATGCTTCATCTGAGATTTGTCCCCATTTTTCAGCTCATCTCATGTCATAACTATCGATGGCATTGGGTTCTAGAGACACGCATATGTGAAGAGGGAGTCTGGAAGGGACCTGCACTGTCACAACGTTCACGATCCCCCCCGATCTGACACTGCTGTTTTCAAATAAAGACGTGCTATAACAGAAGAGAACTCAGATGAGATTGAGGGTTCTACATCGGAGAAAGAGAACAGAAGCCCTCCCTGCAAGAAATGTCCAATCAAATATAAGAACAACGCAGCTGCACCAAGTGTAAAGGTGAAAGATGGCACTGTTTTGATGCAGCAAAAGGTTGGCCATCATCCTGCCAGTAAATCTGACACACGCATGTCCTTCAACGAAACAGCATGGCATGCCGAGCTAGCCAAGGTATCATGCAAAGTTCTGTTTGTGATTATGCTTTGTGATTACGTTCCATGTTCCACATGCCTACCTGGATGGGCTGCCTCAATTGTGACCCAAGTGCTGCCGTGCAATGGGCAACACCTCAGCACCATGCCAGTTCTGATCCCCAAAAGTCCTAACCCCATTGGCTCTCTGGCGGTTTCGACACTTCCAGGGATGAGGCTCCCGAATGCTTTTCCCCATGTCTTTCATAGTCTGAGTAGCCTTCCTGTGGGCAGTTGCAGCAAAGCTGCATGAAGTTTTAACAGTGGCTGGAGTGCCAATTCTGCCACCAAACCTCTTTTTTTCCCTGCAAGTTGGAGGACCGCTTGAGGGCAGGATACAAATTAATGTCATACCTAGGACAAGAATGTGATAGACTATTCTGCCTTTTTTTCTTGGTTTGAGAAAATACATTTTAAAATTTTGGACAATTTGACTAAACAGCTGCTTACCTGCCAATTCTCTTTTGTATACATTCTTCCAGAACAACAAAATTTAGCATCAGGATCATATGCTTTACCAGCACAGCAGCGTCCACCTAAGTAAGCAAAGGAATAAATGGGAAAATTCAGTAAAAATCATTTTGAAATTTAAAAAAACCTTGAGTCTGTAATCATTACGCTGATGAAAACAGCAGGATCAGGAGAAGAGTTGTAGTTAAAATGAAATGAAAGTCTACAGGAAGTGATCCAATGAACCTGGCGACAAAGGCAAACCACAAAGCAAAAACTCTTAGTCGGTAAAAACAAGCCAGTGTTCAGAGTCAACAATGTGTTATATTTCGGTGTTCGGATTCCTTTTTAATGTCTTTTTGCTCAGGTTCAATTTGTTTTTTATGTTAATTATTTGCATTATTCTGAGTTTTTTCTTAGTTTTGTGCATTATATAATTTCGATGTGTTTATGCTTTTTCTATTATGTTCAATGTGTGTTGTGGATTCACAAGAGTCAGGGCCATCTGTCTATCTTAAAAAAAAGACTACCCTCAACCCTATAAAAGTTGAACAAACAAGCAGTCCCTTGCGGTTCATTAAACACACTTAGTTGTTTTGGTGAGTTTCTTTTGTGATTATTACTGAGCTTTTTGTGGATGTTTTTAACCTTAATGCTCAGTTTGTGTAATTGTGCTTGTGGGACTTATTTGTCTTGGATTGTTATTTATAGCAACTCCTTCTGGGCTTTTGTGCACCTTGGAGCATTTTGTGCTGCAGAGCATTTCTGAAAATACAACTTTTATTTTATAAAGATTTTTCTTTTATTTAAATTTTTTTATTTGATATATTTTATTAATCTCCGAGAGGAAATTATTTTTTCACAAAATCCTTTGGGGGTCAGAGCACCGGGTCAGACATTGTACAGCACCCCTGGAATTTTTCTTCTGTCTTTCACATTTTACAAGTGGAAGGATAACTGATCCTTTCTCTTCTGGGGATTTTTGGGACTTGGTGATAAGGAACCCCCTAGTTCATGACAAAAAAATCTCCGAATTGAAAATAGATTTGAACAAAAAAAGAACATAAAGATTAAAGTATATCCACAAACTTGGATGAGCAAGTGCATCAAAGAGTGACTTTTAACTTGTCATATAATTAGCATGAGAGTCACAACTTCTGTGATTTTGCTCTGGTAACTTAGTATCTTAGTGAAGTGTAAACATAAACAAAATAGTGACTGAAATGACCTGAATTAAATTTACAAAACCAAAAAGTTGTAGCAAAGCACAAGCCTGAACAATAGATTCCTTGACTCAATTACAACAAACTAGAGTCTCTATTTATCCAAACACATAACAGAAGATGACAAGAAAAATGTATTAAAATGTTTTAAATAGTCTTTTCATAACAGTAAATTGAATGATTCCAAATAGAATATTTAAACCCCAAATTCCTACAAGTTCCAAGTTGTATTAAATGATTTAAATTATTGTTTGTAGGCAATGTCTGTTTTCATTCCAACCCAATTGCTTAATTAGAAACCAATCCTTGCCAATCTCGGATTTTATTTAATTTTATGGTAAGTTAGAATGCAATGTGATTTTCTTATATTGTAGATTTTGTTCCTTTCCAAGGAAATCATCCAAATGATTTGAGGCCTAAAATTAATCATTTTCAGTCTGTCACATTTTTCCCTTAAGTGTTTTATTAACACTAAAATTCCTGAAGCCTACGAAACAACTCGTAATCCCAGCCCACCTTAAATCCCTTTGCACCTCTCCATCAACATCTTTTGTTTTGTAAATGTGTTGATCAGCACAAGCAGCCTGCTATCCAGTCCTCCCCACTTGATGGAGCTCAACTCTCTCTGCTCAAGCCAAGGCTCCTTATCTGGGTGTGAGGTGTCTGGAGTTGTACAGGGTAAATAATACAGTATATTGTTATTTAGAACTCATGTATTTCATGTGTGTTCCGTGTTTACAAAGATCTGGGTAAGTGTAAGATGAAAGGAAATGTGAGAAATGCTGACCACATACCTACAGCAGAAACTTTTTCCATGTTATACTAATAATGAAGAGAAATGTATAATGTGTGAAGACTTTAGTCCAAATATCAAATAAACATGTGCGCTTTTATTCAAGAATATAACCAAAGAAAAAAGTATGCAATTTACATGTGGCTGTCAATGAGTTAAAAGCTCAAATGTCAATTGACAGGGAGTTTACATGTATTCTTGAATGGTAAGAACTGCTGCCTTATATCCCGAAGGGATTTTGGGGTTTAAGAACGCCGCTCCGCGTTTTGAGTAGTGAGCTGCTATTATTGTTACTATTTCTACAATATAATAAAAACATACATAGGCTGCTTGCTGCTTGTGCCTATTGACGCATTTACAAAACAAAAGACGCTGATGGAGAGGTGCGAAGGGATTTAAGGTGGGCCAGGATTACGAGTTGTTTCGTAAGCTTCAGGAATTCTAGTGTTAAATCAAATAGTGCATGTTGAATCTACACAAGTGTAAATGGCAACAAGTTTGACAGAGAACTGTTGGCTGCTTTGCCATTTGCCTCTTATTGCTAATAAGAAACCATTAAAAATACTGAATGCAGCTGTTTAAGAACTAAATAAGCAATTAAGGATGGGGAACCTTAACAAGCGAGATCACTAAAATGAAGCACAAAAATGTCACTTGAGCAATAAGTAATTCATCATTAAGAATTGACTTCTTATTAAGAATCTGGGTTGGAACTGATGTTGTCTACCCCTGCTTTAGAGGCTTGAATATTGATAGTTCACACACCCACATACTAGAACTGGACTTGGTATGAATTCAATGTGTTTGAATACTTTCAGGTAATGTTGTGTATGATTCTCTTATCAGTGGAGGGTGAAGAGTCTTAGAAAAAAAACAGCCTCCTCAGGATTTAAATGTTGCTAGCAGGGCACATTATGGTTACTCCAGTCAGCACCGGAAATTGCCACACAGTGCAAAGGGACAGGAACTCGCTATTATGTGCCTTCTGTATAGTAAAGGGACTTTTGTCAGGAGCCTATCACACCAAACAGCACAGGTTTTAACATTTTCTATACATTTTTTAGTGCACAGAGTGAGAATTGATGTGTAGATGTGCACAAATAAATGCATAGAAAGTAATTCTTTTTTCTGTTTCCTTATTATGCTCTAATACTACTCAAAGTTTAAGTACATGTTTACTGTAAATCATTTATTCTGCATTGAGTCATTTATTAGCCTTTTTTTTATTTATGCTAAAAAATGTAGAAGGCTTACCTGTTACATTTTGAACATGACCAAAATCTGAGGAATTTACGCAGCAAGTTTGGTGACTTGGTTGGAAATATGTATTACTTCCACACATGACGATATGTGGCCCTAGCTTGCCATTGCTGCAGAGAAACAGAAAGGCTACATGATTATCTGTGGATAAACATCACCATATAACACATGCAGATTTTAAATGCAATATACAACAAGACACTATATAATGGACAAATAAATAAGAAAGGCACTATATAATACAGTGTTCCTCAACCTTTAAGTATTTGCGACCCGAGTTTTCATAACAGTTTTAATTGCGGCCCCCTTAATGTCTTTTTAAAAGTAGCTCACTAATACCAATTTGCTCTTTTTTAATTAATGATATATCATAAATGCATATTTTATTATACCTACTTAACTTTTATCGATATTTATCTAAGTCTATATTTATTTTTCTAGTATCAGAATGTAGTTTAAGTTAATTTATTTTGGTTTCAATACATGTATTTTTCATATTTTCGATTCTTGTTTTGTTTTTTTCACATCTTTGTGCCCCCCTTGGGGGGCCCACCCCACAGATTGAGAACCACTGATATAGTAGATAGATAGATAGATAGATTCAGTTCACATCTCTTTCTTAACTCTCCTCTTTTACACTACCAGTAAAGCCTTGGATAAAACATCCCCCACTCTAAACCACCTTTCTCATAGTTAGTCTGATGTATGTAATATAAAGAAGAGCAAACCATTAAATTGCTTAGGAGATTAGAAGATAATAACAAATTATGGCAAGAACAAGTAATTTTTGACAATCTTTGTTCACGATCTTTGTACGCAACAAATGTTTATTATTTGTATTATTTGGCAGGTACTGTATCACATATCTATGATCTTCTTCTCACAACTGAGAGGACATGGTGGATGTTTGCCAAATTGCTGACCAACTACAAGCATTACATGGTAGGTAACCATCCACATAATCAGATTGCTATTCAGACCTATGATGTCCGAGGTTTGATTTCATAACAGGAAGAAAATGTGCGTACACCTGATGAAACACATGTCCTCTTTGTATTATTTGGCAGGTACTGCATCTCACACACACACACACATATATATACATACTGTATATATACGGTGTATGTACAAATACTTACAAGGGCATCAAGGGTGCTGCTGTTTTCTTACATAAAGTACAAACATCTCTCTATAAGATTTAATTTTTATGGATAATTAATGGAATTCTGAACTTTTCTCTTTTCTACTGACACACTAAAACAAAAAATATATATCTAAAAGAAAACAAAAATCTTGGGGGTCTAATACTTTTGTTCAGTTTCTAAATACAATTTATATATAACGCCAACCCCCATGCCTGCACTACATGCCAGCAGTTTCACCAAACAACAAATCTTTTAATTCTTGCAGATACGCCTCTTCATTGGGAAGAAACACTACTTTTCCCTGATGGCAACATGAATTAGACGATCTACAAGTCTCCGACTTAAAGTTTAAATCTGAACAATATATTCGATCTCTTTTCACTGTTCCATTATTTCACCAAGTAATAATTTCCATTTCTTTGCACTAATACAATCTTTACTATCATTTTTTTGAGACTTTTGAATTTTCGTACTTCCATTATCTCTAACCTGCTCTGCATGTGTATAGCGCCAACGTTTTTGAATTCTTTACGACGTTCCACTTTGTCATTTACTCTTTGTTTTTTATTTCCGGCCCTGGGCCTGGTTAAATCTCTTGGCACAAAGTCTCGTCTTATGGAACGTGAAAGTGTCTCTCTGAGAAAATCACGACTCGTTTCCTTCCTAAGATTTTTTTTATTATAATTGAGAGATATACTGTATAGTAGAGACTGCATTGGTCCCACTTTATTTACCCAAGCAGGATGTCAATATAATGGAGAGCTTGGGGAAGGCTTTAAATCATGGCTGTATTCTCTCCCACTCCACTAGCTAGTGGCATCACTGGGCTTCAGTGCCTATTCAGAGACCCGTAGGTGTTTGTGGGTGCCATCGGGGGTGCAGCAGGGAGTTGCACTCCCTACTTTATGGGACATCCAGCTGACCCGAAAGTGTTTCCAGTGGGTAATGAGCTTGCACCTCAAGTACTCCCCGGTCTTCAATAAAAGGAACTGCAATGCCACATCCAGGTGAATAGGAACTGGGAGATGAGACATGCAACACTCGTCTGGGAGGATTAGAGTAGAGTAGAGCAGAGTGGAAGAGAAAGAAGAAAGGAAAGAGATATTGCTGTGCTGAAGAAGTCTGTTAAAGGTATTTTGTTGAAAATACATTTGTGTTTTGAACCTGTGACTGTTGGTGCATTCATGTGTGGGGTTTGGGGCTCTGTGGCACCCCCTGTTGATTACTGTCTCTCTCTCTCTATGTATTTCTTTCATGTTTTTTATAAAAATGTATACCTTTTTTATCAAGACACCATTTAATTGATTTTACAAGATAACCCAGGTATTACTAGTGTTTATCAGTGCTTGAAAACACTGATTTTTAATTTGTAATTCACATATGGCTGCAAAGCTCCATTTTCAACAGCAATTCCTTCAGTATCCTAATAGCCAACTCCCTTAGTTCATCTTTAATTATTCATGTTTAAATGGTGATTGGTTATTTGAGAAACATTTGTGATTGCATTAACACCACTGAAACCTGTCACTCTATTCACTTGGGTTGAAAAGGACTGCAATTCCTAAAGATCAATTCTTGACTCCAATAGAGACAAAATAAAACGACATTCTCAAGATAAATGTCAGTCTTTTGTTTTTTTGCAGCATGAATGTTAATCCGTGACAATGGTGACAACAAATGGCGGCTCCCTGAGAAAAACAAAATCATTTTTAATAACTGAAAAACATTTTCAGTTTGAGAACAAAATCCAATATTAATATACAAGATGTCAGAAAATGTGAGAATAACGGCTTAACAAATGAGCAAAAAGTGACCAACATACATAATCTGAATTTCCCCTTGGGATTAATAAAGTTTATCTAATTTGATCTAATCTAATTATAACACAAGGAATAGTGTGGAATTGTTATTTAATTCATATCAAATAGCTGCAATTAATTATAGTTCATAATTTCTGTTTTTTCATTTATCATGGAGCATTTCTGATGTTTTTCTGGGTGCCGTCATTTTTTGTCAGGGCTTGACTCCCTATAACTAAGGGCCACATTTCTGCAAGTCGCACTACGTAATGTCACCAACAGAATAATTTATAAATTGCCACCTGAGATTGTAGATAATCTAAAGAGTGTTCTGGTCTATAGCAATCTCTTTTGACTTTGATTTTTGTTTAGCGTTTAGGCTTTGGTGATAGTTATTGTCATTTCTTGGTTAAGAATTCTTTTCTGACTTTAGACTTCTGATTCATCACCTGGTACAAATCTACTTAGTTTTACTCTCAATTGTAAAAAACAAATCATGCAAACGCCTCTAATATAAAATAAATGTGAGTTTCCTTTTGAATTAACCTTACAGCCAAGTATACATTCTTTGTTTCAGATGGCACAACGGGATGGTGTGTTTTCAAGGCAAACAGAATTACAATATAGTATCAGATATACAAACTGAGCACCAACAAACATATCCTTCCATTTAATGAAACAGATAACTGGGAATAAAGTCTTTTAAGCAGCATAGGATGCAATCAATGCAGTCTATCACAGAGCAAACTCGCCACTCATTTAATAAATTTAGAAAGTTTGATCAGACTAGGACTCTTATCTTTGAAATTTGGGGAAAAAAGCAATAGGAATCAAATAAAATTGAAAAAAAAAAACACAAAACAGACAACATCAGAAGAAGACAGGAAAATACCTGACACATTTAAAGAATGGGTACACTCAAAAAAAGCTATTAGAAGGATACGTGGTGAACATATGTGAGTGTAAAGCTCAGGTTTGATGACAAAAGACGTAAAATAGACACTCTAAATGTTACAGCATTGGCTTGAATTCCAAAAGATATATTATCCATATTAAAATTCCACAACTGCGGTGGGCTGGCACCCTGCCCAGGGTTAGTTTACTGTCTTGTGCCCTGTGTTGGCTGGGATTGGCTCCAGCAGACCCCCATGACCCTGTAGTTGGGGTATAGCGGGTTGGCTAATGGATGGATGGATGGAAATTCCACAAAATGCTAACATGTTGATAGTGGCCCATACAAATATTTAACATTAATTTTATTCCCAGTAGAAAAATAAAGCACCCCAAAATAGACACAAGCCTTACCTCTCCCTTAAATATATTGTGTTATTCACACAGACGTGCTTCGCTGCCTCATATATCATCTCTCCACAGCAATTAAATGCGCCATTTTCTTTATATAACTGGCCACTGCAGTTTAGCTGGCTTTCCTTAAAAAATGAAAAACAACCATTTATAAATTAGATAGATAAATAGATTGAAAGGCACTATATAATAGATAGATAGATAGATAGAAATGAAAGGCATTATATAATAGATAGATAGATTTATCCTTAATTTCTCCTTCTGCTCCACAGTTTAAAATTACAAATCAAAAAATTCAGAGAATCTGTTCAAAACTTTTTTTATAACCTGGCAGGATCTAATCAATGATATTTTAGAATAAGCACTTATATTCCCTCTATACTTCTCTCAAAAGTTTTACTCTGCTTGTTGGCCTTTCTCTCTTTCTCATGGGTGTGGGTTGAATTCAATTTAGTTTTGTTAAGTTTGACTTGACTGTATGAAATGTTACATGCTTTAAATAAATTCAATAAAAGTTTAAAAAATAAAATCAGACGTAATTAAAGCGTACATTGCAGACCATGTAAAAATGACACTTTTTCTTCATGGTCCCCCATTTTGGAGCACCTATGATGTTTGGGACACTTGGCATCACAGGTATTTGCGATCACTTAGGTTTGTTTCATAGCTTCATAAGACACCTCAGCTTCTTCTTTTGAAGTCTGTAGTTGCCATCAGAAACATCTGATTTGCTCAAGTTTCAGTAAATGACTCCAAACTCACTGGACAAGATAATGATCTAAACATATTGCTAAGTCAATACAGGAGTTTATCAAAGCTAAAAAATGGAAAACTCCTGAATGACCAATCCAGACATCCAGTTTAAATCAAGTTGAGCAGGCCTTCCATATACCGAAGAGAAAACTTAAGGGGACAAACCCCCTGAGACAAGCTGGAGCTGAAGATGGCAGCACTAGAGGCTTGGCCAAGTATCACCAGAGAAGACCCTCAACACCTGCTGATGTCTATAAATCACAGTCTTCAAGCAGTCATTGCATGTGAGGGATATGCAGCAAAGGACTAAATATGAAGACTTTGCCATTGCTGTTTCCAAACATTATGGTACTTACATGGTTGGGGGAGAGATCGTGTAGAAAACGTGCTGTGTGACCAAAATGACTGAAAATCCACTTAAATGAAAGTCTGCAATATTCACTTTAATCACATGTATGCATTGTTTGATTTGTAATTTAAAACTGTGGAACAGAGGGGTAAATCAGGGAGAAATGTATCTTTGTCCCAAACACTATGGAGGGCACTATATACTGTGTATGTATGTATATATATATATATATATATATATATATATATATATATATATATATAATTAAACAAACTTTCCCCTTGGGTCAAATGAAGTATTATCTCCCTGAAGCTGAAGCCCATTCATAAGAAAATAAAAAATTTCACAAACGGGAGAAGACCATTTAGTCTGTTTTGTTATAGTGTCTCCGGGGCATATTGTGGGAGAACTAAAAGACTGGGAGATCAAAAACATCAAAACCAGTAGATCACAAAATAAACCAAGCAAAAAAAGCCCAATATGAAAAAAATAAAATAAAAATAAAGTCACATAAAGCTAAAAACTATCCAGAACTGAAAAAGAAAAAGTGCTAGGCCTAATTGTAATACAGATAACTGTCACTAAAAAATCATATTTGTTGTTTATCCAAATGAGGGATAACAGATTGGGAACATTGTCATATTTATAATGTCACTTCCAGGTCATGGTCCAAGTCACGTTACCAGTCTTCCACGTTGCATAAATAAATAACATAATTGGAATAGAAAAAAACATAACTAACCTATACTATGACACACTAGTTTAGCTAATAGTTAAGTTGTCCCAGTATCTCATCCAGGTACTTCTTAAAGGTTGTCAAAGTTTCTAATTTGACTCTCGGTAGTTTGTTTCAGATTCCCACAACTTTTTGTTCTCAATTATGTGATTCACTATAAATTTGAAAGAATTCCGAATTACTTTAGGAGTGCCTTTGAGAATTTTGAAAACTTGGATTAGATCTCCACATTGTCTCCTCTGCTTAAACAGGTTTAATTCTCTGTAGGTGTTGTCCTTAATTTCCTGGGATGTCTCCTAGCTGCTATCCTCTGTGCCACTTCAAGTGCTGCTATGTCTTTCTCATGGCATGGTGACTTGAACTGCACACAACTCTACAGGTGTGCATTATATAGTCTGACCATAATGTCCTTTGATTTATATTGAATGGGTTTTACATCATAACCTAATATTTGTCTTTTTTAAACACTTCTGCATATTGCTTAGATCAAGGGTGTCCAACTCTGGTCCTGGTGGGCTGCATGTTTTCATTCTACCCCTTTTCCTAATCAGTGCCCAGTTTTCACTGTTAATTAACTCCCTTTTCCTTCATTTTAATAGCCCTGTTTTTAAGGATTCAGTCCTCTCAATTGATTCGTTTCGTCATTAAGTGGCAGCCAAACAGAAATGAGACGTGAAACAAGCCAACAGATGACCAGCTAAATTGGAACGTCAAACTCCAGCCATTTTCACTGTTAATTAAAGCCGTTATTGAATATCATGACTTGTTGCTACTCTCATTCTGCCACAGCAGACTGTTGATTTTCGTTTTTTTGTAAGACCACTGTCAAGATGTTTTTGTGACCTGAGCAGACCAACATGACTGAGACCTTCATCTGGTTAGCTGGTCATGTGGTAGCTTGTTTTGTTGTCTCATTATTGTTTGGCTGCTCATTAAGGAAAAAGAAACAACTAAGGTGTCTGAGTCATGTCAATTGAAACTAAGGCAAGTTAATCAGCGGTTAAAACGGCTCACTAATTAAGAAGATGGTTAGAATGAAAACCTGCAGCCACTGCGGCCCACTAGGACCAGAGTTGGTCATCCCTGGCTTAGATGATGTAAATATGTGAACATAAACACCTAAATCCTCATCAGAGGCTACTTCTCCTAGGACATTGTCTTCCATCTCATATTTTGAATTGATTTTCCTTTTGCCCATATGTGGCACTTTGACTTCACAGCTTGCAGCCCAGTTGGCCTTTGGCTGAAGTAGCTCTCCTTCAGCACAGCAGTAGAATACACAGCTATGGCTTGCGTGACGCTTGTTCAGTTTCCACTGTCTCCATCTCAAAGGGGGCTTGTTGTTATGAGTAGCAGGATATTTCCCGGAACACATTCCTAATTAGAGACAAATGGTATCATCACCCGTATTCACTCAGGGGATGTGGAAGTGCTACAGGGCTGAGAAAGAACTCACTGTCACACAAGAAGGCACTTTATGGTTAGCAGTTTGTTTGAATGTTGTATACCAATCCTCTCCATTAGCAGCATGGCAGAGTTGGCGGCTATGAATGCAGCAGCTAAACTTCAATAACCTCACCATTGTTGCAGTTTCAGGAAGGACATTTGCTCAGATGATTGATAGATTGAAATTCCACGGAAGAGACATATTGCTATTATATTTAAATTAAAGCATTAAGGGGAAAATGGCAATATAAATCAAACATACCGTCTTCAAATTGTTCAATTGGCTTGTGGATTTATCTGGAAAAAAAAAAAAATACTGTCATCAATGTGAACATTTGGATGCAGTGATGTACACAGACCTGTGGGTGTCCAGTGTCTCAAAAAGGGAAAAGGGCCCTATATGGGATGCCATTTGTTATCTTTTAATCTTGGAAACAAATTAGTGCCCACTTTTATTATTGTGTTTTAAGCTTCACACGTTTGGATGTAACTTCTGGGACATAGCACAAATATCTGTCCATGGTTGCTGATTATGTTAGATTATCAGAAATGACAACACATCCTCTTCACCTAATGACTGCAGACCAGTGGCACTTACGGCTCACATCATGTCGACCTTTGAGAGTCTGGTCCTGGATTATATGAGTTCTTTTGTAGTAGACCAACTGGACCATCGCAGTTTGCCTATCAGACCAAGGCTGGAGTGGAGGATGCAATTATCTCTCTGGTTCACAAGACTGGATAATGCCGCCAGCAATGTGAGGATTACGTTTTTTGATTTCTCCATTGCCTTCAATACCATTCAGCCATCCCTGTTAAGGAGGTGGATGAGACTATGGTGTCCTGGAAAATGGACTGTCTGTCAGGCAGACCACATTTGTGAGACACAAGGACTGTGTGAACAACACAGGACCACCACAAGGAACAGTCCTGTCTCCCTTTCTATTTGCTCTGTGCACATCCAACTCTAAATATAGCAGCAGGTCAGGTTACTTGCAGAAATTCTCAGATGATTCTGCACTTATGGGGTGTATTGATAAGGGGGATGAAACAGAGGAGAGGAATCAGAGGGAGAACTTTGTGTCTTGCTGCAAAGAGAATTGTGTGAAACTTAAAATCAGCAAAATCAAGCCTCGATGTCCAATCACTATTCAAGGAGTGGATGTTGAGGTGGTGCACTCCTAAAAGTACTTGGGGGTCCACATTAATGGCAGGTTGGGCTGGTCTTGGAACACAGAGGAACTATAGAAGAAAGGGCAGAGCAGGATTATTTTCCTTAGGCGACTGCATTCCTTTAATGTGGGAAGTGACATCCTTCACATCTTCTACAACTCTGTGATGGCCAGTGTGATTTTCAACACTGGTGTGCTGGGCTAACATCACTTTAAGAGAGGCCCACTGAATCAACAAGCTAATTAAAAGCTCAGTTATGGGATGCACTCTGGACCCCCTGGATGGAGAGGAAGAAGACAAAACTGAGTGCCATCATAAACAATCCTGCACACCCTCTCCCTGACACACTAACATTGAAGACTTTCAGCCAACAAATTATTCAGCAGAAGTGTGCCAAGAAATGTCCTGTCTAAATTGCACTCCATGACCTACTCATGCTGGACCCCTAATCATTCCCTGTCTCTAATTGTCTGTCTCTCTCTCTTGTACTGGTGCAAAAATGGCTGCCATTGCATCATCCAGGTGGATGCTACATAATAGTGGTGGTTAAAGTGGCTCCTCACTCACTGTGTGCAGCACTTTCAGTGCTGAGAAAAGCACTATATAAATGTAAAAAATTATTATTATTATGATTAATACTGATATCGTTCATTGAAAAATTAGATCAGAAAGTAATTTTTGCCCACGTACATTTCTAAGTTTTTGGACTACTGATATGAGCAATTTGAATTACAGTTTATTAAAATTATTTTAGAATCCCCTAAGATATTGTTCACATTTTGTCTTTTGGGAATTGTATTTATTCATGTCAAGTTTCGTGTGGCCCAAGTTGTGTAATGTTTCTCTACACAAAAGGGCTTTGCTAATTTCATTTTGCTAAAGTATATATTTGCTATATATTCTATGACTCAGTCAGCTTTTCCTGTGTGTAGCTTCCTCAGTTGTCTCATTGCTAGGTCTTTAGTTATAGACAGCGCATTACTGATGGTCAAAGGTGGACTCGTCACTGACCATTCTAGTTCATGTGGTAGGATTTAATGACGTAGTGAGGATGGTGTGAGAAGATAATTTTGTATAACAACGTATAGCTTTACTCAGTCATCCTACTCCTAAGGCTGTGATCCAGCAGCACTAATTACTGGGCTTTAAAAACTGTAAAGACATACAGCACCCCTCCTAGACAGGGTCTTCATTCTCTGTGGAGAAGTTATTTCAGGGCTCAAAATCAGGGAAAAGGCCGTCTTTAAAACTAACTTTAGTAAAAAGGTACACCCTCACATAAACACCCCCAAAACCCACTCCAGCCAAATGGTACCCATCTGGTCAAAATGTGGGGTTTCAAAGTAGCTTAGGGTCTCTTCTTGACAAAATGGAATATTTGCAAAATTTTGATGAGATTGGACCAAAAGTGTGGACTTGCATGAAGATCAAACACACACACACACACACCAACACTGAGGTTTATATACAGTGACTTTATATACAGTGACTTGTAAAAGTATTCAATCCTCTTGAAGTCATCATAATGTTCTGAATGACAAAAGATTTGTAAACATATTCATCCATTCAGTATTTTAATGTGAAATCTTACGTTGTAACAATACATTTGCAAAGTCCAAATAAAACGTTTTTGTAGATATTTAAGTGAAGAAGAACAATTCCAAAGTTAGTGTTTTCATAAATATTTAAACCTTTGTGCTTTGGAAGATTAAATTTTATACAAACACAAAATGAATCACAAATGACACAAAGGTGACAGTCATAATTAAACATAATGAGGTGCTACTTGTGAGTCCTTTCTATTTTTCTGGATATAAAAAGCCCCCTTTGTGAGGACCATAGTCTTTATTGGATAATCACTGCAAAAATGAAGACAAAGGAGCACCTGCTGATGTGAGAAACAAAGTCATTGAAACACTTAACGTTATCGTTAAACATAACAATATATTATTTACCATATACAACTCCAGGCACCTCACACCCAGATAAACACACTTGAGTTCTGAGAATGTTGTGACTGACCAGCTCCGTCGGTGGCGAAGACTGGAAGGCAGGCTGCTTGCTGCTTGTGTTGATTGACACATTTGCAAAGCAAAAGACGCTGATGGAGAGGTGTGAAGGAATTTAAAGTGGCCTGGAATTACAACTTTTTTTTGTAGGCTTTAGGGATTCTAGTGTTAAAATCAATGTGAAATTTTACAGGAAGCCAATGAAGCTGTTTAAGAGATCAGGTAATGTGATGCATGGAAAAGGTCTGAGTTATAATACAGGCAGCTGAATTCTGAAAACGTTTATGGAGAAGCTTATCTGGGAAGACTTAAGAGAACAGAATTACAATAATCAATGCGGGAAGTGACCAATGCATGAGTAAGGATGGTGGTGCTATTTAATGTGAGGGAGGGTCGCAGGCGTGCAATGCTACAGAGATGAAAAAAAGATGACCATGTAACATTACTGATATGGGATTCAAAAGACAGAGTACTATCAAAGATAATCCCCAATCTCTTAACCTGAGGGGAGAGACAGACTGATATACCATCAATATTAAGCGAAAAATGATTCGATTTTGATAAGGTATATTTGAAGCCAGTGAAGAGAGCCTATGTCTTATGGCTATTGAGCTGTAGGACATTAGAAGAAAAGCAAGATTTTACCTCAAATAGACATTCATTGAAGCAGGACAGAGTAAGGACAGAATTGGGCTTTGTAGATATATAGAACTGAGTATCGTCTGCATAACAATAAAAATCAATTACAAATTTCGTAAAAATGCCAACTAAAGGGGGTAGATATATTGAAAACAGTAAAGGACCAAGCAGTCTTTAGGGAACACTACTAGTAACTGGGAAGGGTTGTGATTGAGAGTTTTTTAGATGAACAAACTGAGTACGATTAGACAGGTATGAAGTAAACCATATAAAAGGAGTATTGGTAATGGAAATGGTGGATAACCGATTCAACAAAATAATATGTGAGACAGTATCAAAGGCAGCAATCAGATCGAGTAGCACAAGGATTGTTAAAAGCCCAGCATCAGCAGCCATCAACAGGTCATTAGTGACCTTTACCAAGACTATTCCAGTACTATGTTTAGGTAGAAAGCCAGACTGAAACATCTCAAATAGGTTGTTATCTGTGAGATGAGCATTAAACTGTGCTGCCACTGCTTTTTCAAGAATTTTAGAAATGAATGGTAGATTTGATATAGGATGATAATTATTGAAGTTCTCGAGGTCAGCACCAGGTTTCTTTAAAACTAGAGTTATTACAGATGATTTGAGGGATAAAGTAACAAACCCAGATCTAAGGACTGACTGATATCAGTTATAAGTGAAGACAGTAAAGGCGAGCAGGCTTTTACTAGTTGAGTGGGCATGGGATCAAGAATGAATCACATGTAGCAGTGCAACACATATGAGATGGAATTACTGTATATCAGGTGCCAGAATTCTGTTAATGGTGGAAAGCAAAGCTCTTTTGTTACTATCAGACATGATTTGTTTAGAGTAATAAGCAGTTTTAGCCACAAATAATGCATCTTTGTACAGACAAATGTGCTCACAGTACATTTCTAGGTGAACGGCCATTTTCTTTAAGCTGTCGAAGCTCAGGTGTGAACCAAGGAGTAGAGTGTGTAAAGAAGACAGTCCGGGTTTTTAAAGGTGCAAATGTGTCCAAAAGGCTATGGAGTCTGTCATTGTAGTAAGAAACCAACTTATCAGGAGTAAGTAAATCATCATTTGGGTAAGGTTATCAATTGCTGTAGTCAAGGCAGAGATATCTATATTTTTTATGATAATACATATAGCATTGTTCTTTAAGTTTGAATAATGTCAGATTAACACTACATGAAACTAATTTATGGTCAAATATAAAGAAATCTGATGCGTTATAATTACTTGGGACAATGCCAGAGCAGCATATAAGATCAAGAGTGTGGCATGTGGAGTGAGTTGGCAAATGAACAAATTGTTATATACCAAAACTATGAAGGCAAGACATACAATTCTTTGTAGAAGGGCAGTTAAAATTATGCACATGAATGTTAAAATCACCCACTAGAATTACATTAGGAGAAAGTGCCCACAATGAAGTCAATAAAGTAGAAAATTCAACTAAAAATCATTACTAAATTTAGGTGGTCAATATCTATAGTAACCAGTAGTACTCTATACCACTAGATTTATAAGCTTTAAACAGAACTTTTATTAAACAAGAACTTTTCCTTTCTTTGCTATATCAATTTTTTTTCTCCATTTTTGTGTGAACTGTTTTACTTTGAAATTTTACGAAAGTTTTTAAAACAAAGATATTTTGTCTTTGGAATCATTTTAACACGTCTTGCTTTTGACAGAATCCCATGAAGCATGCAGAAGCTGCAGAACTTTGGTAATTTTGGGTAAAAGCAGCTACAATAATGTACTATCTTAAATTAAGACTATAAAATGACAACACAAGTTCAGAAGCTATCTCTCTTTGACCAATTTCTTGCTCACAATCATCTCTTGCAAGTATGACGCTATTGTTATCTCCGACCATGCCCCTCTGATCACAGAGCTCAAATCACTATGCCCCACATGCTCATCTTTATCCTCTATCTTACTTTAGCTGGGAGAATTAACACCTATCAAGATGAATATCCTTTGTAAGCTTATGTTTCTATTTCAAAACATCCCCATATACATTAACAAATCATCCATCCATCCATCCATTATCCAACCCGCTATATCCTAACTACAGGGTCACGGGGGTCTGCTGGAGCCAATCCCAGCCAACATAGGTTGTAAGGCAGGCGGGGCACCAGCCCACCGCAGGGCGCACACACACACACAAACACACACACACACCAAGCACACACTAGGGAAAATTTAGAATCACCAATGAACCTAACCTGCATGTCTTTGGACTGTGGGAGGAAACCGGAGTACCAGGAGGAAACCCACACAGCCACGGGGAGAACATGCAAACTCCACGCAGGGATTAACAAATCATTTTTAAGAAATTAGATTCAATCATAACTTCATTTATTTAGAATTCAAAATATTCATGCATTCAAAGGCCAACATTACAATGACCTAAATCAGATGGTGGCATAGCTCTACCTAATTTTCATTTTTTTTACTGGATGGCAAATATACAAGCTATAAAAACCTGTACATTAACAGAAAAAGATGAACACACACAGGCTTGGTCCGGGATAGAAATGAAATTCTGCAGTACTTCTTTATATTCCTTGCTTTGTGTCCCAGTAATATACGAGGTATTGTCAATACACTAACAACCCAATTGTCCTTCATTCACTCACAATATGGATCCAATGTAGGAAGCACTTCAAGTTAGAGAATATTTTATCTGTGGCACCTCTACATGATAACCACCTTTTTCCACCCTCTCAAACTTACACAGTTTTTAATGTTTGGAAAACGTATGGGATTAAATCATTTAGAGATTTGTAGATAAATAATGTCTTTGCATCCTATGAACAATTACACTCCAAATTTAGCTTCCCATCAACACACTTTTTCAACAATCTCCAAATTAGAAACTTTGCTAAACAAAATCTGCCCAATTTTCCTCACCCCCCACATATTTCTTGTCCAGAGGAGATATTGATCAGTCTTGAAGACAGAATAATATATAAAACCATTTTAAAGTCACTTCCTTTTGATTATTCCAGAGTACAATGGGAAAAGGATCACTTACTCAACATTTCAGAAAAGGAGTGTAAAGTAGCAATGCACAGAATTCACTCGAGCTCCAGATGCGCAAAGCATACGTAGAATTATTCAACTTAAAATTATATATCGAGCACATCTGTCTCGTTTAAAATTCTCCAAAATGTTTCCAGAGGAAGATCCAACCTGCGAGTTGGACTCTTGAAATCGAGTTCCAGCCTCACTGGGTCACATGTTTTGGGCCTGCTCCAAATTCACATCAGTTTGGACCAAAATCTTTAAATGCCTTTCAGACAGCCTGGGCGTCACAATCCCTCCTAACCCACCTTCAGCTGTGTTTGGTGGTCTCCCAGATGGACTTAAAGTGGAGAAGGACAAACAAACTGTAATTGCCTTTACTACACTACTGGCACATAGACTTATCTTGCTCAATTGGAAGATTCCTAATTCTCCTATTCTAAGTCAGTGGGTAACTGATGTTTTATATTATTTGAAACTGGAAAAAATCAAATTCGAACTTAGAGGATCTGTGCAGAACTTTTTCAAAACCTGGCAGGATCTAATCAATAACATTTTAGAATAAGCAAATTAAATTGAGGAAGCAGGTTCTCTCCCCTCTTTTACTCTTTATTTGTATTCATTTATTGTTTTATCTATTTATTTGTCTTTACTAGCATAATGTTTTACACTGCTGGCCTAGCTCTCTTTCTCAGGGGTGGGGGTTGATTTGTTTCAAAACTTTTTTTCTTTTTATAAAACTTGAGTTATGTATATGGAATTTTATTTGATTTTAATAAATTCATCCATCCATCCATTATCCAACCCATTATATCCTAACTACAGGGTCACGGGGGTCTGCTGGAGCGAATCCCAGCCAACAAAGGGCGCAAAGCAGGAAACAAACCCCGGGCAGGGCGCCAGCCCACCGCAGTTTAATAAATTCAATAAAATAATAATAAAAAAAAAACAGATAAACATGCATACAAATCTTTTATAATGCAGAAAATATAGGACGACTTTGAAGGGGATTGAATACTTTTGCACATCACTGTAGTTGATAAAGAAGTTTTCCATTCATCCTCTTTTTCGAATTTCAGTTAAATTACTAATATACATCTTAGACTCCAACTCAGTTTGACTAATATTACAGAGTGCCTATTTTAACTAAGTATAAATAAAAAAAGTAGTCATTAATATTTACTATGACATTATCTGATTTCCTAAAGCCAAATTAAGATTTAAGAGAATACATTAATGGCACTAACCCACACAGCTATTTAACAAAGGAAAAAAAATAACAAAGTTATACCAAGCCAGAGAGCAGCTGTTGCTTCCTTACCTGTCTTGTTAACAATTTTTAGATTGGTACAGTCAAATATGTTGCTGTCATAAAGAAATTCTCCACAAAGACGACTTGATGGTGAATTCATATTTATGATGGTTTTGTTTGGTGCACAGATGTGTAAACTTGGGCTATAGAGATCTGAAAAGTAAAAATACAAAAGATCTTCCATCAGCATTCAACAGTTTCACTTTGTTCATTGGTTTGTGCACTGGTTTTATGTAATTCCAATTTATAATTGAACTTTTGGGGACTGAGCTGAGATCTACAGCAAGACAGACCTCTAGATCTGTGGTAGGAGTGCTGATTGAGTCTTTGAGTCTGTGATGCCCTTTGGCCACAGAAGATAGAAAGCACTCAATCATCCTCACTGACTTAACATCCAAAACTGAAGTCTGATCACTAGCCATTTCCATTTGTTCAACCGAGTAGTTACTTTATCCAAAATGCCATCCCAATTACTTTCATCTACACCTTCACCTCCCAATACCATGCTATGGTAAAAAAAAAAATTCCTGTTCCTACTCTGACTAGCAGGAAGCTCTGATGGTGGACAGTCACACCAAGAGCCAATTAGAAAAGCATTTTGCTTTTAGACCAGTTAATTTTAGCTGAAGAAATTCTTTCAGAAGTTTTTTGGTATGAAACGTCTTGACATAAATTGACCAGTTAGGCATGCAGTAAGCTTGACAGGAATTTACCACCAAATCCATTACAGCTGGTTTGCCAACGC
This sequence comes from Polypterus bichir lapradei, assembly GCA_026402145.1. NCBI lineage: Eukaryota > Metazoa > Chordata > Cladistia > Polypteriformes > Polypteridae > Polypterus > Polypterus bichir. The sequence goes on along the minus strand of JANRMT010062796.1, from coordinate 98,154,121 downwards.
CTTGGAGAAAATATTATAATCCATACAGAGAAGACTCACGAGATGCCAGTTCTTTATTTGGCATCGATTTCCCTTTTTTTGCAAGCAGAGTGATCACTGCTTTTCTGCAGGTGAAAGGTAACTCACCATCTTTCAAGCTTTCTGAAAACACTGCATGCTGATCAGCTCCCACTATTGGCCTGAACGGTCTGTAGAACTCAATAGGAAGACCATCAATCCCAGGAGCCTTTCCCATGTTTGAAGCAGAAAATGAATCTGACATTTCCTGAAAGGTTAACTCAGAGTCTAATCGTAGCTTAAAATCATTTGGAATTCTAGGATGTCCATCAAAAAAATCAACCATTGCCAAATTATCGATAGAATCATCCTTAAATAGATTTGTATAAAAAGAAACAGCAAAGTCTTCTGATATCTTCAGTAATGCACAATTCTCTACCATCAGCTTTATGCAATATGTGGATCAATTTTCTTTGGCCTTCTTTCTTTTCCAAACTAAAGAAAAAGTTTGTAGGTGCATCCAAGTCTTTCATATTCTGAAAATGTGACCTCACTAGGACAACCTTGTGCACATCCGTCCAAAAAAATCAGCAAGGGAACACTTTTTGGATGTTAAAACAGAAAAAAATCTCTTTGTCAAATCCATTTTGCAACGCATATTGCAGTTTTAAGATGTCCTCTTCCAAGGCTTTCATGTTTAGTAAGCATTTTCTAGTGACTTTCTGCATATATTTTTGGCAAAAAGCCTTTATCTGAACTTTATAAACGTCCCATCACTACTTAAAGTGAATCATATTTAGATTTGTTAGCAGTCCACTGCTTTCAAGGAATTCCAAAACATTTAACACAATGAGCATCTTCTAGCAGTGAAAGATTAAAGTGCCAGAAAGACTTGAAAGAAAGTTTGTTTGTAGATGACAACTTTCAACCCCACCAAAAACAGTGTGACAGTGTTTAGATTGTGACTTGGACAATAAAAACAATCTAGTCGCATTATAGAAATATATCCACCCCATCCTTTCACCCAGGTGTACTGTCTATCTGATGGGAATTTATTAGATTAGATTAGATTCAACTTTATTGCTATTATACAGGTACAACTAAATGCAGTTTAACATCTAACCAGAAAGTGTAAATAGTACACTAAAGTGCAATAGACAGCGGGTGCAAATAGTACATTCAAGTGCAATAAGCAGTAAGGTGCGATAAGGCAGCACACAAATGAGAATATATATCTATATATTTGAATTTACAGGTAATAGTTAATAAATGGGATTTATTAGAAAATGGAACGAGCCTTGACAAAACTGGTCATGTCATTTCTCAATGTCATTTCCACCCTTCTCAATGCACTTGCATCACCTGCCTGGAAGTGCCAGCAGAATAAAAGGCTTTGTCTTGTCCTCACCACCACTTGTGCACCACTTTCAACACGTCATCCTCTGTCTTGACTACCCAGATGTTTTTTTAGCAGTACAAAAATCGCAAGGTGCCAAATCTGGCAAATAAGGAGGATGTGGCAATACCTCAAACTTCATTTTCTTCAGGCAAGCCTTGCTGCTCTTAGCAGTGTGTGGGCAGGCAGGCATTGCCTTGTAATAAAAGGACTCATTGAGACAGCAGTCCTAGCCACTTGGATATAACATCAGGTTTCACAGTGGTCTCCAGCAAGTCACAGTAACTTGCACTAGTGACTGTAGTACCCCTTGGCACGTAGTGTTTGACAAGAACTCGGCTGTATGAGTGGTTGCAAGGACAAGACAAAACATTTTATTCTGCTGGCCCTTGCAGGCAGGTGGTGCAAGTGCGTTGAGAAGGGTGGAGACGACATTGAGAAATGATAGGAGCAGTTTTGTTAGGGTTTGTTCCATTTCCTAATAAATCCCATTTCCTAACTTTACCTTGACTCCCCCTCGTATATGAAAATGAAGAGTACATAGATATGAATACTGATCAGTAGTACAAATACATGGCATAAATAAACACAGATAATATGAAACATTTTTATATACAGAATAGATATATGTAAAAGGTGAAAATATACATAGAGTACAGTCAGAAGATTCACAAGATCGGCATCTTTTAACAGAGATTTTAACACTTGGACAGAGCCAGGATGAGGTTCAGTACCATTATGAACTAACACATAATTGGCTGTACAATTCCCACCAACAAAACCCCATCATTAACAAAAGAATCCACCACCCTTTGTAATGACTTAAAGAAAAAAATCCTTTCCCTTCGATTGGTAGCAGCGTAGACATTAATAAACAACAGATCCTGATCCCCAACTTGGACCTGCACCAGTAACAAGTGCCCAGAAAAATGTAAAAACCATAACCCTCTTTGTACCTCCTCTACAGCTATTAACATTCAAACTCCCAATGTGTAAAGATTGCATGGAAAAGATGCCAACGGATAGATAGATAGATAGATAGATAGATAGATAGATAGATAGATAGATAGGCACTATATAATAGACAGACAGACATATAGATAGATATGAAAGGCACTATATGATAGATAGATAGATAGATAGATAGATAGATATGAAAGACACTATATAACAGATAGATAGATATGGAAGGCACTATATAATAGATAGATAGATAGAGTGAAAGGCACTATATAATAGATAGATAGATAGATAGAGTGAAAGGCACTATATAATAGATAGATAGATAGATAGATAGATAGATAGATAGATAGATAGATGCAAGGCACTTACTTTTTCCACAGCACAGCTTGCCTGGAGTTCGAGGAAGGATTTCATGATTGCAGCATTTCTGGATTCTTGGGTAATATGGCTTTGAGCCACAACACTGAGAATCCATTTCATTATAATTTTCATGTATTTTACCTGAAATTAAAATAATAATAAAGTTGAATCAAGGAAGCTGCAAGAAGCAGAGGTATGCAAACCCATGCACTATTGTATAATACAAAAAGTTCTGCTCACAGTTAATAAGCTTTAACAGTGTAACAAATATACTTTTTAAATATTTAATATTATGCCAAGGAGGCCATAGCAAATAAAATTGGTGTGAAGAGGAGAAAGATGAAAAGTAAACAAAGAGACGCAATGTTGCAGCCACTTTAGGCTTGACTGTACAAGACCTGACCACCTTTCTACATGGTGGGATAACTCTCCCACTTATCCACCTCAAACTACTACTTCCTCTTAAATCCCATATCTTACTTTCTTTCTCTTTTTTTTTTTATAATTCTGGTCTTTTTTCTTTCACCCACCAAGTCCTTGTACCACCTTTACTCTTAACTCTACACTCAAAGGACTTTATACATTCAGATTGTTTTAAACCTTAAAAACCCAAGCTTGGAATTAATGCCTATGAACTCATTTTTAGATAGCATTACCCCTCACGTGCAGTTAATTATTTTGAATGGCTTCAGTAAGAAGACTTAAATATCCTAATGATCAAATGTAGTAAGGAGTGATGGAGATTTCTGTTTCTTCCTTTTGGGGCAAAGCAAATCAGTTGTCAAGGTTGAAAGTAGAGTTGTGACATTAATATCTCTTTCATACTTCACCACAATAAAAAGGACAAACACAAAGTAAAACAAAATACTGTGAAAAATTCAAAGTCAAGAAAAATAATTTTCAAAGGCAGTAGCCTACTATATTTCTAAAAGAAAACCTTTAATGGGTTACAATTAATTCGTAATGCTGCAGCAGGAAAGCCAGAAAAAGAAAATCTGAGTACATCACACCAATCTTAGCATTGTTATATTGGTTACCTGAGTTACCTGGAGGAGTTGGAGTGACTTGTGACCTGAACCCCCTTGCCCAGAAGAGCGGTTAATGCCTGGTGGTCAGTGTACAAGGTAAAATGCCGGCCATAAAAATAAATATGCCAACGTTCACAGGCCCACAAGCAAGCCAGCGCTTCTCTCTCTCCCACTGAGTACTTCTGTTCAGCTTCTGTGAGGGCACGGGAGGCAAAAGCAACTGGGCGCTCCACTCCATCAACTATCTGGGATAGAACAGCACCCGATGCCACAGCTGAGGCCAGAGTGGGGGCAACTAGGCTGAAATGAGCTAGTGTTGGTGGCCTTGTGAACTGTTGTTTGATGTCATGAATTGCCTGTGTACAAGCTGCAGTCCCAACCCATGTAGCATCCTTTTTCAAAAGGGCCCTCATTGGTGCCGTTGTGTCAGCATAATGTGGTAGAAAACGAAGGTAGGAATTTGCCATACCCAAAAATGAAGCCAACTTGGTAGTTGATTTAGGCTCCGACAAGGCTAGTATAGCATCCACATTAGACAGCAAGGGCTGGATGCCATTGCGCGTAAGCTTGTGCCCCATAAAGTCCATTTCTGGAGTGCTACAAATACACTTTTCAGCATTTAAGGTGGCATGGCTTTGCTCCAGTTGGTGCAGTACCTGCTGCAAACGAATATCATGTTGTTCTTGTGTGGGCCATGTACCACAATGTCATCTAGATATATCACCACACCAGGAATGTTTGCCAGTAATAGTGACATGATCTTTTGGAAACAGCTTGGAGCTGAGTTTAATCCAAAAGGTTTTAGTTTTGTTATTGGTATTAAATTTGCATAATGTCCTAAAATACTTTTTTTGCTTTGTCAGTCGTAGGTATTAAGCATTGTGTAATGATGGAAAAAATGAATTGAAAAGATTTTAACAACAAGGCAGAATAATAACAAAATTTGAAAAAGGTGAAAGAGTCTGAATACTTTCTGAATGCACTGTAGCTCCAATAGGCAATAACAACATACTGCACAGCTTTATGTCCTACTTAAAATTAAAATATCTTTGTTAACGATGTGAGGCCATTAGATTCCATACTAAACTTTGTCACACCTTGAAGATGACAAAGTTAGCAGTTAGTTAGTTAGTTTCTAAAACATTAGAACTTTGGAATCATTTTGACAAGGATCAAACACTCAGTCCAGCAAAGCTAATTAATCCCACTCAACCTACATTCATATGAAAAAGTTGTATGTCTTTCATTTCCTAGGAACATCGGAGTACTGGGGTGTTTTCCGAACAAAAGTTTTTAGTGAAGCAGTATTTAGTTGTATGAAATTAAATCAAATGTGAAAAACTGGCTGTGCACAAATGTGGCCCCCCTTGTAATTTTGCTGATTTGAACGCCTGTCGCTGCTCAATACTGATTACTTGCAACACCAAATTGGTTGGATTAGCTTGTTAAGCCTTGAACTTCATTTACAGGAGTGTCCAATCATGAGAAAAGGTATTTAAGGTGGTCAATTGCAAGTTGTGCTTCCCTTTGACTCTCCTCTGAAGAGTGACAGACAGCATGGGATCCTCAAAGCAACTCTCCAAAGATCTGAAAACAAAGATTGATCAGTCTCGTGGTTCAGGGGAAGGCTACAAAAAGCGATCTCAGATGTTTAAACTGTCAGCTTCAACTGTAAGGAATGGAATCAGGAAATGGAAGGCCACAGGCACAGTTGCTGTTAAACCCAGCAGGTCTGGCAGGCCAAGAAAAATACATGAGTGGCATATGTGCAGGATTGTGAGAATGGTTACAGACAACCCACAGATCACCTCCAAAGACCTGCAAGAACATCTCGCTGCAGATGGTGCATCTGTACATCGTTCTACAATTCAGCGCAATTTGCACAAAGAACATCTGTATGGCAGGATGATGAGAAAGAAGCCCTTTCTGCACTCACGCCACAAACAGAGTCGCTTGTTGTATGTCAATGCTCAATTAGACAAGCCAGATTCATTTTGGAACAAAGTGCTTTGGACTGATGAGACAAAAATGGAGTTATTTGGTCAGAAAAAAAAGTGCTATGCATGGCGGAAGAAGAACACCGCATTCCAAGAAAAACACCTGTTACCTCCTGTCAAATTTGGTGGAGGTTCCATCATGCTGTGGGGCTGTGCGGCTAGTTCAGGGACTGGGGCCCTTGTTAAAGTCGAGGGTCAGATAAATTCAACCCAATATCCACACATTCTTCAGGATAATGTTCAAGCATCAGTCACAAAGTTGAAGTTACGCAGGGGTTGGATATTCCAACAAGACAATGACCCAAAACACAGTTTGAAATCTACAAAGGCATTCATGCAGAGGGAGAAGTACAATGTTCTGGAATGGCCGTCACAGTAACCTGACTTGAATATCATCAAAAATCTATGGGATGATTTGAAGCATCCTGACCATGCTCGGCAGCCATCAAATTGAACTGAACTGGAGAGATTTTGTATGAAGAATGGTCAAAAATACCTCCATCCAGAATCCAGACACTCATCACAGGCTATAGGAGGACAGCGTCTAGAGGCTCAAAGGAGCAAAAGGAGGCTCAACTAAGTATTGATGTCATATCTCTGTTGGGGTGCCCACATTTATGCACCTGTCTAATTTTGTTATGATGCATATTGCAGATTTTCTGTTAATCCAATAAACTTTATGTCACTGCTGAAATCCTACTGTTTCCGTAAGGCATGTCATACTGTATATTAAAAGGAGGTTGCTACTTTGAAAGCTCAGCCAATGAGAAACAAAAATCAAAAAAATTAAGAGGGGTTCCCATACTTTTTCACATTACTGTATTTCTCCAAAATGACATCCAGATGAGTTTTCATGGTCCATAAAGTAGCACTCTCTGTCATGCTGCTCGACAACTTATTTCACATTTCCATAGTGAAAAAAAAAAAAAAAATTCTTGTGAAAATTTTTCCTCATCAAGTTTCCATCCGTATCCATATCTTCTTACTGAAGTCTTTAAAATATCAGATTGAAATCACTGTACTGATTTTCTTCATTGATCCACATCTTGCTAGCTATCTCTTGACACCTTAACTGCTGGTGCATCAGACAACCCATAGATCACCTCCAAAGACCTGCAAGAACATCTTGCTGCAGATGGTGCATCTGTACATCGTTCTACAATTCAGCGCAATTTGCAGACCAAGGGCCGTGTTTTTCTTCATTAGTTTTATAGTTAAATAAAACCTTCACATTTTTTTTGCCTGTAGAAGAACTGCATTAACACTTCAATGTGAGGTATGAGAAATTTTGTATCTCAGTATACAGCCATCTTAGTTACCTACTACAGGTCAGGTCAGATTAGATCAGGGAGCATGCACTGGTACAGCACATTGCTGTACCCACCACATGAAGAAACATCTCAGGATCCTGGTTGGCAACCCCAAGGCAGACACACAGTCCAGTTCCACCCTCTGGAAATGATTGTCTATCTACCTCAGCCAGGTGTTATGTGGGTATCCCCTTTGCTTTGTCTACCCACTCGCATCCTCAACAATCCAGTAAGCCAAACCATTCTCAGAGAATTGTGCCACATGGCCATAGTGCCATAGCTGCCACTCCCTCACAATGCAGGTAATTGCCTCATTAGGGAATCCATGAGCAACCGCTCTTTGGACATAAAGTCAAACCAACAGTACCCAAAAATTCTCCAAAGAGACACAGTAACAAAGGAGTCCAGTTTTTTGTCTCTTGTCACTGGATAGCATCCATGTCTTGCAACCAAAACAGGCAGCACCAGTACTTGAAAGACTTGGACCTTTGTACTTTCGCAAAGATATCGGGAGCGCCACACAGCCCTTTCCAGTGACCTCATGACACTCCGTGCTCTCCTAATCCTTCATAAGAAGAGAATTCTTCACAGGAATAGGAAACTTCATAGACTTGGAACTTTGTCCTTTTGTATAGAGCAGCATACACCCCTTTCCAGCAACCTTGTGACCCACCAAGCTCTCACAATCTGTCTACTGACTTCATAGGAGAATGTCCTGCCAAAGTAAGTAAACCTCTCGACAATGTCAACATTCTCTCCACAAACAGGCACTCTACTGGTAGCTGTGCCCAAAGGTCATTAAAGGCCTGGATCTTGACTTTATCCAGGACACTTGCAAACCCAGACACTCAGACTCCTCACTCAGTCTCTCGAGAGTCCCAATCACAGCCTCCATTGATTCCACAAAGACCACAGCATCGTTGGCAAAGTCAAGATCAGTTCAAATATTTCTTCATCAACAGATGCCCCTCAGCCGCTGGACCCCACGACCTTGCCCAACACCTAGTCCATGCAAGCATTGAACAGAGTAGGAGTAAGAACACACCCCTGACAAACCCCATACTGGGAAAAATACAGAGGTTCTACCTCTAATGTACAGGCCGGCCATGGTATCCAGCTACCTACTAAAGTGTGTGAAAAAGAAAACTGGAAAATGCTAACATAAGATAAATACTATTCTAGATATGTGTTTATAACATAGCATATACATGTGCAAAACATTCCATAAACCCTGTTTAAATTCATCATAACAACTATAAGACAGCTATTGAAGGTGCACATTCAGAGTAAGTTTATCAGTTTGCCTGTTCATACACTTCCATCTGTCCTAAGCCATATATGTGGCTATAGTTTAACATTATTGGGTAGATGTTGGTGATGTGTTTGAGTAGGTGATTAGGGACTTCCGTATGCATCATGTAGGGGTCCAAAAAATGAGCCGCAATGCAGAGGCTTATCTTATGTGTAGACTGGAATCAAAGGATCATTTCAACTGGCATTTACAGCTGAGATTGGGTAATATGGATAGCATAACTAATGACAGACAGAAACTAGAAACACGGTGTCTATGTTTACTTAGAGGAATTTAAGTGTAAAATGTTTCAAGAGACTGTAGCTGCGGACCCCCAGAGCTCCACTCCATTGAGGAGGTTGTCGCTTTAATATTATACGTTAGGGATAACACCTAGTTACACTACGGTTAAGATTAGGTTTGGGGGTTATTTGGCTTAAGTCAAGTAAACCAAGTGACAAAAACCTGTAATCCAATTGGCTGTCCAGTGAGGGGGCTGTGGAGGTCTGCCGCTGGACCCATTTCAAATATTTACTTCTGAAATCATGTTAAGAGAGGTTCAGTATTGAATATATTATTGGAATTGGATGTCGCTGTAAAAGGCATGGATTCTAATGTGAAATAGAGTTAATGATATGGGAAAGGGATTATAATAATAATTATTATTATTATTATGTATTTCCAAACGATGGGAGGAGTAAACACCTTCAGGATAAATGTTTTTATGTGTACTTTGAGACACTAGCAGATAGAGGAACTAAGAGAAGTGGGTCCAAGTTGCTAGTTATATATGTGCTTTTCTTCTTTTGTTAGTTGCACTGTTATCCAATTATTGTTGTTTGGATACTGTTATTTATTTGCCTTATTTATTTATTTTTGCTGTAAAAATAAACCACAAAAGTTACTATGGCTGAACTATTATCGTTTTCTTTTTGGAAACATTTTTAAACTTCACATGAAGATAACATAATTTGTCAGACCACCAGATTATCAGATCACAACACAGTGCTGCCATCTAGTGATTTTTTGTTTGGTGGCAACATATTGCAGGAAAATAGTGCTGTAAATAGACAGTCGTAGTTATGTTGTCGTAAAATAGGTATAAAGCTGCTGATGTCTTGAAACAACTAGATTTGTTGCAAAATTAATATTTTGAGGATAATGACAGTGAGTAAGATAGCGACAATCAATTGGATAATGTGGAACCTGTAGGCACTGATGCAGGCAGCTGCCCCAAAGGCATTTCTTCATAAAAAGGTGTCTGACTTTGTCACGTCTGTCTAGACATGACATTCTGCCACCAACTGAGCTCAGACAGTCACCAACTAAAAAAATGTGTTGTGTTCCACAAGCGTGGACAGCACAAAGAAATGTGTTATATTTGTCGTACTGTACATGTGCACCCTGGGTGGTGCCATCCTTCAAGGACTCTCATTCAAATGCAGATTTTTAGTCATGTTGCTGGTGAAACTAAAGTAATTAACAGTTTCTTTACATTTTTGAGTTATTGTTCATAATAAAACCATTGCTTTCCAATGCATATATTTATATATTTTATGAGTTTATTATTTGTCACTAGCCATCCCCCACGGCTCTGCCCACGTTGTAGTGAAACAGGACAATGAGAAGGGCCCTGCCTGGCTCCCCATTCCTGACATCACGCTTCCCCTCCCCTTGGCCCGCAGCCTCAGCACGCAAACTTTGATTCTTAGCACAATGAGAAAAGTCGCAAAAACAACCGGAATGTTCAAGCAAATTATAGAAAAAAACCCGATCTAAATCCGTTAAGTCAGTGGTTTCCAAACTTGGCCATGGGGACCCCCTGTGGCTGCAGGTTTTTGTTCCAGCCAACTTCTATTTTTAATTGGACTCTTAGCCTAATTAAGTGAGTCATTATTTCCCAGTTAGTGTGTTTTGGAGTCAATGTAGAAATTACAAAACTAAGTTAGGTAGATTTTTTATTAAAATGTAATAAGCAGTTATATGGGGAATATATAGTTTTTTTAAGTCGTAAATAGTATTTTCAACCTGATTTTCATTCTGCTTTTTGAAGTGTTCCAGTTATTTAATTAATTATTTACTAATTACCAGGTATAACACTGAAGTCATTACTGCTTTCATCATCCTGGGTGTCTGCTATGCTGGTTGTTAATTGTCACTATTAGGAGGTTAAATGAAGGGAGCAAACTACATAGGAAAAGGGAAAAATAACAGGAAAACAACAAAAGAGAGTTAAGCATTTATAGCTTTAGAAAAAAACAGAGATATTTCTTATAAATATATATAAGAAATAAATGTAAAATCCATACTGTTGTGTTTTTCTGAATGCAGAACAAGAGAAGAGTGAAAAAGACCAGCCAATTAAATGAGATCAGTTGTTATCAATTATTATCACCAATTGTGAATCTGGGTGGAACAAAAACCTGCAGCCACAGGTGGTCCCCAGGACCGAGTTTGGGAAGCAGTGGTCTAGCAGGACAGTTCAGTAATCAGGCAGGAGATAAGCTATTCATGGTATCTTTTAATTACTCCTCAGCAAAATGCCTTGGAGGGAGCATTCATCAAAAGCAGCAGTGTTTCACAACCTCAGTCCTGGGGACCCCCTGTGGCTGCAGGTTTTTGTCCAAACCAGCTTCTGTTTTTAATTGGACTCCTGGGATAATTAAGTGATGTGTTATTTCCCAAGTTGTGTGTTTTGGGAACCATATAGAAATTAGAAAACTAAGTTTGGTATATATATATATATATATATATATATATATATATATATATATATATATATAAAATGTACCAAGCAGTTATATAGGAATAATGTATTTTTTTTCTTTTTAACAGTATTTTCATCTTGATTCTCATTCTACTTTTCTAGGTGTTCTAATTGTTTCATTAATCCATTATTTACTAATTAGTGGGTCTGATGCTAAAGTAGTTGCAGCCTTTGATTATTCTGTGTTATTTGCCTGGGTGTCTGCTCTACTCATTTTTCCATCCATCCATCCATTTTCCAACCCGCTGAATCCGAACACAGGGTCACGGGAGCCAATCCCAGCCAACACAGGGCACAAGGCAGGAACCAATCATGGGCAGGGTGCCAACCCACCGCGGGACACACACAAACACCAAGCACACACTAGGGCCAATTTAGAATTGCCAATCCACCTAACCTGCATGTCTTTGGACTGTGGGAGGAAACCCACGCAGACACGGGGAGAACATGCAAACTCCACACAGGGAGGACCCGGGAAGTGAACCCGGGACTCCTAACTGCAAGGCAGCAGCACTACCACCGTGCAGCCTCTACTCATTTTTAATTGTCATTAATAAGATACTGTGGACGAAGACTTCAGACAAGACAGCAGGTGTGGTTATAAAGCAGCTTTATTTTGCAGTGTCACAGTGAGAAGAGTTCCAGAAAAGCAGACAAACAATATACATGACAGCGTCAGGGCTCTTCTGAACCCCGTCTGTTGGGTGGGGCAAAGTTTTTATACCCCTAGAATGCGTGATTTAATATCATTATGAAATGCAACAGTAAACAATCCTTGAGCCCCTTCAACGCCCCTTGTGCAACTTGATTTCTTGGCCCCTTTGTTATGGCGATCAGATGTAAACTAAGGGAAAACGTGATAAGGCAGACTCATGTGTGGAATGCTTAGACCTTATACAACGAAGGGGAAAAACTGCACAGAGAAAGGGCAAAATATAATGAAATCAACAAAAGAGAGTTAAGCATTTAAATCTCTAGCAAAAGCAGACATATATCTAAATGTCTTATTAATCTAAAAATCATGCTGCTGTGCTTTTCTGAATGTAGAATAAAATAAAAATAATCCCAGCTAATTAAATGTGCTCGGTGTTATCAGGTGTTGTCACTCATTAGGAATCTGGTTGGAACAAAAACCTGCAGCCACCGGGGGTCCCCCAGGACCGAGGTTGGGAAGCGCTGCGTTAAGCAGTTCTCTCAATCGCAAGCTAAGCGGATGTAAGATTCGCCCCGAGGTTGACGCGTGAGTGAGTAGGGCCCCTCCCCTTCTCTCTTGGATTCGCGCAAATAAATCGGCACCACAAGCAAACTTTGATACTTAACATGATCAGAGAAGTCCCAAAATCAACTGGAATGTTCGAGCAAATTCTAGAAAAAAAACCCGATCTAAGTCCGTTAAGTTGTTCTCTTGTGAAAAGCTTATAGACATAAGACAGACAGACATACAGACGTTGGATTTTATATAGAGAGAGATATATGAAAGGTATGAAAGATATGTGATAGGTATATGACATCCAGCAGTTAATGTGTTAAGGGTGTCACCTCTTAAGAGTGATTCACATTTCCGCACTTGTTTTAAGAACCGATTTCAGTATTACCAGATGGCAACATTCAAGAGGTCTCCACCTTAGGGCCAGGGAGAAGTGGGGCCATTTTGGTTTGATCCATATTGTGTCTTCGTCACTGTGAACCAACTCTACATGTTCATGTCATGATTTTAATCAAAATGTTGCAGTTCCTTAACTTTCTACCACATTAGTAACAGTGGAGGTGAGGCCTTCATGCTAAACAGAGAAGTGTTCCTAAACTTCAGAATGATTTGTAGAGTTTGAGAGGGCTCCATTTGCCTGCAGAAAGTAAGCAGCCACCTGTCAAGCAAAAAAAGTAATTCTGCGCATAGCCTGTTTAATGTTGGCATCCTACAGGTGATGGGCACCGATTACATGGTTCAGTCAGTCCCAGGGTTTGCATTAGGTATGAGAGTTGTCCATGTTGTCTTGTATTTGTTCTTCTGGGAGAACAGGGTGGTGGTGATCATGAGGTTGTGTTCTTTATGTTTGCTCATAAAGGTAATGGCATTGATGGTTTCTTGTTAATGGTACTCTAGCATAAGCTGGACATAACGTATGTATGTATGTGGGTCTTGGGAACTGCAGGTCTGACATTGTGGTCAGCAGCTCAGGAGCGCCGCAGGGGACTATACTTTCTCCGGTCCTGTTCAGCCTATATACATAGGACTTCCAATACAACTCGGAGTCCTGCCACATGCAAAAGTTCGCTGATGACACTGCAATCGTGGGCTGCATCAGGAGTGGGCAGGAGGAGGAGTATAGGAAGCTAATCAAGGACTTTGTTAAATGGTGCGACTCAAACCACTTACACCTGAACACCAGCAAAACCAAGGAGCTGGTGGTGGATTTTAGGAGGCCCAGGCCCCTCATGGACCCCGTGATCATCAGAGGTGACTGTGTGCAGAGGGTTACAGACCTATAAATACCTGGGAGTGCAGCTGGAGGATAAATTGGACTGGACAGCCAATACTGATGCTCTGTGCAAGAGAGGACAGAGCCGACTATACTTCCTTAAAAGGCTGGCGTCCTTCAACATCTGCAATAAGATGCTGCAGATGTTCTATCAGATGGTTGTGGCGAGTGCCCTCTTCTACGCGGTGGTGTGCTAAGGAGGCAGCATTAAGAAGAGGGGCACCTCACACCTGGACAAACTGGTGAGGAAGGCAGGCTCTATTGTAGGCACGGAGCTGGACAGTTTGACATCCGTGATAGAGTGACGGGCGCTGAGCAGACTCCTGTCAATCCTGGAGAATCCACTGAACAGGATCATCTCCAGACAGAGGAGCAGCTTCAGCGACAGACTGTTGTCACCGTCCTGCTCCACTGACAGACTGAGGAGACCCCACACTATGCGACTCTTCAATTCTACCCGGGGGGGGGTAAACGTTAACATTATACAAAGTTATTGTCTGTTATACCTGCCTTGCACTCTCCACCTTGCATTTTTTAACCTGCACTGTGCTTTTATTGCTCTTTAATTAATATTGTTTTTTATCAGTATGCTGCTGATGGAGTATGTGAATTTTCCCTTGGGGATTAATAAAGTATCTATCTATCTATCTATCTATCTATCTATCTATCTATCTATCTATCTATCTATCTATCTATCTA
>JANRMT010062796.1:98119243-98132909 GCA_026402145.1 Polypterus bichir lapradei | reverse complement strand
CCCCCCCCCCCTCCCCCCCGTTGCTACAGCACCACGGATCCCCGCAGTGCATGTTGGGAATTGTAGTTTGGAGCAGCCCTGTTGGGCTCCGTGGGCGCCGCCAGGGGGTGCTGCAGGTGCAGCTGAATCCTTGGAAGTGCCACTTCCATCACACCTGAAAGTGCAATCAGAAGAAGACAGAGAAACACCTGGTGCACTTCCAAGTGCACTATAAAATGAGCCACCTCACCACCAGTCAGGGACCCAGAGTTGGGAGGTGGAGGGCAAAGCTTGTGAGGAGGAGTGGAGGCAAAAGAGAAAGCAAAAGAGAGAGAAAGAAGAAAGGACTGTGTATTATATCTTTGGTGCTTTGTACTGTGCTGTGTAATGGGGAGCAAATGAAAAAACGCTCCCCCCCTTAAATAAAGGTGTGTTATTGGAAAAGACTTGTGTGTCTCAGCCTGTCTGTGTTGGGGTTTGGGGCGCTGTACGCCCCCGGTGGTTCACACCCATCAAGCACAGAGTTACATGTCATTTAGTGGGAATCTTTAACAATACAAATATTAAGTACTGTTCATATGTTACCTTCACAACAGATGGCACTGAGCTTATTATAAGGTGAGCCCCGGCAGCACTTTAGTTCAATGCCCTTGATGACTGTACCCTCACAGCAGCTTTCAAGGTCAGGGTGGAACGAATGATTCCCGCAGCAAGACATGCCAGGCTCCCCTCTGATGATGCGCCCATCCTCACAACACACATGGCTTGCCCTGAAAGAGAAGAAAACATTGAAATGAAAGGAAATGAAATTAGACATCTTAACAATATGAGTTGATAAACTCAAAAATAGTGTCAATTCTGACTTTTCCTTTTCAACAACAGAATTTCTATGCCTGTTTTTATTGACCAGGATATTTTTTGTATTTATGTCTAATTTGTTATTCATTTTGTTAATTGTTGGTGTTTCCTCTTTTCATGTAATATTCATGTGTTTTATCATTTGATACTATCCATCCATCCATCCCTTCATTATCCAACCCGCTATATCCTAACTACAGGGTCACGGGGGTCTACTGGAGTCAATCCCAGCCAGCACAGGGTGCAAGGCAGGAAACAAACCCCGGACTGGGCGCCAGCCCACCGCAGGGTACACACGCACACACACACACCAAGTACACACTAGGAACAATTTAGAATCGCCAATGCACCTAAACTGCATGTCTTTGGACTGTGGGAGGAAACTGGAGTACCCAGAGGAAACCCACGCAGACAGAGGGAGAACATGCAAACTCCATGCATACAAGGCTGCAGCGCTACCCACTGTGCCACCGTGCCACCTCTTTGATACTATATGTTTATTTTATGTTATATATCATTCAGACATTCTTCATGTTTTCTTAGTTTTTGGATTGTTATATGCGCTCCTTTTTTAAATAAACAAATAAATGTCACATTTTAATGACACCAATCATTCATCCTTATTTTGTATAATACTAATATTATTATAATATTAGTATTATAATAATACTAATAATATTAACTGTTCACCATAAACAGCCAAATTATAACTCCAACAAGTAACAAACAAATAAAGAAATATCAATTTTGACACATAAATCAATTGGTATTTTTAAAATTTCACTATTACAGAATTACTACTTTATGGAGCAAACAACAAACTAAACAAATAAATATCAAATTTTGGCACATATTCTTTCGTCAAACAGTTTATCATTTTTATATGTCACTTCATGCAATAATAAAAGTCAATTTAAAGAAAGGAAGAAACAAATAATTATCTTATTTTAATTATATCAATCATTCATCTTTTTCTGCATATTACTATTAAATGTGCACCATTAAAAGCCTTGTGATGGGTGGCCATGGTCATTACCTGGCAGGAACGTGACTTGGATGGAAGGACAAGGGGAGAGAGCATCAGCCAAGCACTACCTCCCCTGGGATGCTAGAGGGCAGCCCTCCTGGGCAGCTGTGGCACCACGGATTCCCACAGGGCATGCTGGGACTTGGAGTTTGGTACAGCTCTGTTGGGTTCCATAGGAGCCACCAGGGAGAGCTGTAGAAGCATATGATGGATTTCCACCACACCTGGGAGTGATTCCAGGTAATTCTGATGAACCACGTGGAGAACTCCCAGGTACTGAATAAAAAGAACCACCTCACTCCAGTCTTGGAGGAGAGGAGAGCAGAGAGAAAGAGAGAAGAAGAAGAAGACAACGACGAAGAAGAATTGAAGGGACTGAGCATTGTGTGCTTGTCGGTATTGAGGTGGGGAGTGAGGGAAAAGTGCTGCCCCATGAATGTCTGACTTTGGACTTGTGCCTCTGTGCCTGTTTGTGTCTGTGATTGGGATGGGGGGGGGGGGGGGGGGGTGGGGGGCGTGTACGCCCCCGGTATTTCAAAACCTCTAACATCAAACGAGCAAATAAATAAATAAAATATTTGCCTCATCACATCAAGCATGCATCAATCAGTAGTAATATTAAATTTTGACACACACCTCTCATTCAGTCCTTTTTTTATGTCTCTATTAACTATATGCAACATTAACCACTTATGCACGAGGTGTCCCACCAGTTGCCATATTTCAAATTTTTTTCTGTACATTGTAGTAAGCCCACAAGTCAATCAAAGCAAGAATTTTTTTTTTTTACATACCCAAAGTTGTCTTCTTTCAAATAAATCATAAATTTCCATGTTGTCTGCTCTCTTTAATGGTTAAAAAATTTTTCAATTTGCACACATATACGTACCCCAAGACAGGGACAGCGTCACAGCTGAGTTAGTCTGCTTTGATCAGATTTCCCACCTAAGTCAAGCCACACACACTCTTAAAAATAGTGGTTCTTTAATGGCCCTTTATTGTTCTTTGCTGGGCTGTGGAGTTCCTCGTCAAAATATTGCTTGACAAAGCATCATTTCGTTCTCCACTGTTTAAACTAAAGGCACCAGAGTGGTTCTTTAGGTGCCATATGGTATCCATTTTTGGTTCCCAAACATTCCATCCACATGAAGGTTCTGGAAAGAACTTGTGTGTATTTAGATCTGTAGCTCCATACAGCAAATAACCACAAACAGATGGTAACAGATTTGTGAAATACCAGTAAGTAATACCAACTTCCTATACATGGAACCCTTCCCAGAATGAAATGGTGCTTCGTCAAGCAATAGTTCTATGAGGAACCACACAGCCCAGCAAAGAACAATAAAGGGCCATTAAAGAACCACTATTTTTAAGATTGTGGGACGGGTCCTTTGCGTATGAAGTTGAATGTTTTGTACTTTGTAAAACTTCATAATGTGTAGGGAAAAAAGCTGAAATCTTTAATGGTTGGTAGGCTACCTAAGATGAGACACTTAACAGATCAAGAAAAACTGGACTCAACCTGTGGTATTGTATACAGTGAGTATTTCACAAATCAGTTGACATCTGTTTATGGTTATTTACTGTGTGGAGCCTATTACAGATGTAAATAATTATAGGTTCTTTCTGAAATCTTCATGTGGATGGGTATTTTGGCCATCAAAAATGGTTTCCATATGGCACAGCTCAAAAGAACCACTCTGGCATCTTCATTTTACAGTAAGAATATACAATGGAGAGCTGAGGTTCAGTGCATTCTAATGATGTTTAGTTAGTTCCCTGTGATTAGTCATTTCAACTAGTTATGTGTAAATGGTAATAAATATGGTGCCAGCAATGCGCTGTATCAGTGCATGCTCCTAACCTTTCTCTCTCTTTCTCTTTATCTCTCAATCTCTCTCTCTCTCCCTCTTTCTCTTTCTTTCTCTCTCTCTCGCTCTGTATGTTACCGCTCTTCATCTCACACCTTTACGCATCGTTACGCTTGAGTCACCTTCTGAGCAAAGTTTTGACTTTATTGAGAACAGCATGAGAGATGAAGGACTCGAGGCTACGCTTGATTTGTAAATACTGCTTACAGCATACAGTTTTACAGTTTAGGTATCTTGGGCTCAAATGCCATACACAGACATTGTCTGCTGCCCATTCTTCCTGTGTTAGTTTTCTGAGCAGAGCTCATTCAGTTTCAATTTCAGAGTACACACAATGTTTCATATTAACTAGGCTGACCCGCCTTTTAAGGCGACCGACTTTTAAGTTGACCACTTCTTAAGGCAATTCAATATGTAGATCAATTTGATATTTTATACAAACTCATTAATTTGGTTATATTGCATTTGAGCGGTATTACTTTAATACTCATAGTTTCTGTTATTTTTGTGATGAAATTTAAACTTTTTTTCTATATTGAGGTCGCCCTTTTGAACCCCCCTGATATTTACTACGCGGTGAGGCATTTGTACTCCATCAACATGAATTATTTCCAGAGACATAATTTTGTCTATTTTTCCAGCGCAAAAGCAAGGGAACGATGGGAGCACCAGAACTCTGCTCACATCATGTTGCTTCGTACCGCAAGCTGCAAGTAGTAAGTCTGTGATAAGCGGAATACCGCTACGCTTTCCAATCATGGGACGGAAGGACAATCCCGACCGCTTTTATATAGTAAGAAAGAAGAAGAAGATATCGCACAGTCTGGAGTAGAAAATCATCTTTTAGCTGGAAAAACGAAACTACAAATCCCATCGTGCATTGAAAAATGGACAGGGCGTGTGTGAAATTCCGTGCTACTCGCACAGTCTGGAGTAGAAAATCATCTTTTACCTGGAAAAACGGAACTACAAATCCCATCGTGCATTGCAAAATGGACAGGGCGTGTGAGAAACTCCGCGCCTGCGTAGCACTCACGGGACGGAAGGACAATCCCGACCACTTTTATATAGAAGGATTGTTTTTATGCTGCACTTTTACACTTCTCAAACTTACAGATGAAGACAACAAACATAATAAACAAACACGATTACAAAAGGGGAAAAAAATCAAATAGTGGTTATGGAATCAGGAAGGTTGAAAGGGGCACAATTAGAAACGGGATAAAAACGTTGGGTTTGCAAGGATGTGTTGATCCCTTTGGTGGCGTCACGTGGAAAAAGTGGTGTCATGTGTTGACGAGCCGGCGACGGCCTCCTGCGGCTCAAAAGTGGCTGACAATCACTGGCTTAGGTGTATCTGTCTCTGTATGATGAACCCTGTGCCCAGCTCTACTACCAAAGGCATTGTGTCCACCCCAGTAACCCAGCACTGGAAGCAGCTGACATGAAAATGCATGTATGTACAGTATGTGTATTCTTAAACATAAAGGTCTTCTGGGAGAATTTCAAGGCATTCCCAGGCCAGCCGAGAGACATAGTCCCTCCAGCGTGTCCCGGGTCTTCCCCAGGGCCTCCTCCCGCTTGGATGTGCCCGGAACACCTCACCAGATTTAAGGCGTCAATCTTAAAAATAACGGTCCCAGAGCAGTTCTTCAGAGCGATGCCATAGGGGAATCATTTTTGGTTCCTAATGGACCCATCCACGTGAAGGTTCCAGAAAAATTATTTTATTTAGATCCGTACACTGTAAAAAATAAATCTTGCATGTGTGAAAGATAATAATAAAAAATATCTAACTATACGCAAAATAATCATTACTTTAATTAATAAAGATGGGTTTTACTCTTTTTATTGCTTATTAAATTCTAAATCAATAAAAAAAATTAAGAATAATGTTAACTTATTATTTTTCTTAAAATGTAAACATTTTTTATAACTTATTCTAAGTAATAAAAACTATACTGTGAATTGAACACATTTAAGTTAAGTTAAATTTATTGACACGGCACTTCCTCTCACATCGATTCTTGGTCTTTACAACAACCCATTCAGCTGTAACTCTTATCTACTGTATAATAAGAGCTATTTTACTACGAATGTGTAAGTATAAAGCATATTAATTCCGTAATGAATAACTAGTATTTCACTTCATATAGTTACAGACATAAGTGTTTGTTGTTTTTACAAAACCTTTCCCTTCATGTGGGAAACATGGCGAGCAAGGTAGCATCTTTCTAACAGCCTCCCTTGTTGGTTTGCTTTAAAAAGCAAGCACATTTCTCGGATAATTACGTACGTTCATATATATATATATATATATATATTTTTTTTTATAGTTTAAAACTTTTATTTTGCACAGAAAAAGAAAATGACACTTTGAGATAAGTTTGAGAACGATATGGCGTTTGTCCTAAACTACGACCTGTAAACAACATTAAAAGACGTTTTCAACCAGTGGTGCGCTGTGAGAGCTACCCAGGTGTACCCTGAAAATAATAATGTAGCGGACCTGGGTCTGAATCTGAGATGGGAAAGCTTTGCAGGTGGCCGAGAATTGTCTGAGGAGGACAGAGCTTACCTGGGAAGCTGGCATTAAAGCAGCTCTGCGATCGCTATGTTGCAAACACGGCACTTTGAGCACTTAGGACTTGTCACCTGAGAGTGTGGTAGCCAGCTTATTGGATGGATAGTGGGCATATGATTTGCCACTGAGGCAGAGAGAGGTGAGTGAAGTGATGAAGCAGCAGGGAGATGCCACCAAAGTACTCACTAAGTGCCGAGCGTACGAGTGCTGATCTGGGATGTGCTTTCTTTGATAGCCCCGCCCCGACAGTTGATCACGCGTATGAGATATCGCATCTCTGTGGTTATTAGACCAGTGGTGTGTCTTGGGATGTTTTTGGTTACAAAAAGTGTGCCACCGTATAAGAGGTTGGGATACATTGATATCAAAAGTTTCTTTTAAAATTTTGAAGTGTTGTACTACTTTTCATCTAGTTGCTGCTCTTTTATTACAATAAATGAGTAATAGCCATTTGTTGTGTGTGTGTGGTTATGTAATTTAGGAGCTATGATGCCAAAGCCACAAGGAGTTAAAAGTCTATCTAAATAAGGAAACAAACAGACAAGCAAATAAAAATCACATTCTGAGCTTGTCTATTCAGTTATCTTTTTATGTATAGGGTGGTCCAGATCTAATTATGCAATTTTCATTACGCTATAACTTATTAAGTTTATTACATAGAAAATCACCCGAAAAATCCCAGACCATCGAGAAATGTGCGAACTGACGACATGAAGAATCGTCTTCACGCCGAACTGGAATCATCCTGGCAATCTGAATCTGCATAATTAGATCTGGACCACCCTGTATTCACTGTTAACTGTGCACTATCAAAATCCACTTGATAGATCAATCAAACAATCAAATTAAGAAATACATTTTTTATCACATTAATCATTCACCAATCAGTCATAATATGAAATGCTGACACATAGCAATCATTCAATCCTTTTTAGACATCACTGCTAACTATATGCAGCATGAACTAACCATTTACAGTAAGCAACAACTAAAATAATTATAATGTAATTATGATCACTTTTTCAGTAGTTGAAGTGGAAAAAGCAAGAGGCGGCACTCCAGGTGTTTCGGGGGGTTGGAATACCGTGTGGTTGGGATGGCGGTGTTAAACGTCCAAGTCAATATTTTATATCATCATTATTAATCGTGTACCATCAGGGGCCACTTTATTTAGCAAACAGCACATTTCAGACATAACCAAATATTAATCACTAGCCAACCCGCGGCATAGCCTACGCCACATAATTATTTATTGATGGGTGAACACTTCCTGAAAGACACAGGGGTGGGTTTGAGGATATGACTGTAAGTGAATGAAAAGATGGAACTCTGGAGAGAGCAACATGCAATTGTCCGTGACTGAAAACAGGTTTTGGCAGATACAGGCCTATCGTTTTGAAAGTTTGGCCCTGTGCCTTATTAATTGTCATTGCAAAGGCTAATCTAACAGGAAATTGTCTGTGTGTAAAAGTAAAAGGCAAATTTGAATCTCATGGGGTCAGGGAAATCCAGGGAATAAGGACAGTTCGTGAGGTAGCAGCTGCAATAGCTTTACACTCCAGTACATTGCGGTGAATGCTGGTAACAGTCAGGCGGGCGGGCAGGCGGGCAAGCCAACAAAAACACTTGCCATACCATACTCCTAGTATGGTATGAATCAGGTTTTTGTAGACAAAGGTTTTCCCTGTTCCTGCAGGACCATCTAAGAAGAAGCATGTTTGTCGTGGATGGGAATCGCTGTACGCAGCGTGTAAAACAGTTTGCGAGGGTGGACGTGGGAGGAGGGTTAGACTTAGCGGGCGGGGCGCTGTCGTACGTATCCCATGACGCGGGAGGAGGGTTACAGTTGGTGGGCGGGGCTCTGTCGTGCGTATCCCTATCCCGTGATCTCTTTCTTGTGTGCCATGGTCCACTTTGCATATTGAAAAGCAGCTGGAACCGAAAAGAACAATGAAAAGTCAATGTGGCTCAGAGGTGCATGTGGACTGTAGCAGAGACGAAAGCGACTGAGGCGGTGTTTGGTGAGGTGTTGCATGCGGGCACATGAGCAGGCAGTGTGCATGCCCTGAGAGCGAGAGTGGACGCGGGAGGAGGGTTAGACTTGGTGGACGGGGCTCTGTCGTGCGTATCCCCTGACACGGTAGGAGGGTTAGAGTTGGCGGGCGGGGCTCTGTCGTGCGTAACAAATGGTCTTAGAGTTGGTGGGCGGGGCTCTGTGAGTTGACAGGCATGGCTCTGTCGTGCATATCCCATGGTCTCTGTCTTGCGTGCCATGGTTGGCTGCTTAGTGAATTATATATATAGATTCATCAATCAGCCAACCCTTTTTTATGTCACTATTATCTTTATGCACCGCCAAAAGTCAACTTATGAAAAACAAGAAACACAAAACCAAATAGGCAAATATGAAGCTCTCTTTTAAAGTCTTTGTTTTCTGTTTCTGCTTAAACCCCAAACCCGGCAGTTTTTTCTTACTTGTTGTAAGGTCTTCCGCCACAACACTCGAATCCTTTTTGCTTCTGGAATGAGCGAGTCCAGCACGTTTCTTTGCAGTGTCCCTGACATGAGTGCGAGTGACCTAAAAACAGAGGTTTCGTTAAGTTTCTTCAGGATGACCTTAAAACACACCTTGTTTGTATACTGAGTATTAGGGCCACAGAGAAGAAAATAAAAATACTCTCCCGTAGAGGTTAAGAGGGAAACAAATCCAAAATTCTTTGAAGCACTCCTGACTAACATTATTGTAAATTCCAATTCTGGCTAACAATACTGGAAATTCCATCCATCGCCCGCTGTTATAATTAAACTACTCTTAACACTTCATCTTCATTCTAAAGTGAATTAATTATGAAAGCCAGTAAGTCAGTCATTGTCCAACCCGCTATATCCTAACACAGGGTCACGGAGTCTGCTGGAGCCATTTCCAGCCAGCACAGGGCACAAGGCAGGAAGAAATCCCGGGCAAGGCGCCAGCCCACAGCAGGACACACACAAACCTCAAGGACAATTTAGGATCGCCAATGCACCTAACCTGCATGTCTTTGGACTATGGGAGGAAACCCACGCAGACACTGGGAGGAACATGCAAACTCCACGCGGGGAGGACACGCCACCGTGCCGCCCAAGACAAGTGGTATTATAAAATATACATATATTACTATTCCGTAACCAGATTTTACAAATACATAATTAAAACTTCGCATTTTGTTTTAAATATCTAATTAAAATATATCCAGCATATTAAAAAAACACACACATTGAAAATGCACCCAAATGACTAAATTATAGGTATAACAAACAGGGAGCATGCGCTGACAGAATAAAAAGAAACGCACATATAGTTTGTTTTCATCCTACACCAAAGTAACATTTGCGATGCGCTGATTAGAAATAAACACGTGTACTGCACAAAAAACATTAAAAAGGCAAAGAAAATACACAAAAAAAGAAATTTACTTTTTTAAAAATCAACATTGTATGTAATGTTATTGTCTTCAAATAAGATGAATACAATTTTTTATGGAGGAAGCGAGAAAGGACGAGTTTAGTCGTAAGCTGCGTTATGTGGGTGTGCCACATTAGCAGTGTAAACGAATTCCGTTCCCATTCATGCCCAACGCATTTATTCCCATCCTCCCATGGTTTAAAAACGTCTTTCCATTGATAAAAAATTAATGGTTTCGCTTCGTGATTTTGTCTGTGATGGTTTTTATTCCGGCGGCATGTTATTTCCTGGTGTTTTAATTAGTATTTCTGCATTTTAAATTTGTCACTTATCGTTCCTATTTTTATGACATGTGACTTATACGGTTCAAAACTTAATATTAATTAGCAAACCTCCAAAGCATACGTGCAGTTATTTAATTCCCCGTTTAAATTGCAGATGCCCAGAAACACATCAGCCTTGCTTATAACCTTGCCATGCGCATCACCACGGTCTGCAGGAATCCACGGTGGCTCAGTAATGCGGAGAGCTGTGAGATTAGTGCAAATGGGATCCTTAGCAGCTTTAACATCTGTAATGTAGCGATTAGTCATTTTATTACCTCGTCAGTCACATCTGTTAAAGTCGGAATGTGAATCACCTCTTAGCACCAGCAACAACAACGACAGCAGTTCACAGAAGTAGACTCCGTTTGAAGCTGCGCCGTCCGATCAGTCAAATAACAGGACTGTATACTCTATTCCGTGCGGACACCAACCCCTTAGATAATCTCAGTATTCAACAATTATTAGAGAAAGACAGGCTGCGCAGAGGTGAAAATTAATAACCCTCCTTGATCTGGTGCAAGACGAATTGGAAAGACGAACACATCGGAATGTTGCCTGCAGCCCCCCTGTGCAGTTACTGACAGCTCTCCGTATCAACGCCACCGGTGGATTCCTGCAGACCGTCGGTGATGCTGTGTCCAGATCTGGACGTGCGGTGAGCAGATTACCCTAATTTTATACGCAACAAACCCCGAGGTCGTGGGTTCAAATTCCGCTACGCTGTGACACTATGACACTGTAACACAGAGCAAGTCACTTCACCTGCCTGTACTCCATCTGGAAAAGCAAAAGAGATGACACCAATTGTATCTCAGATGTTGTATGTCACCTTGGATAAACGCGTCAGCCAATAATAATAATAATAATAATAATAATTATTATTATTATTATTATTATTATTATTATTATTATTATTATTATTATTATTATTATGTGAAAAATAAATGCGTTTATTTTTCGGTGGAGTATTCCTTTGAAATGTACAGGTATTTGTTATTGATATTAATTATGGTATTTTATTTTCTTTAGGATGTTGAAGCTGATAGCATTCAGTCTGACAGGAGTCAGCATGCTCTCAAACTATTTGTGGCAAAGCATGAAGGAGCTCCTGATGCAGAACCAGCAGATGCGCCACCTCCACCTACTCAGAGTTTCATGATGCTCCAACAATGATGGATGGACTAAAAGGCAGAATTCTACGTGACCATCATCATCAAGCCTTTCCGTGAGAACCCTAAATCCAAAGAGGACTGTTTCATTTATGTTAGGTAGATTGCCCAGAGGGGACTGGGTGGTCTCATGGTCTGGAATCCCTACAGATTTTACTTTTTTTTTCTCCAGCCGTCTGGAGTTTTTATTTTGTTTTTTCTGTCCCCCCTGGCCATTGGACCTTACTCTTATTCGATGTTAATTAATGCTGATTTATTTTGTTTTCATATTGTGTTTTATTATTTTTCTATTCTTTATTATGTAAAGCACTTTGAGCTACTGTTTGTATGAATATGTGCTATATAAATAAATGTTGTTGTTGTTGTTGATGTTGCTGTGATTGTTGAGGGAATTGAAGCTGTAAATAATTTTGGTAACTTTGCAACAGCATGTGCCATGTTACTAGGTGCCATATATTCACTGAAGCAAAGTTACCCTAAGGAGCTCAGATATACTTTAGGAGTATTCCAAAAATTGTTTTTGGAATTGAATGGTCTCAAACTTAGCTCAAAAGTTCTTTCTTTAAAAAACAGGTTAATGTGCTAATGTTAATGCTTTATTTTTTGCATCAACTTTATTTACTGCAATATTAGAATAGCATATTCTTTTGTATGCATGTATATATGACCATATTTCAGTCAAAAAAATCCTTGCTGGATTTATTTTTTTAATTTTTTTTTACCTTTAGCTAACAATATAGAGGCCCTATTTTACATAAGAATTTGTTAAGATTATTAAAGTTACCGCTTCACAGTTAAACTTATTTTGTAACAGTAAAATACTCTGACTGGCAAACATTTAGAAGAAAATTAACAATTCTGATTGCAAAATAATTTTCAGTGTTAACGAGCCCATAGAACGGTTGTATGCTTTTGTGAAGAGAAAATAAAGGTAAAATAAAATGTACATTGTAATTGCTGTTATTCATAAAGAACAATATTGTAATAATGTTGTATACATTAAAAATACAAAAACTATTCTCTTGTGCTTTTTGTATTTTCTCCACATTTATGACTTATGTTTGAACAGTTAAGAAAATTTAGTAAGTTAGGCTTACTAAAATAAATTATGGCAAACGATTGCATAAACCTTTTAAGTTTATTCAAAATAAATTCTGTTGATAGTACATAAACCATTTGTGTAGGGTTAAATTCTGAACATTATTTGTTTCAACTTAAAAAAGTAAATATTTTATAAAATAAAATGTTACTTAATCCAAGAAATTCGTATCACATTTTTATTTTCACTCAACTGAAAAAGCAATGTTAAATAAAAAAAAATCATAAACCCGTTTAGATTTCACCTAACTAATCTAGTCAAGTTAATTTATGGATTTATGTAACGGATTTAAACAAATAAAGGTTCTTTCTAGGATCTTCATGATGCGAATGGTTATTTTTGGTTATGCACGTGACAATTCTATATTTGAAGTTGCCCTTTTGCTGCATTGTGTTCCTTTGGATCCCCATATATTTAAAAATTTGAAAACAAAGTTATAGACTTTTATTAAATCCATTTTTTTATCGAATTCCGTAAGTTTAGTGTTTGGAGAAGCTGATTAATTACACTTTCATATAGTCAGTCAATGCCTAACCCGCTATATTCACATAGGGTCACGGGGGTCTGTGGGAGAAAACTGGAGCACCCGGAGCAGACACGGAGAGAACATATATATATATATATATGCATGTATATATAATTTATATACAATTAACATATTTAAATCTTTAAAACAAAAACCATACTCCTTTTTTAACTGATTTTGCATTACATAATTATTTTTCTTAAACTATCTAAATCATTTCAATTGTATACATCGGAGAAAATTTTTAAAGATTATTTATTCAGTTTGATAGCAATTTCTCATACAGGTAAACTGAGTAAATCTTAAAAATTGTACCCAATTTTTTTTCTTTGTAGAAGCCGCCCATTCCGACAATACTGGCCAGCAGAGCATCATGGGGCACACCCAACGACATACCAGACATTCTCTGGCACTGGTCCTGCTCACAGGTTCATATCAGTCTCACCTTGTTCTACATCCCATATCCATAATGTCCACAATTTGGTGTGCGTTTAGAAACGAGAAAACGGGGAGAAAAGCAAGCATGTGATGAAGAGAACTGGTAGTCTTGCAGGCTGAACAGACAGGTGACCAAGTTTGAGCCCCGTGTAGCGGGATGCATACCCAACAAATATACAGACATTTAACTTGACATTAAGAATTTGAGAAGAAAAAAAAAATCCAAGACTCCCGAAACACTAGTACCCTGAAGTATCGAACTATATCTTTACTATAACAAAAAATAACAACAGCAGCAATAATAATAATAATAATAATAATAATAATAATAATAATAATAATAA
>JANRMT010062796.1:98062010-98089317 GCA_026402145.1 Polypterus bichir lapradei | reverse complement strand
TTTTTTCTGTCCACCCTGGCCATTGGACCTTACTCTTATTCTATGTTAATTAATGTTGACTTATTTTATTTTCTTACTGTGTCTTTTACTTTTCCATTCTTCATTATGTAAAGCACTTTGAGCTACGTTTTGTATGAAAATGTGCTATATAACTAAATGTTGTTGTTGTTGTTGTACCTAAAGTACCTTAGAATGACATACAGTGGCAAGGAAAGTATGTGAACCCTAACCCTATAAATTTGTCTTGATACATAATCTAACCTTCATTTAAGATAAAATGATGGACAAACACTATTTAAACTAATAACACACAAATTATTGTATTGTTCTTGTACGTATTAAATACATCAGTCACAAATTCATAGGTGTAGATTAGAAGAAAGTCTGTGAACCGATAGGATGATGACTTCAACAGAAACTGGAGTCAGAAGTTGGCAAAACTTCATTCCAACCAATGAAACAAGATTGGAGGTGTGGTTAAGAAACACTTCAGCCAATAAAAAAAGACTCAAACATTTAGAGTTTGCTCTTTGCAAGAATCATCTGCTGATGTAAACTACACACTAAAAAGAGAGCTCAGAAGATCTATAATCAAGAATTATTGATTTACATAAACCTGTAAAGAGTTACAAAGTAATTTTGGACAGTTCAGGTATTCTTCAGTCCACAGATGGACAAATTGTTTACAAATGAATACTATTCAGTATTGTGGCTACTCTCTGTAGAACTGGGTGCCCAGTCAAGATAACACAAAAGGCACAATTCAGGATGGTCAATGAGGCAGAAAAGAACCCTACGGTAACATCTAAAGGCTTGAAGGAATCGTTGGAACAGATTTAAAACCTCTATGTGGGAACCTGGGATGGAGTGCATGGCAAGACACCAAGGAGGAAACTGCTGCTCTCTGGAATAAACATCACTGTATTCCTGAATTTTGCCATACACTACATTGACTCTACACAATGCTATTGGGAAAATGTTTTGTCGTACTGATGAAACCAAGTTTGAATTGTTCTGGAAGAAGACAGAGCAGTACATCTTATATATAAACGTCTACGTGTGGAAGTGTGTGTGTCCGGCCTGGAGGTGCGAGGCTACAGCATGAAGCTCAAAGAGCCGGCAAAGTGGCCCCAAATTAACAAATTGGAAGAAGAATGAAGTACGAGGCTAGAGCATGGAGCTGCAAGAAAGCAACACTGTTGCCAAAGTGAAACTGCCATGGAAAGACAAACGAGAGAGAAACTCGCTTAACCGCTGATAGACAAGGTGGGCGATCATGCCTGCAAAATGAAACCGCCGACTCTGCATTTCAATTTTTTTTCTGACGAGTTCAATACTTTCTATGAGACTAGTCTTTTTACAGCACAAGCTTGCACAGCTAGTATAGTATAAAAAGGGTTCCGCATATCAACATAAAAACATCATATCTGGATAACCTGGCATTATTGAGGATAAAAAAGAATTTCCAAGCTTATCAACGTATTCAAGAAGATACCTTTTAAGAGTGGCTGATAACAAGCTGAAGCTCAGTAGAAGCTAAGTGACACAGTAGGACAAAGGCCCCAAATCTACTGCTGAATCTGCCTTTTGAAGAGGCTCAGATCTTAACCCAGTAGTGATGTTGTGGGTCCACAAGAGGACCATTCATACCAGACATCCTAGGAAAATGCCTGATCTGAAGATTAGTCCAAAACTTCTGTACAGGTCTGATCCACAGCTACCAGAATGATTGATATGTTTAATAATATAATTATTTTTTTTATTAAAAGTGTAAGCATATTGTGTTTGTTTATACTCATGACTTCAATGAAGATCAAATCAAATTTTATGACCAATTAATATAGAAAACCTGGTCTTTCCAAAGGGTTCACATACTTTTTCTTGCCACTTTATGCAAATACTCTTCCTGAAATGACAAGATCACAGTTTCTGTCCTCATGATTGAGTCCCTCCAAACTTCTCGGACTGCCCAAGAGGACAGCCTAAGGATCTGTGTGACTTAGAAAGTACTTTGACCATGTGTCCCTGCTGCTTACACTCATTGGCCTGGTTCAATGGCCACCAGTGAGTGTTGGATGTGGACTCTTGCTTTGGTCTAACTCAAGGAGCTGGGAGACAGTGTGGCATATGGGTTGTCTCTAGCTCCGGGTGAGCGGAGTAAGGTGGAGCTGGGTGCAGACACTGGGGTGAAGCAGGTGGGAATGCATGGCACTTCAGAAGACCTGAACGTTGTGATGGAAATGGCTGCTGAAGAAGCCAATGGTTATTTTTCAGGCCACATACCACCAGTCTGATGTACAGTGGCTTATTCTATTCCTCCATCTTTAACATGCCCTGGGTTGTTACAATATTATACAGTGACTTCAGAGGAAAGTATGACAAATTTCTACCAGTTTGTGACTTGTTCCACTTGAAGAAATAACAAGCCGACCTGCTGTATTCAAATGTTAAAAGATGCCTTGAAATGTAAACTTCTGCCACCTTTAGGCAAATCTGACCACAACCTGATTCATCTTCTTCCAGGCTACAAGCCTGTTAATTATACAGCAACCGGTTACCACCAGAATAGTAAGGAACTGGAGCCTGGAAGTTGAAAGACTTCTGAATAACTACTTCCATGTGACAAACTGGGAAATGATGAGCGAGTTACATGGAGACAATCCTGTGGCATTCAGTCATTGCATCACTGACTATATTAACTTGTGTTTGACACAGTGGTGCCCTCAATGACAGTGTGTTGCTATTCTAAGTGCAAGTCCTGGACTACTAAGGAGCTAAAAGGTCTTCTGACTGAGAAAAAGAGAACATTCAATTTTGTGGACCAAGATGCTCTGAAGGACATACAGCGTTGCGCTAAAGAAAAAGCTGAGTGAAGGAAAGGAAGCTTACAAAGCTAAAATAGAAAACACACTCACTGGAATGGATGTCTGGAATGGACTGGGTATAATTACTGGACTAAAGGTTTTTCCTCCCACTGCCACCTTCTTCCAATGACCAGTCTCCTCATACCATCCCTACTACGTCAACAATTTCAACCACATTAACTGGAATAGCCAATGAGAAGTCCACCTCTGACCATCAGTATAAGCTGTCCATAATGGATGACCAAGTAATGAGACAATTGACCAGATGGGACCAGATGGTGTCAGTCCTTCAGTTCTTTAGGCCTGTGTTGACCAACTTTGTGGTGTCCTTTGTTACCTGGTCAGTCTGTCCCTAAGGCTCCACAAAGTACTGCTGCTGTGGAAAACATCCTAAATTGTTCCTGTTCCAAAGAAGGCGGGTGCCTCTTCACCTACTGACTGCAGGCCAGTTTCTTGTTAAACTTCAGTTTAAAGGTGAGTTATATCTCTATGCTTTACTTCATATTCAGTACATTTTCTATACGTACAGTGCTGCGGGTTCAATAGACCATGTTATGTTACATACAACCAGGGGCGGACTGGCCATTAGGGCATTTGGGCAATGCCTGGTGGGCCGCGGACTCTGGTCTGGTCATGGGCCGGCCGTTTCATGAAATAAATTTTATGTTCTGGTTACTGTTTGACATTAAAATTAATTTTCTAAACTACTAAACATCATCTGTCCAGTACTGTGATTTATATAGTCCTGTATAATATATACTGTATTACTTCATCAAGTTCCAAAGAAGGCGGGTGCCTCTTTACCTACTGACTACAGGCCAGTGGCACTTATGTCTCACATCATGAAGACCTTGTAGAGACTTGTCCTGAACTTTATAATTCCTCTTGTGGTAGACCACCTGGACCCAGTGCAGTTTGCCTGTCAGACAAAGATTGGAGTGTTAGATGCAATTATCTATCTGCTCCACAAGGCTGATTCTCATCTGGCCAAAGCTGGTAGCATTATGAGGACTATGTTTTTTGATTTCTCTAACACCTTCAATACCATCCAGCAATCCCTGTTAACAACAACAATAACAACATTTATTTACAGTACGTGATGTTTCCATGCAGTTTCAGATAGAAAACACTAATTCAAAACTTGTCAGCTTACACGAGAGACGGAGAGTATTGAGAAGCGCCTTACCTGCAAAAGCGTCATCAAACTTTTGCCAGGAGTCTGCTGTACACTGCATGTGTGTCCTGTGGGTGTTACATTAATTAAAGCACCCCCCGCTACAACAGGCAAACAGGAACTATATACAAAAGATACAATGATAGCATTCACATTAAACAAAATTCACAATATATAAAACGGAAGAATTTCAGTATAAAAAATAATAGTTTTGAGAATGTTCACAAAAATATAAAACATAATAAACTAACTCAGCCACACCTGGGTGTCTGCTCTGCTCATTTTAAGTTGTCATTATTAAGATACAATGAAGGGGGAAAAACTGCACAGAGAAAGGGCAAAGTACAGTATAATGAAATCAACAAAAGAGAGTTGCACATTTAAATCTAGAGCAAAAGCAGAAATATTTATAAATGTCTTATAAATGTAAAAATTATGCTGCTATGCTTTTCTGAATGTCGAATAAAAGAAAAAAATTCCAGCTAATTAAATGAGATCAGTGCTATAAGGTGTTGTCACTGATTAGGAATCTGGTTGGAACAGAAACCTGCAGCCACAGGGGGTCCCCAGGACCGACGTTGAGAACCCCTGCCCTATCCCATCAGTTCTGTTTTGGACTCTGATTTGTGTACATCAGTGCTATAACTTATTTCAATTTTTCAGCCAGGAAATAATATACAGGTGGCTGCTCCAAACCTTGCTACGGCTCTTTGTCAAGTTTGTGGACCATTCAACCAGTTAATGGCAAATGATTCCAAGAAGCTGAAGCCAGTTTCAGTAGCATCCTGGACTGATTACCATTCACTTCTATACTGGGATTTCTTAGCTATTACAGATATGGATAAATTTGTTGGTACCCTTACAGATCATATCTCCTAAAACGTGATTCAATAAAAAAACAATTGTCTCCTGTATACCTGCATACATTTCAGGTGTCATCAAGTAAAGCAAAGCAAGTGTGGAAAGAGATCAACTGTTGCATATTCTGCAAAGATATTCTAAAATGGCCTGGACACAGTTGTTGGGACCCCTAGAAAAGATCCTCTATAATTGGATTCAAGTGATTTTTCAGACTTACTGTTCTTCAATCTTCTTCAATTGTGCAATCAGTCATTCAGGCATTTTAAAAGGAGACAAGTTCTCACTCTGTTGTTTGGTGTTACTGTGTGTCCCACACTGAACATCGACCAGGTAAAGCAAAGGAGAGAGATTGTCTGAGGAGATCAGAAAGGAAATAATAGACAAGCATATTAAAGGAAAAGGCTAGAAGACCATCTCCAAATAGTTAGATTGTCCTGGGACAATGGTTACAAATATTATTAAGAAGCTTAAAGATCATGGGAATGTAGCCAATCTCCATGGATTCACCTGCAAGGGGAAAATCTTCCCCAGAATGGGCAGAAGGATAGTGAGAATGGTAGGCAAAAAGCCAAGGAGAACTTCCAAAGTGATACAAGCTGAACTCCAAGCTCAAGGTCCATAAGCCTCTGATCACACCATCTGCAGTTTGTGCATTACAGTGGGATCAATGGAAGAAGACCCAGGAGGACTCCACTGTCGAAAGTTGAATTTGCTAAAATGCATTTTGACAATGCTTCTGGGAGAATGTCATTTGGACATATGAGACATAACTGGATCTTTTTAGGCAAGTCACATCAGCTCTATGTCCACAGATGAAAAAATGAAGCTTTTGAAGAAAAGAACACCAGACCTAACATAAAACATGGAGGCGATTCTTGTAGCTGCTTTGCTGCATGTGGCATGGGGTGCCTTGAGCATGTGCAGGAAACAACAAAATCTCCAGACTATCAGGACATTCTGGAAAAAAACTTACCGTCCAGTGTCAGAAAACTCAGTCACAGGTCATGGATCCTCCAACAGGATAAGGAGCCAAAACACACAGCGAAAAACACTCATGAATGGCTAAGAAGAAAACATCACAATATTCTGAAGTGGCCTTCTTGGAGCCTTGATTTGAAATCTCATTGAAAATCTATGGAAAGAACTGAAACATGAAGTCTGGAGAAGACCCCATCAAACCTGTTACAGCTGGAGCAGTTTGCTCAGGACGAGTGGGCCGAATGACCTGTGGAGACCTCAGGAATCGCTAGCTTGCAGTGATTGCAAACTGTAAAGGTTGTCCAACAAAAGGTTAAGTGAAAGGACCCATCATTTTTGTCCATGCCATTTTCATTTGTGTTCTTATTTGCAATATTCCGTTGAATCAAAACTTAAAGCAAAGTCTGAGTTTTGTTAAATAAGGAATAAACAATGATGGGTGCCAATTACTTTTGTCAGTTTCAAGTTATTTCAGAGACAACCGTGGGATCTTCTTTATTCGTGGAGGGGTACAAACAAATCTGTCATAAACATATCTACTAAAAAAACAAGTTTGATGGTACTGAATGGTCTCCTTTCATTTGTATCAATCTCTTATGTTCTTATGTACTGAATTGGCTTAACACATTTGGTAAGGCAGGATCAAGCAGGAGTCAAACGCGTACCAAACGAAAACTCTCAGTCCAAAAAAGTCATTCATTCAGTCATCCATTATCCGAGCCGCTATATCCTAACACAGTGTCATGGTAGTCTGCTGGAGCCAATCCCAGCCAACACAGGGCGCAAGGCAGGAACAAATCCCCAGTGCCAGCCCACTGCAGAGTCCAAAAAAGTTTATTTTGACAAGGTTCACACAAGAATAGAAAAAAGTTACACATGTAGAATAAAAAACGAAAAAGGAAAAAATGTTTCTTCGTTAAACTTGACAATTTCTTGTTAAACTTCAGTTTAAAGGTGAGTTATGTCTCTATGCTTTACTTCATATTCAGTACATTTTCTATACGTAGGGTGCTGCGCATTCAATATACCACGTTAAGTTACACACAACCAGGGGCGGACTGGCCATTAGGGCATTTGGGCAATGCCTGGTGGGCCGCGGACTCTGGTCTGGTCATGGTCCGGCCATTTCATGAAATACATTTTATGTTCTGGTTACTGTTTGACATTAAAATTAATTTTCTAAACTACTAAACATCATCAGTCCAGTACTGTGATTTATGTAGTCCTGTATAATATACTGTATTACTTCATCGAGTTATTTTAGTTGTCAGTACACAACGTTGCAGTGAATAATTTGGTCAGAACTGCTGATTTCTGTTTTGATTTACCGCTACATTTCAGTTAGCATATACATTACTGCAATTTATTTTATCTCATATCTAGTATTTAAATTCTTCAGTACTAATAATTAGCTTAGATTATGTATTGTGCATTTTATTGTTCTCTGGTTGTCAGCATGAGTGATATGGTTTTCAGCTGCGATAATTAGTATGATGAAATAATGTTATAAAGCACATCATAGGAATTTTTCATATTAGGACAGAACATTTCCAGTTTATCATTAAGTTAATGGAACATTTCAATCATGTGAGGTTTTCATTATAACCTCGGTTATACTTTATTCCATTGTAAATGAGAAGCTACTAGCCTACTAGGGTACTGGGACTTGGATATGATGTTGACATTTGACATGTACTCTAATAACGTGTAAGCCGTGTTACTAAATTTTTATTTTTCATTACATTTTTTTTCTAAGCATGTCGTCAAATTTTAAGTTTGTATAAACAACAGTGTACAGATTAAGTTTAGATAGAGTTCATATCATAGGCTCATAGCAAGTAGCGAGCCACGTACTCATCACAAATTTTAAGAAAATGACAATGAATAATGGGCCGAGTGGGTTGACGTCGTCACCTCTCTCGTTGAAGGATGCCCAGGCCAGTTTTGACATCCAGTCTGCTCCTGCATACAACTGGGCACTGTTTGAAACTGTGTGCCCTCCATGTCTTACTTACGGCAAGGTAGGTCACTAACTGAGACTAATCTGTAGTCAGAGGGACAAGAAACAGTTAGAATATCCATCCATCCATTATCCAACACGCTATATCCTAACTGCAGGGTCACGGGGGTCTGCTGGAGCCAATCCCAGCCAACACAGGGCGCAAGTCAGGAAAAAAACCACGGGCAGGGCGCCAGCCCACAGCAGATAGTTAGAATATTCAATTTCAATTCAGCTTGTCGGGATCATAAGAATGTAACAAGGTTTCTCTTCTAAGATGGATGGAATCCTTTTTGGGAAAAAAAGAACTGGATGGAGGTAGATTTCTATTTCAAAATAATAAAACGCTGTATTTCTGTGCAGCTGCTGGCACCAGGTTAGGCCAAATCAAAACCATAACAGTCTTACTTCCTCTTACATATCCTCCCAGATCTTGAATGCTTAACTTTATAAAGACTACTTTCTAACACATTACAACTAAATGGGAAAAGGGAAATGAACACTGCAAATCTAAATGTAGCTATATTCCTATTCCCATTCTAATATAATGAACATTTACTTCTCTGATTTAATGTTTAAGTGACAACACAACTTTACAAGAACATATACATTCCATAGACCAGTGTTTCCCAACCTCGGTCCTGGGGGTCCACTGTGACTGCAGGTTTTTGTTCCAACCAGATTCCTAATCAGTGACAACACCTGATAATGCTGATCTCATTTAATTAGCTGGGATTATTTTTCTTTTATTCTACATTCAGAATAGAACAGCAGCATGATTTTTCATTTATAAGGCATTTCTGCTTTTGCTATGGATTTAAATGCTTAACTCTCTTTTGTTGATTTCATAATATTTTGCCCTTTCTCTGTGCGGTTTTTCCCCTTCATTGTATTTTATTAATGACAATTAAAATTGAGCAGAGCAGACACCCAGGCAAACAACATGGAATAATCAAAGGCTGCAAGTACTTTAGTGTCTGACCCTCTAACTAGTAAATAATGGATTAATTAAACAATTAGAACACCTGGAAAAGTAGAATGAAAATCAAGATGAAAATATTGTTAAAAAGAAAAAAAAATACATTATTCCCATATAACTGCTTGGTACAATTTAATATATACCTGTATATTTTTTCCAAACCTAGGTTTCTAATTTCTATATTGTTCCCAAAACACAGAACTTGGGAAATAACACATCCAGGAGTCCAATTAAAAACAGAAGCTGGTTGGAACAAAAACCTGCAGCCACAGTGTGCCGCAGGACCAAGGTTGGGAAACACTGCCATAGATTACGCACTAATTTATAAGCAAACATTTAACATAGATAGATAGATACTTTATTAATCCCAAAGGGAAATTCACATAATCCAGCAGCAGTATACTGATACAAAAAACAATATTAAATTAAAGAGTAATAAAAATGCATGTAAAAGCAGACAATAACTTTGAATAATGTTAGCATTTACTCCCCCGTGTGGAATTGAAGAGTCGCATAGTGTGGGGTCTCATCAGTCTGTCAGTGGAGCAGGACGGTGACACCAGTCTGTCACTGAAGCTGCTCCTCTCTCTGGAGATGATCCTGTTCAGTGGATGCAGTGGATTCTTCATGATTGACAGGAGCCTGCTCAGCGCCCGTCACTCTGCCACAGATGTCAAACTGTCCAGCTTCATTCCTACAATCGAGCCTGCCTTCCTAACAAGTTTGTCCAGGCGTGAGACATCCTTCTTCTTTATGCTGCCTCCCCAGCACACCACCGCGTAGAAGAGGGCGCTCGCCACAACAGTCTGGTAGAACATCTGCAGCATCTTATTGCAGATGTTGAAGGACGCCAGCCTTCTAATGAAGTATAGTCGGCTCTGTCCTCTCTTACACAGAGCATCAGTATTGGCAGTCCAGTCCAATTTGTCATCCAGCTGCACTCCCAGGTATTTATAGGTCTGCACCTTCTGCACACAGTCACCTCTAATGATCACGGGGTCCATGAGGGGCCTGGGCTTCCTAAAATCCACCACCAGCTCCTTGGTTTTGCTGGTGTTCAGGTGTAAGTGGTTTGAGTCGCACCATTTAACAAAGTCCTTGATTAGGTTCCTATACTCCTCCTCCTGCCCACTCCTGATGCAGCCCACGATAGCAGTGTTGTCAGCGAACTTTTGCATGTGGCAGGACTCCGAGTCGTATTGGAAGTCTGATGTATATAGGCTGAACAGAACTAAGAAAATACTTCTATCAACTTAACGTAACCTAAATAACTAGCAAATGGCTCTTACAGCATTTATTTTTGGAATGTGGGGGCTAAAAAGTAGAAAATTGCAGACACAAGGAATATTTAAAAAATCATGATGGCAGACTGGTCAGATGTTGAATCCTGGTTATTGAAGCTATGAGGAAGCAGCTACAACATCTGAACCGCCATTCTCACCCACAATATTATAAAAGGAATTGCAATGCACCCTGACATTAGGCTCTCTGTAGAGAGGCGCTTTATAAAATAATGTTGTTTCATCCCTCTTCCCTTTTCATAAGGGAAGTATTTTGGATAAGGGTTGTATTTACAGGTTCCTGTACGTTGTCAATGCTTTTAAGTGAAAACACTGTGTGGTGGACGGCCGGCCCCCATGCCATGCCCGGCCAGTGCACCCCTTCATTGTGTATTCAGGGGGAGCAGCCCTGGACGGT
Organism: Polypterus bichir lapradei; assembly: GCA_026402145.1. Lineage (NCBI taxonomy): Eukaryota > Metazoa > Chordata > Cladistia > Polypteriformes > Polypteridae > Polypterus > Polypterus bichir. The sequence continues at coordinate 98,078,764 of JANRMT010062796.1, read as the reverse complement.
GCAGTACCTCCCCCTAGACCCTGGATAGCCGCCCCCCCTGGGTTGGAGCGGTGCCTCAGTCTCTCTCAGGGCTTCATGGGAGATGGAGTTCTCCACAGCCCTGTTTTCAGTCTGTGGTGGCCGCCAGGGGGTGCGGCATGGATCCCTGAGCCCAGATGGACTAATCTTCAGCCCGACCCGGGAGTGCCACCAGAAACAGGCAATCAAGCACCTGGAGCACTTCTGGGTGGGCCAAAAAAGGAGCCAGCAGCCACCACTCAAGGGCCAGAGTCAGGTGGAAGGAGGACAAAGTTGTGGAGGAGTGGTGGTTAAAGAGAAAGGAGTGTTCTGTGGTGTAGTTTGTGCTTGGGACTTTGTTGTGGCTGGAGGGATTACGGGGAAGATGTGTCCTCCAGCTGAAGAAAAATAAAAAATCTTTTATTTTATACGTGCCTCCCTTGTCCAGTCTGTGCCGGGTCGGGCACAATATAGCGCCTTTCTTACAACTAGATAGATAGATAGATACTTTATTAATCCCAAGGGGAAATTCACATACTTCAGCAACAGCAAACTGATAAAAAACAATATTAAATTAGAGTGATAACAATGCAGGTATAACAGAGAATAACTTTGAATAATGTTAACGTTTACCCCCCCCGGGGGGAATTGAAGAGTTGCATGGTATGGGGGTGGAACGTCCCTCTTCTTTATGCTGCCACCCCAGCACACCACTGTGTAGAAGAGGGCGCTCACCACAACTGTCTGGTAAAACATCTGCAGCATCTTATTGCAGATGTTGAAGGACACCAGCCTTCTAAGGAAGTATAGTCGGCTGTGTCCTTTCTTACACAGAGCATCAGTATTGGCAGTCCAGTCCAATTTGTCATCCAGCTGCACTCCCAGGTATTTATAGGTCTGCACCCTCTGCACACAGTCACCTCTAATGATCACAGGGTCCATGAGGGGCCTGGGTCTCTTAATATCCACCACCAGTTCCTTGGTTTTGCTGGTGTTCGGTTGTAAGTGGTTTGAGTCGCACCATTTAACAAAGTCCTTGATTAGGTTCCTATACTCCTCCTCCTGCCCACTCCTGATGCAGCCCACCGCAGCAGTGTCGTCAGCAGACGTTTGCACATGGCAGGACTCCAAGTTGTATTGGAAGTCCGATGTATGTTGGCTGAACAGGACCAGAGAAAGTACAGTGCCCTGCGGCGCTCCTGTGCTGCTGACCACATTGTCAGACCTGCAGTTCCCGAGATACACATACTGAGGTCTGTCTGTAAGATAGTCTACGATTGATGTCACCATAGATGAATCTATTCCCCTCTCTGTCAGCTTGTCCCTAAGGAGCAGAGGTTGGATGGTGTTGAAGGCTGTTAACTGTTAAAATCTTATCAAAATACTTCCTAGTAAGACTCACTATACAAACATCTAAACATGAAACACTGAGATGATGGTGTGATGTGTCAGTGATCAACACCAGAAATACATAGTGTGACTATAAAAATATTCACCCCCTTATATTCACCCTGTTGGATGTTTTTTGCATTTTATTGATATACAGCATTAAATCTCAGTGGATATAATTTGTTTTATTTGACACTGATTAATGTCTAAATAGACACTGTGGCAGATGGCTGGGGCTCATCCCCAGTCAGGACACCTGGAAGATGGAAGGACCGGGAGAGAAGCAGTAGTACCACCCCTGGAACACGAGTAGGCTGCCACCCTGGTGGGTGTTGGGGCCACGGGAACACAGCTTGGAAGCTCAACCTTGTAGGGACCCATGGCCACTGCCAGGGGACACCTGGATGGCTCATAGGAAGTGCTGCCAGACCAGTAAGCAGGCACACCCGGAGTGCTTCCGGGTGCCCATACAGCACTTCCACCACAACAGAAAGTGCTGCAGGAAGGTCATCAGGAAGCACCTGGAGCACAACTGGGTGCATTATAAAAGGAGCCGCCTCACTCCATTCTGGGAGCTGGAGGTCGGAGGAGGTAGACGAAGCTTGCCGGATAGGAGTGGTGGAGAAAAATAAAGAGATGAAGAATTGATTGGTACTGTGCTTGTGGGACTGTGTTGTGCCTGTGGGGAACGGTGAAGGTTTTGCCCACGGACAAAGGAAAAGAAATAAAAACATTTATTTGTTTTCAGTGTGCCTACTGCGTCTGTCTGTGTCAGGTTGAGCACTGTTATAGCGCCAGTTACAAGACATATCTGTCCAAAGTGTTGTAAATGTATAACAAAACTAAAACACAAAAAATTTGATCCCATCAGCATTCACCCCCTTTAAAATAAAACGCCTAAATCATTATAAGTGCAGCCCACTGAGGTTAGAAGTCCCAGAATTAGCTTAATGGGGGTCATCTGTCTATGACAGGGCTACTCAGTTACAAATGCAGTTGGGCCAGATTTTCATACCAAGAAATTTTAGCTGGGCCAGACATTTTCAGAGGATAGTAAACAGCAGGTAATGACAAATTTTAAACCAACACAAATGAATGTATTGAAAAACAAGTCATGCTTATTCATTGGTTCCCTTTTAAATTTGGTCCCATCTGACGGAGACAGATGAAAAAGTGCATAAAAAATAACAATAAAAATGCTATTACTGGAAATTGTCATGTCAGTCAGTCATTATCCAACCTGCTATATCCTAACACAGGTCATGGGGGTTCGCTGGAGCCAATCCAAGCCAGCACAGGGCGCAAGGCAGGAACAAACCACAGGCAGGCCACCAGCCCACCGCAGGGCTCACACACACACACACACCAAGAACACACTTGGGACAATTTAGGAACGCTAATGCACCTAACCTGCATGTCTTTGGACTGTGGGAGGAAACCCAAGCAGACACAGGGAGATAATGCAAACTCCATGCAGGAAGGACCCGGGAAGCAAACCCAGGTCTCCTTACTGCGAGGCAGCAGCGCTACCCACTGCACCACCGTGACGCCCCATTACTGGAACTTGGAAAAAATCAAATTCTCACTCAGAGGATTTGTTCAAAACTCTTTGGTAACACTTTATAATAACTGCACACTATGAAGCATTAGTTAAGCATGACTAAATACTTTGTTCATTATTTAGAAAGCATCGCTTCCACATTAATTGGCATTAGCAACCACTTTATAATGCCATTATAAATGCTTTAGTACTGATTCTTTGAAAAATATTAATTATTAGTTAATTGATCATCAATAAAGCATCATAAATGCAGTTATCAAAGACATTATAAATATGCTTTGCGATCAGTACTAAAGCATTTATAATGGCATTTATAAAGTGGTTGCTAATGCCAATTAATGTGGAAGCGATGCTTTCTAAATGATGAACAAAGTATTTAGTCATGCTTAACTAAGGCTTCATAGTGTGCAGTTATTATAAAGTGTTACCAACTCTTTTAAATTATGACAGGATCGAATCAATAACATTTTAGAATTAACCTACCTATTGGGGAAAAGGATACTCTTCCTTCCTCACTGCTTCAAAGAATTGCTTTGTTGGCTGGCTCTCCTCTCTCTCTTTCTTTTGGGTGGAGGTTGAATTTTGGTTTTGTTAAGTTTGATTTGATTGTATGGATTGTTATTTGCTTTTAAATAAAATTAATAAAATTAAAAGCTGTGAAGGAACAGCTTTTGTGGTTGTGGCAATACTTTTTTTCCACTTTTGAAATAAAAAAATAAACATTTTGGTCACATCTGACCTAGGCACTTCTCAAAGTGCATAAAAACAAACTAGTGCACATTATTAGCAATAAAATTTGTTTCCATTTTGAAATAAAAAAATATATATTTTGGTCATATAATAATAATTCTTTACATTTATGTAGCACTTTTTCTCTACGCAGGGAGGACCTAGGACGTGAACACATGACTTTCTTACTGTGCTACCATTGCACCACTGTGTATATATCACAAAGTGCATTTAACAGAATAAAAAAGAACTATGAATGCTATCAGCGCACAAACCCAAAACCAGTGTTTTATCAGCAACTAACACACATGAATAGAACGTCTATGGCACTCTAAGGGAACAGAGGTTCGTTTTAAATCAACAAATGTGTGATTAGCCTTGATTTTGTTACACATCCTATATTGTATTGATATTGTGACGTTCATGGGCGGTGGGGGGTGTAGTCTTGGGGTAAAGAGCTTTTTGAGAGCTCAGGGTACCTCCCTAGAGAGAGCTGATTAACAGGATCAGGGTGAGGGGGGAGTGAATAGTAAAAGAGCTGGAAGAGGCAGAAAAGAAGAAGGCTACCTGTTTTCTTTTCTTTTATTTTTTTAGGGGGTCCCCGTGAGCCATACAAGGATCAATATGGCGCCATTTAAAGCATGGCACACCAAATAAAAAGCCAGTCTGCATTTTGAAGATTCCCGCAGAGAAGCATCTCCTGTGTGTCTTATTCGACAGGTCGTCACACTAACATAGTCGCACTGCATTGTGGGTTAATTGTCACTGGGCTACATGGAGAGTTGCATTAATAGTCTGTACTACTACTTTACAGTCTACTACTACTACTACTGTTCTACTGTAGGAAAATTGTAAGAGTTTCTGAAGGCAAATAAAATGCATTTTCCTTGTTTTTTCTTTGTATTTCTGGCACGACCATGGGCTGGGCAACTTAGAGGTTACTTCTGGACCAAATGTGGCCTGCATACTGCCATTTGTATAGACCGTGCCTAGGGTTTTTTTGTTGAATGCAGTCTTAATCCACCTGAATGTGGAAGGGACAACTTGTGTGGAGTCAATATGGTGGGCTAAACTATTAAGACAAAGGAACTCTTCGAGAAATTCCATGGAATGCAGACGTTGGGCAATGAAGCTGAGAAAGTCACTTTTTCCAGTTAAATCAATCATAAAGATGCAGAAACAGCATGTCACAGCTGTAAATCTGCCTAGATGAGTGATCTAAGTTCTAAGTCCTCTGAGAATTCTGCAGTTGTTACAAATTCCAGTGGCTGAAACTGAAAAGACTATGCAGATCACAATCGCTACCCATGTGATTCATGGGAGACTGGCAAAACGAAAAAAAATCACACAGGACTGAAGCAGTCCCTTACCACTAAGATTAACAGTGATTCATTTATTTTTTTGGTGGAGATTCCAGGGACGCACCCAGCCTTGGCCCGACCTGCACACACTTCCTCACAGAAACAAAAAAGCAACCGGTAACAAAACAGCAATTAAAGAATGCATTAAACAATATTAAATGAAATGTAAGTAAACTACAATGATCCAACCCCAATTCCTTATGGCGATGTACAATAAACATAAATTCAACAATAACAAACCACTATCAAAAACCACACACTATGAAGTCCATAAAAAATGGTAACTAATGAAATGAAATGATGGTAGATAAGTCCAGAGATCAGCACGCTGTATGTGAATGTAAAGGTCAGTCCTACCGATATTTCCTGATGAGATGATGGTGTATGAATGGGATCAGGAGTGGTCCTCAAGGATATGACAACAAATCCTCAGACAGTCCTCATGCAGCAGGAAGATACCAGACAGTCCATACACCCAAAACAGGAGTTTGATGATGCGGGTTCTGCCAGGTGTCCAGCAGACCTCCTGTGGCCCTGAAGTTAGGATATAGCGGGGTGGAAAATGGATGGATGGATGGATGGTTCTTCTTCACGCTGCCACTTCCCTTTTGGGAACCCTTGATCCTGACACCGTCGGTAATGTAACTGGATGAGCTGGACAATGATGACACCAAACAAAGCAAGGGGAAAGGTGCAAAGTGCAGAAGTGCTTTTACTTAAAACAGTCAAAACCAAAACAGTGCATTGCAGTGCTCAAAATGGTTCAATAAATAATCCATAAAAACAGGGTGAAATGTGGAGGTTAAAATCGAATAAATACTGTATGTAATCACGTATAAGTCAGGTCTTAAAAAATCGATCATAAAAAGCGCGATACATTTTATTTTTACATCTTCTTGCTTCCTCCAATCTCACATCAGTTTCTCAGACACGTCAAATTTTGTTGCAGAAGTGAAGTTACCAATTTCTTTTGCCACTTCAACGACTTTTAATTTAAAACCAGCTTTATACTTTCTTCTGATCGAACAGTCCATCATAGATAACGGATGCTCTTACGATAAAGGTGTATGAGGGTGTGAGATATAAAAAACACGAATCAGTGCAATTGTCGCTTCAGAATAGTTGACCGTGTGGTCAAGTAAGCACAATACATAGAAAAAAAAGTCTGTGTGCTCTGTGGTTATTCTCTCAGGTGGGTGTTAGCATATCGTAATCTCTTGGACCAATAGCGTAAGTTTTCCGCATTCGACTTATACGACCAACATTATAAAATACCGGAAATTATACGGTAAAATCAAACCCCGACTTATCCGTGGGAGAACTTAAACGCGAGTATATACAGTAAATCCATTAAAACGAGGTTAAAAACAATGGCTGGAAGCAGTCCTTTCTTTAAAAAAAATACAGCGCCTTCTTCAGTTGGCGGCTCCCCTGCTTCTTCCATCCAGGCCATACACCAGGGGAGATGCCCTACCTGCAGCTGACCTTCTCCTGTTGGTCTGCAAGCCTTTCGATCCCTGACTCCATTGGGCTCCACCAGACCCGAGCGTCTGACTTCCGCGGCGAGCCACCCTCGATCGTGGTCACTCCTGCTCCTCTGCAAAACTCAGCAGGAGTGACCCAATCCATTTGCCCCCAGGTGCCAGCCAAACACCCCGCTAGGGCTCACTTCTCCCACCTGCCTGTCCTTCTTACAGTGAGTTTGCTCTCGCTTGCTCGTTTACACCGGCTCCTTCGCTTCCTGCCTTTTCTCCTTTTTAACTTCTGTCCTTTGCTTTTTTCGCCTTTCCTTTCTTCCCTCCACACTCACGCTTCTCCTATTTATAATGGGGACGTAGAACAGGTGTGGCGATTTGCAGCTCCCAGCCTCAATTATGGATACAGATGATTCCTCACCTGTGTATTTAAGCACCACATTGCATCTGAGAACCACTCCAGCCACACTACCATGCCACCTCTTTAAGCCACGAGTGCTTTTATTCTGAGCCGCGAACCTGCTGTACCACAAGGAGACGATCCAGGACAAAACAAGAATCCATAAGGCAAACAAACAGGCAACGAAACACAAAAGAATTCTCCTTCTCTCCACAGAACTGGCCCCCTTTTTAATCTCGTGCTGCCTCCTTGTCCCTATAACCCCTGCACCCTCAGCAGATGACCAATCAGAGCCACTGCAGGGACTGCTGGGAGTTCAAGTTTCTTTACCCAGTAGCACATCTACAGGACATCTCAGCTAGAGTTTGACAGAAGACAGAAGGTTTAGTGGTCTGATTTTATTTGGATATCAGACTAAACACCATGCCTGAACACCGAAAATTATCCAAAACACACCATCACCACGACGAAGCATGGCAGTGGTAGCATCAAGCAGTAGAGATGCTTTTCTGAAGCAGGCCCTAGTAGGCTTTTGAGGGTAAAATGAATGCAGGAAAATATGGGGAAATCCTGGAGGAAAATCTCATGGGGTCTGCAAGAAACCTACGCCTTGGGTGATCATTTATTTTCTGGTAAGACAATGAACCCAAGCATGAAGCCAAAGCGACACAGGAATGGCTTCAAAAACAACAATGTTAATGTCCTCACATGGATCTGATTGGACGTCTGATGCATGCTACCCCAAATTCTACTTTTAACCAATGAAAAGATAACTCCAGGATTTTGGCCTGAGAGACAGATCTTCATAGAAAGTGAAACTAGCAATCGAAAAGAAAAGGTTAGTTTGGAATAACTTAGAAATTCCCCATCCAAGGCCTGTGTTCCTTTCCCCTTTTGAACCTTTTCTTTTCACTGTTGCAGAAGACATTCATCTTTGTCGTGCATTTAAAGAAGCAGCCAGCTGAGGATCTGTGAAGACTCTGTCTCTCCAACTTCACATTCCGATATCGTTATCCTCTTGTGCAGTTGTCCATCTGAGCTTTCCCTTTCTTCATTTTTTATTCCCGGTGAGATGCAGGTTGCTCTGCTCTCTCAAAACAGTTGTAATCAGTTTGTATGAGTTCTTCATCTTCTTGGCAAACTGTCCCATGAAACAAAGTTCATTCTGCAAAACAACAATAGATTGTTTTGTTTCCTGGGAATGCTGTTTCATTTTCATCATTTCTAAAAATAAAACTGAACTTTGGGAAAGCCTTCCATCCTAAGAAAAGAGAATTTATTTGCTTTTTCTGGTAATCAAATTAACATTTAAAGCTGATGAAGGATGAGCTAAGAGAGTTGACTATTAAGATACTGGAGTAATGTCTCAGGCTTTTTAAATGATTAATCAGTCATTTCAATCTGTACCAGCCAGTTGCAACATTATTAATTTTTTGAATATATCGGGTTTATAAGAATTACTTCTGAATTCTTTAAAATCAATTTTTTTCAGTCACTCACCAGTACGAGGACACCCCCACATACTGTATGGCATACCATTCAACTTGTCTTGATGCCTAGTTCTGAAATTATTCACACCCTTTACAACCACAACAACAGCATTTATTTAAATAGCACATTTTCATACAAATAATGTAGCTCAAAGTGCCTTACATAATGAAGAAAGAGAAAAAAGACAACATAAATAAAAAAAATAGAATCAGGGAACATTAATTAACATAGAATAAAAGTAAGGTCCGATGGCCAGGGAGGACAGAAAAGACAAAAAAAAAAAAAAAACTCCACATGGGTGGAGAAAAAAAATAAAATCTGCAGGGGTTCTGAGGCCACGAGACCACCCAGCTGCCTCTGGGCATTCTACCTAACATAAATGACCTCAATCAGTCCTCATGGTATTCAGGGTTCACATGGAAGAACTTGATGATGACGGTCATGTGGAGCTCTGGCCTTCAATCCAGCAATGTAGGGACATCACGGTGCTTTGATTAGGAGGTGCGGGCGCAGATCACCTCCACAGAACACCAGAAAAAGAACAGCAAAGAAAATAAGGGTTAGTACGGATTGCGGAGCCACCACGAATGATAATGATAATTAATTGAATATACAGATCATCAGGATTAAACTAAAATGAAGCTATGAGAAAGCCATGTTAAAATAATAAATTTTTAGCAGTTTGTCAAAGTGCTCCACCGTATTAGCCTGGCGAATATCTATCGGTCAGCTATTCCAGATTTTAGGTGCCTAACAGCAGAAGGCCGCCTCACCACTTCTTTTAAGTTTAGCTCTTGGAATTCTAAGCAGACACTCATTTGAAGATCTAAGGTTACGATTTGGAGTGTAAGGTGAGAGCCATTCTGAAATATAGGATGGAGCAGATTATTTAAGGCTTTGTAAACCATAAGCAGTATTTTAAAGTCAATTCTAAATGGCACAGGTAACCAGTGTAGTGACATCAGAACTGGGGTGATGTGCACGGATTTTCTTTTCCAAGTTAGGATTCTAGCAGCTCCATTCTGTACTCGTTGTAACTGATTGATGTCTTTTTTTAGTAGTCCTGAGAGGAGTGTGTTACAGTAATCTAGTCGACTGAAAATAAAAGCAGGAACTAACTTCTCAGCATCTTGCAAAGTTATAAGGGGTCTAACTTTTGCTATATTTCTTAAGTGAAAAAATGCTGTCGTAGTAATCTGATTAATATGTGATTTAAAATTCAGCACTGTGAAAGGTGCTATATAGGCGCCCGACCCGACACAGACAACGGAGGCACATGTAAATGTGAAATACAAATTTATTTTCTTCACCCGTGGAGCACGTCTTCCCTGTGTCCCACAGGCACAGCACAGTCCCACAAAGGAAAAACCAAAGTGAAACGAAAACACCACTAATTCTTCCTTCACTCCTCCCAGGCAAGCTCCATCCTCTTCCACCCGACTCCGGCTCCCTGAGTGGTGGCTGCTGGCTCTTTTAATAGCCCACCCAGAAGGGATGGGCTCTGGTGTTCCACAATTATGGCCCCGATGCAACCCAGGGGGGCTGCCACCTAGTGTTCCGGGGGACATAGGGTGCAGCCCATGGGTGTTTCCCCGGATCCAGTGTCAAAGGGGCATCCCTGCAAGGCATGGGACCCGGCCATCTGCCACAGGACTTAAACACTTTTTGTCTTCTTAGGTGTGATGCCACACCTGTATTTGGGGATTTTCTGCCATTTTTCTTTGCAGATCCTTTCAAGTTCGGTCAGGTTAGATGTAAACATTTGGCGAACAGCAGATTTCAGGGCTCTCTAGAAATGGTTGGTTTGGTTCAACTCAAGGACATTCTCAAATTTGTGCCTAACCTTCTCCTGTGTTACCTTTGCTTTGTGCTTTGTGGAAGGTGAACCTTCTTCACAGGCTAAGGTCTAGAGCACTCTGGAGTAGATTTTCATTAGGAATATCTCTGCACTTTGTTCTATTCAGCTGTCTCCCTACCTTGATTACTCTCCCTGGCACTAGAAAGCAACTCCACGGTATGATGTGGTCACCATCAATATTTCACCCTTAGAATGGTATTGGACAGGTGATGGGAGGTGTCTGGTTTTCTCCAGACATAATACTTAAAACTAAATCCAAACAATTCATCACACAGTCTGAGAGTCCTTTAGGTGCCTTAATTCAAACTCCAAGTGGGCTTTCATGTGTTTGCCATAAACCCCAGATGTGTGGATTGTTGCAGCAATGGTTCTTCCATCTCCACATAGTTTCTGTGGCGCTCAGCCAGAGTAACCATTAAGTTCTTGGTCACCTGTCGTACCAAGACCATTATCTCCCGACTGCTTAGTTTGGTTGGGTGGCCAGCTGGTTGTTACAAATTTCTTACATTTAATAATTATGGAGGCCACTGTGCTCTTGGGAACCATCTATCCTGAAGACATTATTTCATAGCCTTGACTAGATTTGTGACTTGACACAATCCTGTCTCGATGGTCTGTAGGCAATTCCTTCAATCCTATGGCTTGGTTTTTGCTCAACTTCAGACTTTTTACAGACAGGCGTGGGCCGTTCCTAATCATGTGACTTCAGGTGGACTCCAAACAAGGCACATCTTTCAAAGATGATCAACAGAATGGGATGCATCTGAGCCAGACTTCAAGTGCCATAATACTCCGTGTCCGAATACTTGTGTCAATGTGATATTTCAGTTTCATATTTAGTAAATTGCCAAAAGTTCTTAAAACCCTGAATTTGCTTTGTCTTTCAGGGTATTAAGTGTTGCTTGATGAGGAGGAAAAAAAAATAATTTAAATGATTTTACCCTTCAGTGGACTGGTGCCCTGCCCGAGGTTTGTTTCCTGCCGTGCGCCCTGTGTTGGCTGGGACTGGTTCCAGCAGACCCCTGTGACCCTGTAGTTAGGATATAGAGGGTTGGATAATGGATGGATGATTTTACCACAAAGCTGCAATTAAACATGTGAAAAAAGTAAAGAGATCTGACTGATAGTGAAATATTGGGGGGCCAAATGTGCCACTCAATTTATGAAATAATAAAATAAACACAAGAACAGGAGCTCAATGGTGCTATAATGAACAGAAGTGCAGTCAGCCATCGGATGGGATAAATGTGCTTTAAAGAGCTGTCAGGCTTCAGGGTTGGAGCTTCATCTTGCAAGTTGCTCATCTCCTAAATGAGATAGATAGATAGATAGATAGATAGATAGATAGATAGATAGATAGAATAAAAGGCACTATATAATAGATAGATAGGGGTTTTCCCAGGGGCGTCTGTGTCCTCTTGGGTTTGCGATCACCCCTCCAGCTTACACCCTCCCCCTCAGCTTTATTCACATTCTCTTGAATCAAACAACTGTTCATGTAGTCGAGATAATGCGTCCGCATTGACGTGTTCAGAACCTGGTCGATGTTTTACTGTGAAACTGTAAGGTTGTAAGCCCAGAAACCATCTCATGAGGCGAGAGTTTGTATCTTTCTGTCGGTATAACCATTGAAGTGGCGCATGATCAGTTACCAAAGTGCAGTTTCATCCCCACAAGTAATAGCGAAGCGCTTCCACAGCCCACCTAATTGCCAAGCATTCTTTCTCAATTGTAGAATAATTACATTCCCTAGGAAGTAATTTTCTACTCAGATATGTGATTGGATGTTCTTCTCCATCAAATATCTGTGACAGGACTACACCTATACCAAATGCACTTGCGTCTGTTTGCAAGACAAAATCCTTTGTGAATTCCTTAGAACCGGATAAGAAGACAAATTGCTGAAAGAACGTTCGCAATTTTCTGTCCACAAGATAGGTCGGTTTTTCCTGCCTCTAGTAAGTTCTGTAAGAGGAGCAGCTCTATGTGCAAAATTTGGAATGAACCTTCTGTAGTAACCAGCATGCCCCAGAAAAGCGCGTACCTGTTTCTGTGTTTTTGGTTTCGGGTAAGCAAGCATTTCTTCTATTTTCCTTAATTGTGGCCTAAGTAAACCCTTGCCCACAGAATAACCTATTTAATGAGTCTCGGACATGCCCAGTTTACATTTCTTAGGGTTAACAGTAAGGCCAGCCTGTCTGAAGCTTTCAAGAACAGCTTGAAGCCGCTCTAAGTGTGTTTGCCAATCTTTGCTGAAAATCACAATATCGTCAAGGTATGCCCCGGAATATTCAGAATAAGGACGCAGGATCTGATCCATCATACGCTGAAAAGTTAGAGGTGCCCCGTGAAGACCAAACGGGAGTCTTGTAAATTCATAAAGTCCGTCAGGAGTTGCAAATGCTGTTTTCTTACAACTGCTAGCCTCTAAAGGCACCTGCCAATAACCTTTTGTGAGATCTAGCGTGGAAATATAGCTCGCCTGACCCAATTTTTCCAACAGTTCATTGACACGAGGCATCAGGTAAGCATCGAATTTAAAGACCTTATTCAAGCATCTGAAATCGATACAGAAGTGAACCAAACCATCTTGCTTTGGGACTAATACGACTGGGCTGCACCAGTCACTTTTACTTTCACGAATTACACCTAATGTCAACATCTGTTTTACCTCTTCGTGCACAATATTTCGTTGCGCTTCCGGAATCCGGAACGGCCGCATCTGTATGCGAACAGTCTTGCCTGGTAAGTCTGAAAAGACATCAGTGTTCCGTTCTATCAAAGATAACAGTTCTGTCTTTTGCGTGTCAGTAAGATCGTTACCAATGGAAACATCGGTCTGAGAAACAGCAGCCAAGGAAGTGTTAACCTCTTGTCGGTCATGCCATTCTTTCAAGAGATTAATGTGTAAAATCTGGAATGGTTTGCGCCGGCCTGGTATTCTAACCTTGTAATTTACCGGACTCATACGCTCCTCAATAATGGCGGGCCCCTGCCATTTAGCTAAGAATTTGTGTGGGTCAGATGGAACCAGTACCAAAACACGATCACCAGGTTTGAATTCACGGAGCTTACTGCGCCTATCGTAAAGACGCTTCTGAGTTTCCTGTTCTCGTTGTTGATGCTCCCCAGCAATAGAGGAAAGCATAGAAATTCTGTCTTGCAACGAAATTACCCAATCTGCAAAGCTTGGTCCTTGAGCTGTTGTCTCGTTTCCTATCCATTCCTCTCGTACAACATCCAGGATGCCTCGCGGCCACCTGCTGAATAACCATTTGAAAGGACTCAAGCCAGTGGACACCTGTGGTGATTCTCACACCGCGTACATAACAAAAGGCAGGACAGAGTCCCAGGTTGTGGGATCATTATGAGCGACTCGCCTGATCATCAGTTTCAAAGTTTTGTTAAATCGCTCAGTCAAACCATTCGTTTGTGGACGGTAAACAGTGGTACTCAATTTCTTAATAGCAAAGCTGTCACACAATTGCTTCATCACGCGAGAAGTAAAAGGTGTGCCTTGATCAATTAAGATTTCTCTAGGGATGCCAACACGAGTAAAAATATCACACAGAGCTTTGGCTACAGCCGAGGAGTTGGCCTTTTTCAGGGCAAGCACCTCAGGATATTGTGTTGCATAGTCAACCAACACCAGCAAATATTGGTACCCATTCTTAGTCTTAGGTAAAGTGCCTACGATATTTAATCCCACCCGCTGAAAGGAAACTTCCAAAATGGGCATAGGACAAAGAGGGGCCCGAGGAGGTTTATAAGCGGAGACGATCTGGCAGTCAGGACATGAAGTACAAAACCGTTCAACATCTTTTCCCATATTCAGCCAATAAAATCGTTTTGATAACCATTCTCTGGTCTTATCAGCACCCAGATGTCCCCCCAAAATGTGAGAGTGTGCCAGATGCAAAAGAGTTTCCCTATGTACTTTAGGTACAACCAGTTGTTCAATAAATTCTCCCTTTAAATGGTCTAAGATCACTCTGAAAAGGCAACCGTCCTTTTCTATAAAGTGCGGGATTTTCACACCCCCGGAATCAAGCTCTTGGTAATAAGAGTCATTGGCAGAGTGAGCTTGTTTAAATGCATATTCTAATGAGCTATCAGTATGTTGCAAACGCACAAAATCTGACTGTTCGTTAATGCTCGGTTCGTGTTCGGAGGCGTTTGCAATCTGAGAAGATGTAGAAGGACCAGCCTGTCATTCTGGAAAATTGTCGGGGGTGACCTCCGTCTCACTGGAGAGATCGGGTTCAATATCTAAATTGGGCTCTAGATTTTCCCCGGCCGCTACCAGTTCATCGTCTTGGTTTTCTTCTCTCCCCCCCCCCCCCACCACTAAGTTCAATATTGGACTGGACTTCTGGTCCCTGACATTTATTAAGTAGTCTAGGAAAAAGGGCATTTCTCCGTCTTATGAGTAATGGCCAAGGGCACGAGTCTGAAACGGCAGACCAAACTTTAAAGTGGTGACCCCTATAAGTTAAAGGAAGAAGTAATGTCTGATAATCTTTAACATCACCATGTACACAGCGTATTTTCACAGTCTCACAGTCTCTAAGGCATCGTTCATCAAGAAAGTCTTGTCTCACGATACAAAGAACACTTCCCGATTCTAACAATGCTGAGATTTCTCTGCCCCCCAATTTCACCGGGATTAACAATCCATCTTTTCCATCCGAAGAATATGTAATATTTGAGCAACAAACCTCGGCCAGTCCAACTTCCATTGATTGAGCTGGAGACAAGCGACATTCTCTTGCCAAATGACTGAGTTGATCACACCGGAAACATCTACGGTCGACTCCGCTTCTGAAATATCCTTTGCGACGTCCACGGTTTCCTTGGCTCGCTGTTGCCATTTCCCCATAGATAGGCATCACTTCTACAACTGGATTCCCCGGGGTCCTACCTGACCCCATTCGATGTTCAGGTCCTGCAGCTTGTCGATGTTGCAGCTGTCGATCGAAGCGACGAGAATGCCCTGGACGTTCGTTCACAGGTTGCGAAGCAGCACTAAATCCACCGCTCTTTCTCCAAGCGGACTGTGAACCCTCCAATCGTCTGGACATAATCGTTAATGATTTAATATCATGACGCAGAAATTCATCTCGAAGAACTACAGGTATCCTGGTCAGTAATATATTCATGACAACTTTTTCCATCACGTCTCCTTCAAACCAGCAGTGCACTTTATGTATCAAATCTTGAATTTGCGCACGGATTGGGTCATCCATGTTTAGTTTCCAGTCTTTAAGTGCATAACTTTTAGCCATTTGAAATAAGTTTTCGTCGGTATCCACCTGTGCAACCACTCCTGGTACCACTTGTCACGCTTGGGTCACAGATTTGCACAGAGACACAGGAGGTTGTAGAATTTTATTCAAACACAGCAAACAAACATTTGTTTCTTTTTCAAAAGCTTATACGTGCTCCATGAAAAGTCAGAGATGACAGTTCCGCTAGGAGCAGAGAATGTCAGAGAGAGAGAGCGAGAAGCAAAACAATCAATTTCAAAAATGACAGGCACTGAGCTACAAAAGGCTTTTAAGTAAACGGAGTACTGCGCGAGGTCTTTATTACGCGTTTTAGCGCAAGTGAGAAGGGAAGGTGCAATGTGAAGGTAGACTCTGTTTCAGGGGTTTTCCCAGGGGCATCTGTGTCCTCTTGGGGTGCGATCACCCCTCCAGCTTACAATAGATAGATAGATAGATAGATAGATAGATAGAATAAGCATTGCATCTCACAATGGTGGGATAGAGACGAGCTCCAATGTTTAGCTTAGAGTTAAGAGTTTTGAATATCCATCTTTGTTCCCTTCATGCTACAGTTTTTCAAGGAGAAAAGACAGAGTGGTCCACTCCTACAATTGTCATCCACATTAATGATTACTTGGACTGAGAACACAGAGGAACTATATAAGAACTGGCAGAGCAGGCTCTTTTTCCATAGCAGGCTGTGTTTCTTTAATGTGGGAAGTGATGTCCTTCACATCTTCTATAACTCTGTGATGGTCAGTGCTATTTTCCTCGCTGTGGTGTACTGCACCAGTAACAACACTCCAGGAGACAAGCTTCAAATCAACAAGCTAATTTAAAGGGCAGGCTCAGTTATGGGACACACTCTGGACCCCCTGGAGGTTGTAGTAGAGGAGAGAATGAAGACAAAACTGTGTGCTATTATTAACAATGCTGCACATCCTCTGTCTGAAACACCAACACTGAAGACATTCACCCAATGAATTATTAATCAGAGGTGTGTCAAGGAACGTGACTGTGGGTCCTTTATACCAACAGCAATATGCCTGCAGAGCACCTTACTGGGACAGTGAATGCCAAGTCAGATGTTTTCTTTCTTTTTAATTTTCTTCTTTGTTCAGACTAAAGTGTGGGTGTATGTTTATTAATTTATTTGAAGAGCTTCTGTAAAAATCCAAAATCTATCTATCTATCTATCTATCTATCTATCTATCTATCTATCTATC
>JANRMT010062796.1:98036335-98051246 GCA_026402145.1 Polypterus bichir lapradei | reverse complement strand
TATATATATATATATATATATATATATATATATATATATATATACAACAATTACATTAACAATCATGTTACGTTATTTTTAAAACTTTTCCTTTTCTTTTTCATACCTTCTTTAACACACTACTTCTCCGTTGCGAAGCGCGGGTATTCTGCTATATATATATATAGATAGATATGACAACAACACTCATATCAATGACAAAACAATTACTGTACATTAACAATCAAGTTACGTTATTTTTAAAATTTTTCCTTTTCTTTTTCATAACTTCTTTAACACAATACTTCTCCGCTGCGAAGCGCGGGTATTCTGCTAGTCCTTTATATAAATGGTATTGATTGTAATCGTATGATAATGTTATTTAGAACACAAAAGGTGACCTGCGAGTGCGGCTTAAGGAATATCTTTACTCTCAACGTATTGGGACTCTCATAAAGCAGGTGATTCTGTGGATTTTCTGGCACCCTACGTTGTCATTTAAATATCATTAAAAAATATCTTTGAACCTAACTATTACCTAACTGGTAAAGGATGTTGCCCAGTTGTCTTTTTGCCGAGTTGACTGTCGCCCAGTTACCACTGAACCTTCTTCATCATGCTCTGACTGAATGGCAAACTACTTTACATTATTATCTTTTATAGCAGAACATAAACATTACATTTTAAAGTTATATAACTTTTCATTATGAAGCTATGCATTGTGTTTCAGATTTGGATCTTATCTTACCCTAGGAACAGCAGTATCTCAAGTTGTCAACAGAGGCGCTGTGGGAATCTCTAGCTGCTGCTGTGCCTGTTTCCTGCTGTATAACTAACAGAGTGTCCCTACACCCCTTGATAATGTGTGAAATTCTAACTTAGGACCAATCAGAAACAGTGATTGAATAGTTATATTTTTTAAAATTACATTGGATGCTTTTGACTGGGGCTTTTGGGCACTTTTGACTTTTGCATTTTTAAACAGTAATAATCAAAGCAGAAATACAAAACAATGATGTGACGTTTTTAGGAACAAACTGATTGACAAAGTCATAAAAAATTGGAGTGATAAAAAAAGCTCCTGTGAGAAATGACAAAGTATATACCTCTGGGGTCCCCAAAGACCCCAGTCAGTAGGATGAGGGTTAAAATGTTGTGCCTGTAGCGTGTTAACCTGGGAAGGATCACTAAAACAGGTAAATGAAAACTTTATTTCTCCTATGTCTTTTCCCATGTCCGTGAAAGGCTGAGTGAATATGTCTTTTCTTTTTCCCACAGCCACTGAACTCGGCCTATAATACCAAGGATTGCATTAAACAGTAGGATTTTTGAGACCTTCAAAACTCGACTTGATGTTATTTTGGAAGAATTAAGCGAATGGGACTAATGAGGTTTGGTGGGCTGAAGGGCCTGTTCTCATCTAGATTTTTCTAATATTGTAAAGGACATAGATCATTGTCAGAGAAAGAAAAAAACTTCTTTGCCAAAGGGTATTTAGAGTCAAAACACACAATAAAAAAATAAATGCAGTCTTTCATGTGGTATCTATAAACCTGGACAATGAGGCTATTTTTCTGCCATCGAGGGAGATTTTTAGAATGAAGGGACCAAAGTTATAACAAAAAAATCAAAGTGAATGATCATCACATTTAAAACGTTAGCTCAAAGACCATTAATCCAGAAAAAAAGTTCAGTAAGCAAAACGCATTTTGAAGAGCAAGAAAATACACTAAGGGCACTGTAATCCAATATTCGTGCCAGTCATTTAATGGTTGTGCCGACGATGTCACACATCGGGCACTTCTAGGGGTTTGAGGGTATTTTGCTATAGCAATGGTGGATGTGACTTTGACAAAATAGGAGTTCTTATGTGGAAAACAAAATGGTGTTGTTGGAAGATGTTAAAAATTGATAACATTTTATACAGATGTACAGTATGTTAAAAACAAACTAATATCACAATTAGAGTCCTTGTGTAAGAAAACAGCTGCTTTAGAGCTGATTCTCTAGCTAGGACATTGGACATCTCTGGGTCCACTGTTCTTGAGGATGATCCTCCAATTAGCTGTGATTGCCATCCAGTCTCATTGAGATTTCACAGGTAGTGAGCCAGCTGAGGTTAGGGAAGGCTGCAGGGATCTGTGGTATCCAGGGTGAACTTCTCCAGGCTGGCTGGGCTAACACTCTCTCTTTCATTCTTTCCTAGGGCACGAAGCGGAAGCAAACAATGACCAATGGGGAGATGAACCGCGTCACTGAAGAACTCCAGGCTCTCGACATCCAGATCCAGAAACTCCTGTCCAGACGGAGGCACCTGAGGGATTTGAAGGCTTGTCTGCTGGAAAAATCCTTCCCATCATCAGAAATCGTCACAGCAAATTGCAGTTTGGTAACATCGACTCCACGCTGTGCCGCTCACTTTCAAGGCCAAGTGAACTTCACCCCCGGGCCTCATCGTTGGAGTCGTCGTTTCAACCTGTTTCAGCTATGCAGGTGGGGGTTTAAGGCTAGAACACCTCCATCGGCACAGACAAGCATCTCCACCCAGAACCAGTTCGACCCTCTCCGCACCCCCAGTTTGCCTTCAACCCCGGGTGATGTATTTCTGATTGGTGATTCAATCGTACGAAGCCTAAACATTGCATGCCCTTAATCAGAAATCTTTTGTCTCTTGTTTTCCCGGTGTTCGTGTCCGAGATGTTATGAGACGTGCACCGACAGTCTTCGAGAGGCACAAGAACAGGGCAGTGGGATCCATTGTGATACACACCAGGGTTAACGACGTGAGACACCAACAGTCGGAGATTGTCAAGGCGGACTTCTCAGCACTAATTAAAGCCACGAAGGAGAGGACCCCGGCTGCAAGAATTTTCCTCTCGGGCCCCTTACCTCTCGTTAGAAGATTGAATGAGTATTACAGTCGTCTGCTGCCGTTAAACATCTGGCTGAAAGACTTATGTGAGAGTTGAAACATTGGGTTCGTAGACAATTGGGACCTCTTTTGGGAGAGGCAGCGTTTCTTCAAGCGGGATGTTCTGCATCCAAATAGATTCGGCGCCTGGGTCCTCTCCGAAAACATCGCTAAGGTAATTCGTCTCTCTTGACTCTCTATTTTTACTTCTAACTTCTTCCGTAATGCTTGTGATAATTCGGTAAGAAAATCTTCTTCAAAAGTGCACTGCATTAACACTCTAATAACTAACCTCAGTGCATGTAAAATATCTTGGCAGTGCAGCATAAAAACGAATAATTTAATTACAATTACACCTCTAGATGAACAATGCATTAAATGCTAATAAAAATAACTTAATTTCTATCTCAAATTACCATAACGCACATACAATTCAGTTCTGCTCTTCTGAAACATTAAATATGGCTTTATTAAATGTTAGAGTATTAACCAAAAAGACATTTTCCATCAACAATCTTATTAGTGATAGGAAAATTGATTTTATTGTAAGTGAAACGTTGGCTTAGCTCAGATGGTGCGGCTGTTTTAATCAAATCTGCGGCTCCAAATTACAGCTTTGCTCATGCGGATCGCCAAGGTAATAAAGGCGACGGTTTAGCAAACATTTACTCGAGCCGGAAAAGTGTAAAGATGTCAGTTTTGGTAAATTCAAGTCCTTTGAGTATCTTGCCGTTGTTATTCATGGTGTTTCTCAGTTTCTAGTGTTATCCGTGTATAGAGCTCCTAAATAAAATGCACCTTTCTTTGAGGAATTCTCAGACTTGATGTCAATTGTAATTATGGACTATGACACATTCCTAACAGTCGGTGACTTTAACTTTCATATCGATATCCTCCTAAACCCCAGCATTCTGTTATAAACAAATTAAACTCTTTCACTAGGATAGATTTACCTGATTTACAAAAAATAATATCTCAATTAAAATCCTCCACCTGCGTCCTTGACCCAATACCAACAAGGCTTTTCAAAGAAGTATTGGGCGTGCTAATTGATAATGTTCTGGACATAGTAAATTCGTCATTAGATACGAGGGTCTTCCCAGACTGTCTTAAGACTGCTGTAGTTAAACCCCTTCTTAAGAAACATAATCTTGACCCCTCGGCTCTTGAAAATTTTAGACCCATCTCTAACCTGCCTTTCTTAAGCAAAGTTCTGGAGAAAGCAGTCATTATTCAGTTAAATGACCACCTAAATAAACATGCTATTCTTGATAAATTTCAGTCGGGTTTTAGAACAAATCACAGCACAGAAACTGCACTCGTTAAAGTAGTAAATGATTTGCAAGTGAACGCAGACAGAGGCCATTTATCTGTTCTCATCCTCTTAGATCTGAGTGCTACATTTGACACTATTGATCACAACATTCTTAGAAATCACCTTAGTCAATGGGTGGGCCTCTCTGGCAGTGTCTTAAATTGGTTTGAAACCTACCTGACAGGGAGAAAATTTTTTGTTAGTTGTGGTAATTATAACTCGAAGACACATGATATCCGATATGGTGTTCCACAAGGCTCTATCCTGGGTCCACTGTTATTCTCAATCTACATGCTTTCGTTAGGTCAGATTATCTCAGGGCACAACATGAGCTACCACAGCTATGCTGATGACACACAGCTGTACTTATTAATAGCACCTGATGACCCCGATTCTCTTGATTCACTAACACAATGTCTGACTTGTATCTCAGAATGGATGAATAGTAACTTTCTCAAGTTAAATAAAGAGAAAACTGAAATCTTAGTGATTAGCAATAATGGATACAATGAGGCTATTAGAAATAAACTGGATACATTAGGATTAAAAGTGAAGACGGAGGTAAAAAGCTTAGGAGTAATTGTTGACTGTAATCTGAATTTTAAATCGCATATTAATCAGATCACTAGGACAGCATTTTTTCACTTAAGAAACATAAGTAAAGTTAGACCTCTTATATCACTGAAAGATGCTGAGAAATTAGTTCACGTGTTTGTTTTCAGTCGACTAGATTACTGTAACGCACTCCTCTCAGGACTACCCAAAAAAGACATAAATCGTTTGCAACTAGTGCAGAATGCAGCTGCTAGAATCCTAACTAGGAAAAGAAAATCCGAACACATTTCTCCAGTTTTGATGTCACTACACTGGTTACCTGTGTCATTCAGGAGTGACTTTAAAATTCTGCTTATGGTTTATAAAGCCTCGCCCCTTCTTATATATCGGAGTGTCTGACATGTTATATTCCAAATCGTAACCTCAGATCCTCAAATGAGTGTCTTCTTAGAATTCCAAGAACAAAACTTAAAAGAAGTGGTGAGGCAGCCTTCTGCTGCTATGAACCTAAAATCTGGAATAGCCTGCCAATAGGAATTCACCAGGCTCATACAGTAGAGCACTTTAAAACACTGCTGAAAACATTTTACTTTAACATGGCCTTTCTATAACTTCAATTTAACTTAATTTAACTTAATCCTGATACTCTGTATGTTCAATTTCCTCATAATAACTATTCAGGGTAGCTCTAAAATCCATACTGACCCCTACTCTCTTTTCTGTTTCTTTTTCCGGTTTCTTTGTGGTGGTGGCCTGCGCCACCTCCACCTACTCAAAGCTTTATGATGCTCCAACAATGATGGATGGATTAAAAGGCAGAATTCTACGTGACCATCATCATCAAGCCCTTCCGTGAGAACCCTAAATCCAAAGAGGACTGTTTCATTTATGTTTGGTAGAATGCCCAGAGGGGGCTGGGTGGTCTCATGGTCTGGAATCCCTACAGATTTTATTTTTTTCTCCAACCATCTGGAGTTTTTTTTTGTTTTTTCTGTCCCCCCTGGCCATTGGACCTTACTCTTATTCGATGTTAATTAATTGTTGATTTATTTTGTTTTCTTATTGTGTCTTTTATTTTTCTATTTTTTATTATGTAAAGCACTTTGAGCTGTTTGTATGAAAATGTGCTATATAAATAAATGTTGTTGTTATTGTTGATAATTAGTGTGACCCGAAAGTAAAAGAATTCATGAACCTCCTGGACTCTTTTGATTTGAGCCAGCACATTAGTCAGCCTACACATAAAGCAGGTCATACGTTAGACTTAGTAATTACTAAAGGTCTAAAAGTTGATGTGAAGCAGATCATTGATATTGGTCTATCAGACCATTTTCTGTTACAATTTAATATAGAAATAATGATAGAAAACATTCACGAGAAGCATATTGTTAAAAATCGCTTCTTTGATTCATCGGCAGCTTCAAAATTTACAAACATTTTAAGCAAGCAGTCCCTATGTAGTGCTTACTACAATAGTCAGAATAATGTAAATATTAAGGTGGAAAATTTTAATATCAAGGTGAGAGCTGCTGCTGACATAGTCGCACCTGAAAAGATAGTTAAAAAATCTTCTAGTATTGTTATACCGTGGAAGACCCAAAGAGTGTTTGATCTTAAGAGAACATGCCGGAGAGGTGAGCGTAAATGGAGAAAAACTAAACTGACTGTCCATTATGAAATATTGAATGTTAAAATAACAGAATACAACAACATAGTCTGTCTTGAGATGCACTGCTATTTCTCTAGAATTATAAATAACAATGCTAGTAATCCCAGAGTCTTATTCTCTACGATTGATTGTTTGCTAAACCCAGGGCACTCAATGGAATGCCTCCGAAAAACTTCCAGTGAAACTTGTGAGGCTTTTGATGTATTTTTTAATCAAAAAATTAATGATATTAGAAACAATATAGTATATCTCCCCAATACTGAACCACTTAAACCCTGGTACTCCATTTTAAACAATTAAATTCTTTCACCAGGATAGATTTACCTGATTTATATAAAATAATTTCTCAAATGAGACCATGTGCCTGCGTCCTTGACCCAATACCCACAAGTTTTTTCAAAGACGCATCGGGCGTACTAATTGATAGTATTCTTGACATAGTAAACTCGTCATTAGATAAGGGGGTCTTCACAGACTGTCTTAAGACTGTTGTAGTTAAACCCCTACTCAAGAAAAATAATCTTGACTCCTCTGCTTTTGATGATTGGTTTGAATCCTACCTGGTAGGTAGAAAATTTTTTGTAAGTTGTGGTAATTGTACTTTAAAGACACAGGATATTCTATATGGTGTTCCACAAGGCTCTATCCGCTGCTCCTTTCTATTTACATGCTTCCGTTAGGTCAGATTATCTCGGGGCATAATGTGAGCTTCCACAGCTATGCTGATGACACACAACAGTACTTATCAATAGCACCTGATGACCCCGATTCTATTGATTCACTAACACAATGTCTTACTTGTGTTTCTGAATGGATGAGTAGTAATTTTCTCAAACTAAATAAAGAGAAAAATGAAATTTTAGTGATTGGCAATAACGGATATAATTAGGTTATTAAAAATAAACTAGATGCTTTAGGATTAAAAGTCAAGATGGAGGTAAAGAATTTAGGGGTAACTATTGACTCTGACCTGAATTTTAAATCACATATTAATCAGATTACTAGGACAGCATTTTTCCACTTAAGAAATATAGCAAAAATTAGACCTTTTATATCATTGAAAGATGCTGAGAAATGAATTCATGCTTTTGTTTTCAGTCGACTAGATTACTGTAACGCTGTCCTCTCAGGACTACCCCAAAAAAAGACATCAATCAATTGCAACGAGTGCAGAATGCAGCCGCTAGAATCCTAGCTAGGAAAAGAAAATCCGAGCACATCTCTCCAGTTTTGATGTCACTACACTGGTTACCTATGTCATTCAGAATTGACTTTAAAATCCTGCTTATAGTTTACAAAGCCTGAAATAATCTCACTCCATCTTATATTTCGGAATGTCTTACACCTTACACTCCAAATCGTGACCTTAGTTCTTCAAATGACTGTCTGCTTAGAATTCCAAGAGCTAAACTTAAAAGAAGTGAGGCGGCTTTCTGCTGTTATGCACCTAAAATCTGGAATAGCCTGCCAATAGGAATTTGCCAGGCTAATACGGTGGAGCACTTTAAAAAACTGCTGAAAACACATTACTTTAACATGGCTTTCTCATAGCTTCGTCTTAGTTTAATCCTGATGCTCTGTATATTCAAATAATTATCATTATTATCCATGGTATTAATATTCAAAATCCGTACTAACACCTACTCTCTCTTCTGTTCTTTTTCCGGTTTTCTGGAGTGGCGATCTGCGCCCGCACTACCTGATCAAAGTACTGTGATGTCCTTACATTGATGGATTAAAGGCCAGAAGTCCACATGACTGTCATCATCAAGTTCTTCATTGAGAACCCTGAATACAATGAGGACTGATCATTTATGTTAGGTAGAATGCCTAGAGGGGGCTGGGTGGTCTTGTGGCCTGGAGCCCCTGCAGATTTTTTTTTTTTTTTGTTTTTTTCTGTCCTCCCTGGCCATCAGACCTTACTTTTATTCTATTTTAATTAGTGTTCCCTTATTTTAATTCTTCATCATATAAAGCAATTTGACCTACATTATTTGTATGAAAATGTGCTATAGAAATAAATGTTGTTGTTGGTGGTGGTGGGGGTGGTTAGGCTGTCCTCCTGGCATTGCAAGCAATCTTTGCTTCCATCTGGGAGACGGGCATCATCACAACTGACTGGGAAATGGGACTTGTCATTCCTATCTGGAAATAGAAGGGTGATCGCCTGGATTGCTACAACTACAGGGGGATAACACTGCTCTCGGTGCCAGGTAAGACCCTTGCTAGGTCCTTTCTCAATAGGATCTGTGTTCACTTTCTCACCAACCAGCAATCGCAGCAGTCTGGTTTTATGCCTAAGAAGTCTACCATTGACTGCATCCTGGCACTGAGGGTTCTCATCAAGCACAAACGCAAATATTCCTTTGCAGCCTTTGTCAATTTTTGTGAGGCGTTTTACTCAGTTGCCTTGTGAGACATCTTGAGGCTTTGCTGGATCCCCCCAAAGTTTCTGAATATCATGGCCAGTCTGTACACTGCTACTGTGAGTGGAGGAAGAACCTTTAAGTTTTTCCCAGTTGATTCTGGGGTTTGTCAGAGGTGTGTTTTTGCTCCTGTTTTGTTCAGTGCTTGCATGGACTGGGTGATGGTCAGGGCCATGGGGTCTAGTGGGTCTGGGGTATCTGTTGCTGAAGACAGATTCACTTATCTGACTTTGCTAACAATGCTGTGATCTTCAGGGAGTTAATGAAAGCTCTGATTGGGGCTCTTGAGAGACTGAGTGAGGAGTCTGAGTGTCTGAGCTTGTGAGTGTCCTGGATAAAAACCAAGATCTAGGCTTTTAATGACCTGTTGTGCATGGCTATCGGCAGTGTGTCTGTCTGAGGAGAAAATGTCAACCTCATTGAGAGGTTTACTTTTCTCAGCAGTGAGAGACATTCATGTCTCTAGTCATTCTTTCCTTCACTGGAAAGGGGTGTGTGGTGCTCCCAATATCTTTGCAAAAGGACAAAGGTCCAAGTCTTTAGTTTCCTGGTACTCCCTGTTTTGCTTAATGGTTGCGAGACATGGACACTATCCAGTGACCTGAGATGAAGACTGGACTCCTTTAGTACTGTGTCTCTTTGGAAAATATTTGGGTACCGCTGGTTTGACTTTGTGTAGAACGAGTGGTTGCTCAAGGAGTTCTGAATGAGGCACATTACCTGCATGGTGATGGAGCATCAGTTACCGCACTACAGCCATGTGGCATGATTCCCAGAGGGTGATCCGGCTCATAGGATCCTCATTTTTGAGGACCCAAGTGGCTGGACCAGGCCAAGAGGATGCCCACGTAACACCTGTCTGTGGCAGATAGATGGTCATTTTTGGGGAGTGGGACTGGTCCATGTGTCTGCCTGTGGGGGAGGTGGAGTTGCCAACCAGAATCCCGAGCTGTTTCATTATCTGATGGGTGCAGCAATGCACTGTACCAATGTATGCAACCCAAGCTGACCTGACCTGGTAAGAAAACCCCATAATAGATGGATTTGTATAGACTGTTAAAGCCCATCTTGTTTTTCTCAGAAAAAATTAATGACTAACTCAGATCATAACAGCTATTCAACAAACAGCTTTAAAAGTATCATGTTTGTGGCAAGACAGTCTGCAACCTCTAAAGAAACGAGAAAAGCAACCAACTCACACATCCATGATGACGAACCTTAAAAAAATAACACTGACCACAAGGATATCAAAATAGCATTGCACAATAATGCTAATTAATTATAACAAGGTTTAAAATGCATCCAGTTTGAAAACTAATGTCAATAATATATTACTTGATCTCTGAAAATATTGTGTAAGACCAAGAATTTGCTTCTAAGATTTAAAACAAACACTACATCATGACATCTCAATCCAGAATGCTAAATTAGCACTTCTATTTTTTGTCGTTTTCCTTTTTTTTTTTTTTTTGTCATTTTTGTAATTTATCTACACTCCATTTTTACTGTTCTGCATCTACTATTTTTCTTTTATTTGTGATTTAATTTTGGTCTCTTCCATTCAATTAAGATTTCTTCTTTTCGGTTTTTTTTTTTTTTTTTTTTTTTAAATGTTAAAAATGACTCAGTGCTGTGGTCAGTGTCTGCTGCAATTAGTCACATGGCTGTCTGCATTACCACCAGTTTAGTTTTAGACTTCTCTCAGTGTCCTTGTTGACAATCATTCAATTTTGGTCTCTTTGGTTTTCTGATTTATACATTTGTTTTTTCCTTTATTAATTCTTCATTCCATGGAAGCAGAGCGGAAATTTCATGTATTGACTTGAGACAAAGGTGACATCCTATGACAGTGCCCTGTTTAAAGACACTGAACATGACCCATTCTACCGGCAATGTTTGTCAATAGAGATTGCATGGTGATGTCTCCCTTTTATGCACCCGTTATCAATAAACACCTGAACACAATAACTTAGAGGGACATCCACATACTTTTGACCATGTAATCTACAGTATCTATTGTAAAATAGAACACAAGAAACAGTAAACATTTGGAGCACCAGCCCATATAAATGAATAGGACAAAAAAAAAACAAAACAAAGAAAACACACAGTAAATGTGAAGTAGTCTTTTCAGCCCAGAGTTTTAAATAAGAATTGAATCAAGAAGGACGATCTCCAGTTTATGAGTTCAGGTGGATGGTGACAGACATGCACAGACTCAAGAATCTATCTATCTATCTATCTATCTATCTATCTATCTACAGTGGTGTGAAAAACTATTTTCCCCCTTCCTGATTTCTTATTCTTTTGCATGTTTGTCACACAAAATGTTTCTGATCATCAAACACATGTAACCATTAGTCAAATATAACACAAGTAAACACAAAATGCAGTTTTTAAATGATGGTTTTTATTATTTAGGGAGAAAACAAATCCAAACCTACATGGCCCTGTGTGAAAAAGTAATTGCCCCCTTGTTAAAAAATAACCTAACTGTGGTGTATCACACCTGAGTTTAATTTCCGTAGCCACCCCCAGGCCTGATTACTGCCACACCTGTTTCAATCAAGAAATCACTTAAATAGGAGCTGCCTGACACAGAGAAGTAGACCAAAAGCATCTCAAAAGCTAGACATCATGCCAAGATCCAAAGAAATTCAGGAACAAATGAGAACAGAAGTAATTGAGATTTATCAGTCTGGTAAAGGATATAAAGCCATTTCTAAAGCTTTGGGACTCCAGCGAACCACAGTGAGAGCCATTATCCACAAATGGCAAAAACATGGAACAGTGGTGAACCTTCCCAGGAGTGGCTGGCCGACCAAAATTACCCCAAGAGCGCAGAGACGACTAATCCGAGAGGTCACAAAAGACCCCAGGACAACGTCTAAAGAACTGCAGGCCTCACTTGCCTCAATTAAGGTCAGTGTTCACGACTCCACCATAAGAAAGAGACTGGGCAAAAACGGCCTGCATGGCAGATTTCCAAGACGCAAACCACTGTTAAGCAAAAAGAACATTAGGGCTCGTCTCAATTTTGCTAAGAAACATCTCAATGATTGCCAAGACTTTTGGGAAAATACCTTGTGGACTGATGAGACAAAAGTTGAACTTTTTGGAAGGCAAATGTCCCGTTACATCTGGCGTAAAAGGAACACAGCATTTCAGAAAAAGAACATCATACCAGCAGTAAAATATGGTGGTGGTAGTGTGATGGTCTGGGGTTGTTTTGCTGCTTCAGGACCTGGAAGGCTTGCTGTGATAGATGGAACCATGAATTCTACTGTCTACCAAAAAATCCTGCAGGAGAATGTCCGGCCATCTGTTCGTCAACTCAAGCTGAAGCGATCTTGGGTGCTGCAACAGGACAATGACCCAAAACACACCAGCAAATCCACCTCTGAATGGCTGAAGAAAAACAAAATGAAGACTTTGGAGTGGCCTAGTCAAAGTCCTGACCTGAATCCAATTGAGATGCTATGGCATGACCTTAAAAAGGCGGTTCATGCTAGAAAACCCTCAAATAAAGCTGAATTACAACAATTCTGCAAAGATGAGTGGGCCAAAATTCCTCCAGAGCGCTGTAAAAGACTCATTGCAAGTTATCGCAAACGCTTGATTGCAGTTATTGCTGCTAAGGGTGGCCCAACCAGTTATTAGGTTCAGGGGGCAATTACTTTTTCACACAGGGCCATGTAGGTTTGGATTTTTTTTTCTCCTTAAATAATAAAAACCGTCATTTAAAAACTGCATTTTGTGTTTACTTGTGTTATATTTGACTAATGGTTAAATGTGTTTGATGATCAGAAACATTTTGTGTGACAAACATGCAAAAGAATAAGAAATCAGGAAGGGGGCAAATAGTTTTTCACACCACTGTATCTATCTATCTATCTATCTATCTATCTATCTATCTATCTATCTATCTATCTATCTATTATACAGAGCCCTTCACATATCTATCTATTGTGACAGATAGGGGGCACTGTCGTCCCCTTGAACCCTCTGATCAGACGCCAGACACCAGATAAAAGTCCAATATTTTCCTTTATTACAATAATAAAGTGCACCAAACACCCTCCACTCTACTATACTCATAAATCACAATAATGATCCACAATAATAATCAATCCTCCACTCCCAGACGTGTTGTCACCCTGCCACCCGACTCAGCTCAACCCTGGGATCTCCCACAGTCCTTTATATAGTCCTTGACCCGAAAGTGCTTCTGTGCCCTCAGTCCACGTGATTATCCAGCACTTCCGGGTAAGGTAAAAACTTCTCTTCTTCATCCCGGAAGTACATAATTTCCCCTGTCGCTGTGACTAAGACGTAATTCCAGGTTATAGGGCAAATAACAGTCCCTGGGCCTCCCTGCAGCGACCCCTGGTGGCCCCGACGTTATCCAGCAGGGCTGTACAGGAAAACTTTATAGTCCATGATGCCCTGCTGGAATTCGGGGCATCTCCATGTTGCAGGGAGGGCTTCCTCTGGCGGCCTGGAGGTATTGGCTGGGATGAATGGCTGGCTATTTATCTATCTATAAACAAATATTTGTCAACAATTGCCCATCACTCATACAGTATATTCCCATTTCAAATATGGCAGTTTCCCCTTTTATGGCTATAACAGCTTTCCCTCTTCTGGCAAAGCTTTCCACAAGATTTTGAGAATGTCTGTAGGAATTTCTGCCCATTCCACTTAAAGTGCACTTGTCAGGTCATGTACTGAAGTTGGAATAGAAGATCTGGCTCACAATCAGCATTCCAGTTCATCTGAAAGGCGTTAAAAAGGGTTGTCATGTTTGTGCACATAGGGGATGACTTAAGTGCTGTAGTAGTGGTAATACCTCACCGTGCCAGGGGTTGGCGCTTTGCACTAATGCCTCTTCTCCTCCTCCTGCAGACCAGAAGTTTGACAGCTTTAGCATCCCTGATGTCACTTCTGGTGTCCATCTGCCTGGACCTGCCTCTTTCTACTGGAAGGCCTCAAAGCCAGAAGCTCCGCCATATTAGTCAGTCACAATGGAATAATATCTGAGAAGATATTAACACTTGTTTTTTATATATATATATATATATATATATATATATATATATATATATATATATATATATATATATTTTTTTTTTTTTTTTTTTACAGTTATATGGGGTCAGTAATTTGGTGCCTCAAACCATTATGCTGTGTTGACTATTCTTTTACAGGATTCAAATGAGGGCTCTGAGCAGCCATTGAAGTTCCATGTCTTTATGAAACTGGCTTTGGGCATAGGGACACAGTAAAGCTGTTTTCCCCCAAACTTTTAACACAAAGTTAGAAGCTCACAATTTTCTAAAATATCTTTGTATGCTGTAGCATTAACAGTAATCTTCACTGGAACCAAGGGGCCTAGCCTAAACTCAGAAAACCAGCCCCAGACCATTAGCCCTCCATAAAACTTTATAGTAGGCACTATGTAGTCCAGAAGGTAGAGTTCTCCTGACATCTGATAAACTTAAATTTGTCTTACAAACTGTCGGACAATGAAGCATGAGTCATCATTGAAGACACCACTCCAGCCCACGCCTGAAATTGCTCATAGTGATCTTAGGCTTGTGTGTAGCTTTTGATCTTAGGCCAGTATACAGGTCATTTTTATGAGCTATTACAGTGAAGTAAAAGGGTCAAGGGTCAACACCACCACATCTATGAAATGGTAGACCATGAAGTGGTTGAGAAGGCAATGGAAACCCGAAATTCCTGACTCACACTTCTTGTACTGATGTTGCTATCAGAGGCACTCTTTTGTGAGTAATGCCACAGAGGATAGGCAGTTTTTATACTCTTCGGCACCTGGCAGCTCCATTCTATGAGGTCTGCCATTTCATGGAAGCAGAGGGGAAACTTCATGTACTGACTTGAGACAAGGTGACATCCTATGACAGTGCCCTGTTTAAAGACACTGAGCATGACCCATTCTACAGTACTGGCAATGTTTGTCAGTAGAGATTGCATGGCGATGTCTCGCTTTTATGCACCCGTTATCAATAAACACCTGAACACAATAACTTAGA
>JANRMT010062796.1:98005149-98022363 GCA_026402145.1 Polypterus bichir lapradei | reverse complement strand
ATAGATAGATAGATAGATAGATAGATAGATAGATAGATAGATAGATACCAAAGGAAAAGCATTCAGTCAGTCAGTCACTTCCCAATCCTGCTATATCCTAACACAGGGTCGCGGGGGTCTGCTGGAGCCAATCCCAGCCAGCACAGGGAGCAAGGCAGGAAAAAAGCCCCAGGCAGGGAGCCAGCCCACCTCAGGGAAAAGCATTCAATTGTCTCAAAATATTCAAACTATTGGCACATAACCTTTGCTTCTATACAAATAACTTTGCAAACTAAATATCAATCTTTCCCCCCTTAGAGGGAATGTGGAGCAGTAGGGTATCGGTCAGCAAGAACCCTGAAACCAATCCCATTAATATTACAAGTTCGTAAGAGACGAATGTTATAGTTCTCCTATAGAGAACACAAATATGTCCAGGAGCAGCATGCCAAACCAAAGAAAAGAGAAACTAGAGTGGTGTGGAGGTTATTAGTTAAAGATGTGTGTTCTGTGGAGGTTATTGTAGAAGATTTTGAGGTATTTACTTTTTTATTCCAGTCTTGAACTGGAACCTAGACAGGCATTCTCAATCCGCTTTTCATCACGAATGTAATATCATACCAGTGTCCTCCAGAGAACATCTCTCAGCCACCATAGCAAGCAGAAGTCAAAGAAGAAATCCACAATCTGGACTGGTAAATTCCTAATTATTTCTAGAAATGAGATAAAAATAAACTAAAACAGTTAAGCTCCACATTCCTTTTTCCCAATTAATCTAATTACAGAATATTGTTCAGTTATGTGCAGTCTTGCGATCTACATTATTTAGAAAATAAATTTGTATTTCACTTCATCTAAGGCTAACAGATTATTTTCAAAAGTTACAATTACCTTAAAATACATCTACTATTACCTCTCAACTTTTAATCTTAAAGCTAAACAGTTTCTATATTCATATCCCAGCTATTTTTCTTTAACCTAATATTTTACTAATTAAATTGACACATACATTTCTACATATGGCTTCAGAATTTAATTGTCTGGAATGTTTCATTTGAGCATCATATTACAGAAAATAAAGCTAAACCCTATTATCGGCTATGTAGTCATTCAAACATTAACACTCTAATTCACATTTAAGATATTCAAATTACTTGTGAACAAGGAGTGATGGGAAAAGAGATCAACATCTCATACTGTATCAAATTCTTATAATTTAAAATCTTGTTTTTATGAAAAAAATGCTCTCAGGGTAGTTAGTGCATCACACCATTACATACAATACTTTAAGGAAAATATTCTGACATATAAAATTTAGCTATGCTTAATTATATTGATTTCTTTTACCCATGACCTCTTGTTAAGTCATGCTTTTTTCATTGATGTCGTCACAAGATGCTTCTTGCAGCTTCTCCAGAGTGATGATAAGCAGACAAAGGACAGTCTACCCTTTTTGTTAGTTAACCTCCTTTTGCACAGCATGTCTTAGTACAGAACACTACCTAGACTGGAAGCCACTGTTCATAAACAACTTTCTTGCTATCCTAGATAATGTCTTTTTTTTTTACTAAAAGAACTTTCTTCCATTTCAGTATGGCCAGTCCTCAAAGGAAAAAGGCACACACATTTATACTAAATCTGGAAACATTTCATTGGACCTAATCATTTACTTTTTAAGTTCAAATTTGAAACATATTTATGTACACCTTTGTCCATGTCCTCAGCATTTAAAACAACACCACATATTTTCACACAATGTTCTTTAACCAAACATATTCCCCAAATCACTTAAATTCCTTGAAATGCACTTCAGTCACAGAGATTTTTCACATTGCACAACATACTCAAACTTAAACTGTCTTTAACACATCACATTTACTCAAGTTTTATTATTATTTAACATCTACTATTTAATGCATTTACATACACTTTTCCTTTCTTTTCTTACATTTATTTTACTGGGGCAACAATGCCAATCACTGCGCCACTGTATCACCCCTACTTCAATCACCTAACAGCTCATGGTAAGCATTTAAAACAATGTCCATAACAAATATGCACCTTCATCTCACACACACACACACACACACACATATATATATATAGTGACAGATAGGGGGTGCTATCGCTCCCTTGAACCCCTGTCCAAGACTCCAGACACCAGGAAAAAGTCCAAATGTTGACTTTATTTAAATGCCACAGAGCACAAAGCACCCTCTCCTCCACTATACTCATATACAAATCACAATACTAACAATAAACCAATCCACCACTCCCAGACGCATTGCCACCCTTCCACCGAGCTCAGCTCGCCATCTGGGAGCTCCCACAGTCCTTTTATACTCCCTGACCCGGAAGTGTTCCCAATCCCCAGTCCATGTGATTCTTTATCACTTCCGAGTCAGGTACAAGTCCTTTTCTTCACCCCAGAAGTACGTCACTTCTGTTGTCGCTCTTCCTATGACGCACTTCCAGGTTATAGGGCACAGATGCTTCTTCGGTCCTCCCTGCAGCTCCCTCTTGCGGCCCCTGTGGTATCCAGCAGGGCTGTGTATAAAAACTATATTGTCCATGATTCCCTGCTGGTCTTTGGGGCACCTCCATACTGCAGGGAGGGCTCCATGTAGCGGCCTGGGGGTATTGGCTGGGATGACAAGCCGGCCAAAGACCACTATATATATATATATACATATATATATATATATATATGCCAGCAGCATTTTATCCTTGAAAGAAATGGTCTCCTTTATATTTTAAAATTATCAAAAAACATTTTTCTCTAAGACTTGATCAGGGTCTGAAGGAAAGATGTTTTATACATATAAACATTTTTATAAGCAAAGTGGAGACATTTTCAATTTATCTATTACACATTTTCAAAAGTCACATTTTAACCCCTGCAGTGGACTGGCACCCTGCCCGGGGTTTGTTTCCTGCCTTGCGCCCTGTGTTGGCTGGGATTGGCTTCAGTAGACCCCGTGACCCTGTAGTTAGGATGGATGGATGGACATTTCAACCCAAATTAACGCAGCTCTCTGGAAATTTATTAGATATTTCTAAATTTGTGTACACAATATATTTTTAGCAGTCACTCTGAACACTCAATTTAATACCAGTACATTTTAGACAAAGAAGTCCCACTCACATGTCCTCTATACATTTCTCTTACTTTTTAGTTGCACTCTTTGCATGCGCAACTTCGCAGCTCATTCAGATTTGCCTATTTTAAAAAAAAATATTAACCAATCCCCCTCATTTACAATATGTTAATAGGATCTTCCTTCTCGCCCTCCTTCCTACATCATCGTCACTCCACTTGCTCTCACTTTCGGAACACTTGCTGTTGCCATCAAAAACACCAGTCAAAGAAAGACACATTCCCCTGTACAAAATTTTCCTTCTTAAATCTTCTTTCGGGCACCGGCCATTACTCTGTTTCCTAAATTCAAGACCTGTCTTCTGTTCTACATATTTATTATCAGCCTTCGACTTCCCAGCCCTACAACCCAAATTTACACATGCAATCTCTCAGTCACAATAGTTAGACCATTTATTTTCTTTCAATTCGCTGTGCACTAAGACGTCCATTTACTTACACACTATGCCCGACACAAAAAAAAATGGACTCCTTTATTTTCACAGAACATACAAAGTCTAAATAAAATTTACATATTCCTGGTTCTTACTAGTTAACATTTTCCACATACCGCATAGGGTAAATTGTTTACTCTAATTATTATACAATTATTTTATTCTACCTTTAGCCCTATCTTCCTGTGGGATTCTACCACCCACTGGTTGCAACCTTATTACCTCAGGGAGGAATTTAACCTCCTTTCTTTTTACTGAGGCGGTGGACGCTATCCCACTTACTACACGCCTAAGACTTGAACCCAGGGCTTCTATGTGCCTGGGACTTGAATCCAGGACTTCACTATCCATTTTACACTGTCCACTGAGACCTTTTTCCAAACCCATAGAGAGATCTGGGCAACTCCCCCAGACAATAGTGGGTCACTTCCTCCGGACGGCAACCCGAAATAATCCACAATGCAATGAGGAGTGATCTCGGCACTATTCTTTAATGCTCTCTGTAGTTGGCAAAAGGCTTTAAACCTAACTATGATAGATAGATAGATAGATAGATAGATAGATAGATAGATAGATAGATAGATAGATAGATAGATAGATAGATAGATAGATAGATAGAGTGAAAGGCACTATTGATAGATAGATAGATAGATAGATAGATAGATAGATAGATAGATAGATAGATAGATAGATAGATAGATAGATAGATGTGAAAGGCACTATATAACAGATAGATGGCATGACATCTAACCCAGCCCCTTATCCCCAAAAGAATGAATGAACATGCCTCCTCCTACCGTTTCAGGTCCGACGATCACGTCCTGCGCAGATGGGAACAATTTCCGTCCCAATTTCGCATCGTCCACTTCGCATCTTTTGATATTCTGCTGGGAGTTCCCTCCGGGGTATGGAATGCCTTAATGTTGGGCGCCAAAAACTGTGGTCGAAATTTAACATCTTATTAAAGAAAGAATTGTCCTGTTAGAGGACAATTCAGTAATCAGGCAGGAGAAAAACTGTTCATTGTATCTTTTAATTACTCCTCAGCAAAATGCCTTGGAGGGAGCATTCTTTAAAAGCAGTCCATTACAGTACGATCAGAATGGTCAGAGAAACAAAGGATAGAGGTTCATTTACTAAACTACTGAATTTACATACAGTGTCAATCAATGCATACATTTTACTCTGGTTGGTTTGTTTATTTACGCCCAAATATTTATGTAGAATAAAAGTCTATTATATTATATTCTGGCTCTTCTTATACCTTTTGAGATGACACACCATCCATGAAATTTCTGTGCATATAACAACTGTCCATTCTAGTTTATAGGACATCTGCTGATTTCATAGTCATCCTTCAGTACATTTTGTATATTACATCAACCTTTCTTCTGGTACATTCTTTATTTACTTGACCATCTCAGTATTTTTCCTAAACCAAATCTTATATTTCAGTGTACATTTTGTTGTTCACTTGACCTTTATTTGGTTTCCCATATTTATTAACCCTTTATGCTATTTCTTTAAGATGAATGCTGTGTTACCCTAAACTTATTCTTCCACAATATGAAAGAAGATGATCCGCTGTGGCAACCCCTTACAGGAGCAGCCAAAAGAAGAAGAAGAACAGTTAATAAACAATTCAAACATTTAATGAACAAGAAGTAAACTTGTGCCAGGACAGCAAGGCCTGGTTGTTCCATAACACCAGTTGTTAATGAAAGGACTGCCCTGCTATTTGTTAATTCTTAAGTTTCACTTCTGTTCTGTTTTTAAGTATAGGGACTTCTCACTCTGGTTTCAAGGTTTGTGCTTTGGTTAATGAAAATCAGCTTCACTTTTGGTATAACTATCGAGCAAACCATTTGGTTACATGAACATCAATTTCTTTCTTGTATAGCCCAAAATCACACAATGGGCTTTCACAGGCTCCATGTTTTACATAAAGCCCCCAGAACTGACTCTCTAAGAAGATAAGAAAAATTCCCCAAAAAAACACTGTAGGAACAAAAAGGAAGAAATCTTGGGAAAACCAATTCAGAGAGAGACCCCCTTCCAGGTAGGTTGGGCATGCAATGGGTGTCAAAAAATGGGGTAAATACAAAAGACAAGACAGCACCCAAGCAATCCTCATCACTGAGCTAGATGTCCAATCTATCATGTCCACCTCAGAAATACAACACAACAGTACAAGAGACGTTGTTTTTGCACAGCACTCCTCACCAAGTGCAGGTATAGAACACCGCCATAACTCTCAAGGCAAACTGTAGGAATATGTGATACCACTCGGTAAATACACAACTATAACTTATGAGGGTACAGATGTGTTCAAATATATCATAAACAAAGTAGAAGCTAATTAACACAATTGAAAAACAACAACATCTGTCCTTTAGCTAATTGTAAACCCGTGACCATAATGTAGAAGAGAAGTCAGACAAGTCAGACATAATCAGTGTCCTGGAAACCTCAGCCAACAAGCCACCTCCTTCCTATCGGCCATTCAACAGCTGAGTCAGTGCTTCTGTCTTGTGTGGGTGAATTATCTTGTTAGTCAGTTCCTTAAAATTAAGGACCATTGCTTTAGTTGTTTAAGGCCAGAGGTTTCACATTTCCTGGCTGTTAATTACAAGTTTTAGAAAGTAGGCATTAGATAGCTAAATTCCTGCTTCTGGAGTGTAAGGGTGGTGAGGATCATTTTAATTCCTAGGCCATATTTGAAAGCTTCATTTTGAATTTTGTGACCTGGGCAGATCATATATATATGTGATCTATATATAAATATATATATATATATTGTCACACACACGTGTGAGTAGGAGGCAGCTAAAGGGCTCGAGTAATTGTAATAAAAAATCTGACCAGGGGGCGGCGGAGTGCGCTGACTGTCTTTCTCAGTTCCCTACAGACCTTTCCCGGGAAATCCTGCAAGGTTCCGGTGCCTCTGAAGACGTCACTTCCGAAGCCGGCCCCTTTGATGACGTCACTTCTGAAGCTGGCCCCTTTGATGACATCACTTCTGGTTCCGGCCCCTTTGATGACATCAGTTCCTCTCAAGACCTTTAAATTCTCAATCTTAGGCTACTATAGCCAGTTCTGTTTTGGACTCTGTGATATGCACATCGTTTGTTTGATAAAGAAAACCCTTTTGCAGCTGGGAAGAACAATATACGGGAGGCTGCCCCAAACCTTTATAATGTCTTGGACTCATTTTTATGACAGTGGCGTAGCCGGCAGAATGAAGTCCCAGAAGAAACCGGGACTTGGACATGTAATTAACCAGGTACGAAAGTACCGGGGCCGAGTTACTGGGGGGGGGGGGGGGGGGATGGGGGAGAGTGAGTTTGGGGGTCAGGAAGGACTCAGTACAGGCTCCGCTCCTCAAATACAACCCCTGGCTTATAACTTACCAAATGGAGAATGTGAAGGGGACATACAGGCATAGGCTGGTTTCTGGGGATGAAACAAAAAGGGCTTATCATGTTCTTTCGGAGGAGAGAGCTGAGCCGCCCATTGGGACTGAGGTCCCAGATAAATATGGGCTATCCCCAGTCCAGCAGGTAAAAATAATAAAAAACTGGACACTTGATCCAGAGAGATCAGTCCAGGAGCAGGCTATGGCCCTCTGGGAGCAGGTGGCTGTGTGGCTAAGGCCATTTGAATTAACCACCTGCCAAATAGTTCAACAGGTAGCCTGTCTCCTTTTAAAAGGCCTCCCTAAAAACTTTGCACAGCCGGACTGGGGTGAATTTCATTCTATGGAAGAGCTTATAAAGCTCTTGAAAACACCCGAGCCAGTCTCAAAATCTGGGAGAGCAGAACGGCCCTCTAGTGGATTTCCTAGAGATCACGTCCTACTGAATAAGTCTCTTACACATACATCGGAGCCTGTTTCTGAGTTCCAGGGCCACCGGGCGTGCAACCTACCCGGGACCGAGGCGAGATGTAGGTGGAAGGGTGGAGATAGTTTGTGTGCTCTTGCCAACCCCCTGACTTGCTCAAATACAGGATCTGTAGTCATTAATGGTTATAAACTCCTTGCCCTGTTTGATTCCGGCAGCAACGTTTCCATTGTTGATTGCGATATGTTTTACCGCAACAGAGAATTAAAAAAAAGACCAGTATTAAATGTATTCACGGAGACATCCGGATGTACAACACCGCCCTATGTTTTGTGAGTCAGGGAGGATCGCTAAAAAAACATCCCATGGCGATCCACCCTAATCCACCCTTCTCAGCGATTCTAGGATGAGACTGGTCAGAAAATAAATGCGGTAAACTATTGACTACTCCTGATAAAAACATAGGCCTCGTTATAGATGGGGATAACTCATCTCAAGCTGTCTCCACGCCGTGCCCCCAGCCTGCGGAGAGAGATACGGAAGCCCACGAGGAGGACGGGGAGATTCCTGGTCCGCCACAGGCAAATATGTCATCCACCCGCGCCTCGACGATCCGGGAGGAATCCCCTCCCCTTGAGGTTAGACCAGACCCTCTCTCCAACATTTACTTTCAGTTCAAACAAACACCGGCTTCTTTTAAAAGGGAGCAGTGGAACTATGACTCCCTAAAATTTGCAAAAAGTGCAGTAGTCCTTGTCAACGGCCAACACACACACCAGCCCATGTCACAAGGACCTCACTTGCGGAACATGGGGCAGAGGTTCGGAAACTGTTGTTAATTCCACGAACTTACCGGCGGCAGGTTTGTGAATTAGCTCACACCCACCTCCTTGGAGGCCATTTAGGCTCCGAAAAAATTTTAGAGCGGATTGGCCGGGAATTAACGAGGAGGTTCGCCGTTTGTGTATTTCTTGTCCAAAATGTCATTTGTGGCAAATTCCTAGAAAGGACAGTTTTCCTCTCGTTCCCTTCCCTTAATTGATGTCCCCTTTGAATGAATCAGGGTCGATATTGTAGGACCCTTGGAGCCCTCAGCCCGAGGACATAAATATATATTAGTCCTCGTGGATTATGTGACCCGATATCCAAGAGCTGTTCCCTTGCGCTCAGCTACATCTAAAGCAATCGCACGGGAACTAGTAGGAGTATTTGCACGTGTTAGTATTCCTAAAGAAGTCCTAACAGACCAAGGAACACCTTTTACCTCGGAGACGTTCAGGGAAACGGCCAAGTTACTGAAAATAAAGCACTTAAAGACCGCAGTGTATCATCTTCAAACCAACGGTCTAGTGGAGTGGTTTAATCAGACTCTCAAGCAGATGCTTCGCAAGGTGGTCAGCGGGGATGGGAGGAATTGGGATCAACTCCTCCCCCTCGTTCTCTTTGCCTATCGGGAAGTCCCACAAGCCTCTACGGGGTTCTCTCCTTTTGCATTGTTATACGGACAACAACCCCGAGGTATATTGGATATTTTGAAAGAAGGTTGGGAAGGAGAGGCTCTTCCCTCTACAAATATTTTGGAATATATCGCAAAGTTACGCAATAGATTTGAGAAAATTAGACCCATTTTAAAAAGTCATCTATTCCAGCACATGGTAGGAACACGTACAGCAGGTCACTGCGGTATTGCGGACACTAGGAGAGGCCGGGCTTCGTATTAATCCCAAGAAATGTTTCTTTGGATTGAAAGAAGCTAAATATTTGGGCTACCTGGTGGGTCGGGGTACTGTGAAACCACAGTGTTCAAAAATAGATGCCATTGTTAAATGGTCCCGTCCGAAAACCAAGAGGCAGGTCCAAGCCTTTCTTGGGTTAGCTGGGTACTACCGCCGGTTTGTACCTCGGTTTTCAGAGAGAGCGGTGCCCTTGACTGATCTTACAAAGAAGAGGGCTC
This sequence comes from Polypterus bichir lapradei, assembly GCA_026402145.1. Classification (NCBI taxonomy): domain Eukaryota; kingdom Metazoa; phylum Chordata; class Cladistia; order Polypteriformes; family Polypteridae; genus Polypterus; species Polypterus bichir. The sequence continues at coordinate 98,012,997 of JANRMT010062796.1, read as the reverse complement.
CTAATCATGTGGTATGGACTGACAAGGCGGACACTGCATTTAATGACTTAAAACAGGCTCTTATGTCAGCACCAATATTAAAAGCTCCTAATTTTTCTCTCCATTTTATTCTCCAGACAGATGCTTCGGACACAGGCTTGGGTGCCGTGCTGAGCCAAAGCATCGATGTTGTTGAACACCCCATCATGTACCTGAGTCAGAAACTGTTGGATCGAGAGACCAGGTATGCAGCGGTAGAAAGGGAAGCCCTTGCGATCAAATGGGCGATTACGCAGTTGAGGTACTACCTCTTGGGCCGGGAGTTCAGTCTAGTGACGGATCATGCTCCTTTACAGGAATGGCCCTTCACAAGGAGTTGAATCCACGGGTCACTAGGTGGTTTCTTGACCTTCAGCCTTACAAGTTTTTGCTTATTCATCGTAAGGGTTCTCTCAATGCCAATGCTGATGCTCTCTCCCGTGCCCACGACCTCTCAGTGCAGGACGCCCGACCCAATGGGTCTGGGCTGAGGGGGGGGGGCCTTGTCACACACGTGCGAGTAGGAGGCAGCTAAAGGGCTCGTGTAATTGTAATAAAACATCCGACCAGGGGGCGGCGGAGTGCGCTGACTTTCTTTCTCAGTTCCCTACAGACCTTTCCCAGGAAATCCTGCAAGGTTCTGGCGCCTCTGAAGACGTCACTTCCGAAGCCAGCCCCTTTGATGATGTCACTTCCGAAGCCGGCCCCTTTGATGACGTCACTTCTGGTTCCGGCCCCTTTGATGACGTCACTTCCGAAGCTGGCCCCTTTGATGACGTCACTTCTGGTTCCGGCCCCTTTGATGACATCAGTTTCTCTCAAGACCTTTAAAGTCTCCATCTTAGGCTACTATAGCCAGTTCTGTTTTGGACTCTGTGATATGCACATTGTTTGTTTGATAAAGAAAACCCTTTTGCAGCTGGGAAGAATAATATATGGGTGGCTGCCCCAAACCTTTATAATGTCTTGGACTCGTTTTTATGACTATATATATATATATATATATATATATTCTATTTTCGTTAGGTGCAGCAGCTCCGTGAACGACTTTATCTTCTTTATCTTTCTACCTTTTTCTCTATCTCTCTGATCACTCCTACCACTTTCTTTTATGTGGACTCGTTTCCTGGACACTTTTTACTTTTTTGTGAATTTCCCCTTGGGGATTAATAAAGCATCTATCTATCTATCTATCTATCTATCTATCTATAAGCTTGGGTGCGTCCAGCCACCCCAACCCGACACAGACAGGCAGGATGCAGATTCACCACACACCACACACTTTTATTCTTTGACAGGGAAGCATTTTCTAATTGATCCCAACTTCTCAACAGTGTACAAATAATGTCAACAATGACAGCACAGTCCTTCCGCCTCCACACAGGCTTTGTTCTTCTTCCTCCCGATTCTGGGCCTCAAATGGAATAAGGCAGCTCCTTTTATTAATTCAACTCCAGGGAGTGCTCCAGGTGGCTCATTAGTATTACCTGGAATCACTCCCAAGTATGGTGGAAGTCCACTATAAGGCTCTGCAGCTCTCCTTGGCAGCCGCCACGGAACCCAACAGGGCTGTACCAAACTCTAGCTCCCAGCGTGCCTTGAGGGAATCCATGGTGCCACAGCCATCCAGGAGGGCTGCCCGCTAGCAACCCAGGGGAAGTAGTGCCTCCTCACCCCCAGTCCATCTGTCCAGCTGGCATCCCGGTCAGGTAATGGCAGAGGCTGCCCATCACAATATACTGTATATATCAGGGGGTACCCAAAAATAACCGGAATTGGAAAAAAAAATGTTTTAATAATTTTTAATTACTGAAACTTAAGTCTCCTTCAGTGTACTCTCTGTGTGAATGAAGTAAAATTATTAATACGATTTTTTTTTTTCAATTCTGGTTATTTTTGATTAACCTCTCATTTATATGATTTCACGCATGCACATTGGAAGATCTCCTCACAGGCTCAATGGAGGTATTTAATAACATGCTGGGGCAAGAGGGGGCTAATATTCTCTTCTCTTTCTCTCCCCACTGCACCCGACGAGGGCACTTACAGTACGGTACATCCTGATCAAATGGTAGAAAAGTGAAGTGTAGTTCAAATTCCACCCACCCCAAGAATGTGAAACACCTACCAATTCTCAGAAGGAATTGTCTTTCTGAGAGCAAACCATATAACAGAGCTCCCAAAACAGTGACTTCTTTTGTGAAGAAATGCCACTGTGTCTATTTTTTGTTTTGAGCCCAAGTGGCTCTTTGTTTTAACGAGTTTCGAGTGATATTTTTGTTGGGCTCATATAATTAAACTAGATGACCTACATAATTGCCGTCCTAGCTTTTTTAAGTTGATCATCCTGTCTTTCTAAAATCCAACCACTATATAATTTCTTTATTTAAATTTTGCTTTGTTTTGAGGTTTGTGGATTATGGACTGGTCCCTTTCTTAGAGATTATTTTTAGATTTGATTTTCATTACATATCAACTGTTGTTTATACACTATTGATAGATTTTTGATTTTTTTTTATTTTCATGTTTGTTTGGTATATTCTTTTTATTGAATTTATTTTTTTTCTGTGAAGCAGTGATTGTAATTGTTTCCCTCTCCCTTTAACTGTGGGCTTCAAGCCTCTTTTGGAAGGATTTGCATTTTTATTTTTAGATTTTTTTTGTTGAGCAAGTGACACACCATTTGTGGTCTAGCGTCCCACGTCTTTCTTACAGAGGAATCAAAGCATTACGCACATTATGAAAATGTGTCCTTAGAGAGTTGCAGTCAGGGCAGCTGATGGAACAGTCCTTACGGATAACTGCAGTTGTGACCCCCTCAGGCTGGCTACTTTGAGCAGTTGACACGCAGGTAAACAGACTTGAGCTGAGAAGACTATGCGCCGGTGTGGGATGTGATAGCAGGCTGCTTGCTGTTTGCTGCTTATCCACACATTTACAGGACCATAGACGCTGACGGAGAGGTGAGAAGCGATTTAAGGTGGGATGGATCTACGAGTTTTTTTTGTAGGCTCTGGTAATTCTAGTGTTAGTGAACTCTTGGGCACCGCCATCAGCAGTGTGTCTGTTTGCGGAGAGAGTGTCGACCTTGTCGAGAGGTTTACTTACCTTGGCAGTGACATTCATGTCTCTGGTGGCTTTTCCTGTGAAGTCAGTAGACGGATTGGGAGAGCATGGGGGGTCATGAGGTCGCTGGAAAGGGGTGTGTGGAGCTCCAGATACCTATGCAAAAGGACAAAGGTCCAAGTCTTTAGAGTTACTCATGGAGTCCCAAATGAGGCACATTACCTGCATTGTGAGGGAGTGTCAGTTACGGTACTACGGCCATGTGGTGCATTTTCCCGAGGGTGATCCGGCATGTAAGATCCTCAATGTTGGGGACCCGAGTGGCTGGACCAGGCCAAGGGGTCACCCACGTAGCACCTGGCTGCGGTAAATAGAGAGTCATTTCCGGAGGGTGGGACTGGACCGCGTGTCTGCCTGGGGGGTTGCAAACCGGAATCCCGAGTTGTTTCACCGTGTAGTGGGTGCGGCAACGCGCCGTACCAGTGCCTGCTCCCCATCTTGATTTGACTTGACTTGATATTTGTTTTCCATTACATATCAACCGTTGTTTATACCCTATTGAATTATAGATATATTTTTTATTTGATGTTCATGTTTGTTTGGGATCTTCTGTTTAGTGAATTTGATTTTGTTTTTCCTGCGGGCTTGTGATTGTAATGCTTTCCTTCTCCTTTTAACAGTGGGCCTCAAGCCTCTTTTGGAAATATTTAGACTTTTTGAAAGTGTTTTGTTAAAATAACATTTATTTGTATAGAATAGTTTCATAAAGAAGTGTAGCTAAAAGTAATTTATACATATTAACAGAAAAATCTTAAGAAAGAGACAAAAAGAATCCTTAACAGAGGTGAACAAAATTAAGTTAAGATTTCAGTTGTAAGTCTCTTGTGTTTACAATAGTAAAAATTCAACACCTGATGTGATAACTTGGACTGATGGACTGATGACCAGGAAAAGAGAAGAAAAACTGCAGGTGGTGAGGATGGAGGAGAAAATAAACTTCTAGGTATTCCAAGGCCAAAAGATCCACCTACTCCACCTCAGCCTTCTACAGTGCTGAAATGTGATACAATTACTCAGTATTTTCCATTATCATCTTCTTCTTCTTTTGGCTGCTCCTGTTAGGGGTTGCCACAGCGGATCATCTTCTTCCATATCTTTCTGTCCTCTTCATCTTGCTTTGTCACCCCCATCACCTTCATGTCCTCTCTCACCACATCCATAAACCTCCTCTTAGGCCTTCCTCTTTTCCTCTTTCTTGGCAGCTCTATACTTAGCATCCTTCTCCCAATATACCCAGCATCTCTCCTCTGCACACGTCCAAACCAACGCAATCTCACCTCTCTGACTTTGTCTCCAAACCGTCCAACTTGAGCTGACCCTCTAATGTCCTCATTTTTAATCCTGCCCATCCTCGTCACACCCAAAGCAAATCTTAACATCTTTAACTCTGCCACCTCCATGCTAGAGGTGTTGTAACATTACGGTGGGAGTTTCTTCACCAAAGGAAATGAGTCAGAGTCACCAGAAAGGGACAAATGAAAATTAATAACTCTAATATAGAGATGACAAAAAATGTCAAATTTGGGCTTTGTTTCAAAAATGGAAAAAAAAAAAAAAACCATCACATAACCTGCCTGATGTGTCATTTGAATTTCAGTCTGGAAACAGTAACCACTCGTAAATCCTTTAATTCTGACTCAGTAAAGCTAGATAATTAAGTTTTCTCACCAGGGGCCTCATTTGTAAAACTTTGCATGGATTCAAGAATAAAAACATACATGCACCATAAAACAGGAAAACACTTACACCCCAAAAAAATGTGATCTTTAAAACCTGAGAAATTATCTCTGTTTATCTATTTGAACAGCACCCAGCTTACCCGTGTTTAGGCGTTTTTTTGAAAATATGGCTTTGTATGAAATATTTTGGTACTGCTTAGCTTCTCTCCTACTGGGTAGCTGCCATTACACTGACAAAGAGTTTAGAATATGGATTTTTGTACTACTCTATCTTCAGGTACAGTTATGAAGTTGTTCTAATTTCCTTTTGCTCGCTTTTTATTTTTTTTCTCTGTTGCTTTTGATGTATAATAATTATAATAACTGCGGTGAGCTGGCGCCCCGCCCGAGGTTTGTTTTCTGCCTTGTGCCCTGTGTTGGCTGGGATTGGCTCCAGCAGACCCCCGTGACCCTGTAGTTAGGATATGGCGGGTTGGATAATGGATGGATGGATAATTATAATAACTCTTTACATTTATATAGCATTTTTCTCACTACTCAAAGCGCTCTTCACGCAGGGAGGACCCGGGAAGCAAACCCACAATCTCCTTACTGTAAAGCAGCAGTGTATGTACTGGTTTCCTTCTCCTATTAACAGTGGGCTTTAAGCCTCTTTTGGAAATATTTAGACTTTTTGAAAGTGTTTTGTTAAAGCAGTATTTATTTCTACAGCATAGTTTCATAAAGAAGTGTAACTAAAATTATTTTATAAATATTAACAGAAAAAAGTTATGAAAGAGGTACTGTACTGTATGTAACTTGCTTTGTAAGTCATCTTGGATAAAGGCATCTGCTAATTAATAACAATAATGTCCACTCCCAGGCCCAGTTTTAAATTATTTCACTACATGAATTTTGATGTTTTTATCATCTCATTTTTCTTGTTTTCCATTTGCTATTTTGTGCATTGGTTTAGAGTACCAGTGCTGCCATTTTGATGTCACCCTGGTTATTTTCTTGTTGGTCATGGCTGCTGTTTCTATACAATGATGCCCTTAAATAAAGACTCAATACACCACTGACACATGGACTTGTATAGTTCCTGGTAATTATGCCATGAAATGCCAATTCCTGGTGTGACTTGGTAGTCACAGAGACTTTTGCTACCATCAGTGAAGCCACTGACCTAAAAAAGTAACTGAAACTGGCAGTGACCACAAAAAAAGCAATAGTTCCTCAAAAATAAATAAAGTTAGAATTAATTCAAAAAGTGTTCAGACCCCTTCAACGCTACACACTTATAAAATTTGCCCATCAATCTACACTCAATCACCAATAATGACAAAGTGAAAAGCTGTTTTCAGAAAAGATTTCAGATTTGTTAAAAATCAAAAACTGTACCTACAAGTATTCAGACCCTTAAGTTAGTACTTTGTAAGAAGCCCCTTTGGCAGGAATTTCAGCTTTGAGTCTTCTTGTCTGAGTCTCTACAAGCTCTGCACACCTGGGGCCTCATGCATAAACGGTGCGTACGCACAGAAATGTTGCGTAAGAACGTTTCCACGTTCAAATCGCGATGTATAAAACCTACACTTGGCATAAAGCCGCGCACTTTTCCATGGTACCTCATACCTTGTCGTAAGCAAGTTCTTTGCTCGGCTTTGCAGACTGGCGGCACTCAGCGTCAAAGCAGTGCTGCTGTTCCTGTGTGGTTACTCTTTATTTTCCTGACGTGGTTTTATAAATACACTGAAACTAACCGCATATTGTTTATTAGTGTAATACATCTGATTGTAATTAACTTGTAACAATATAATGGTCCAGGGAATAGCCATAGTATTCCAAATACCATAACTGCTTTAGCGTTGTTACTCTCACTGCACCTTTTTTTTTTTCTTCTTTCAGCTGCTCCCGTTAGGTGTTGCCACAGCAGATCATCTTTTTCCATATCACTCTCACTGCACCACTTGGAGTATTTATATCACTGTATCTGAGTGTCAATCACAGCAGCAGCTGATCAGAAAGAGAATTATCGGTATACAGCATCAAGCACACGCTGCCTCAGCCACGGCAAAACATTTCAAAGCCTTTCCTGTACGGACCTCGCGGTTCAGAAACAGTTTCATCCCAAGAACTATAAACGCACTCAATCAATTGCTCCTTGTAGAACTGTTTGTACCTATAAGTACAATTACCTCACTGTAAACTTGCACTACAGTTATAATATTGCACAACCTTCGCCACTTTATAAAGCGCGTATTTACATATGATGACGGTATCATTTTTAGGATGAAATGCAGCAAAATATGTTAATTATATTATACAGATAAAACTTTAACTTCATTTAAATAATCTGTATTGTTAACAATAAAACATGTGAGGACACGGTGCCACAGCGCTAGCATGTTCACGTATTGTTCCTGCCTCGCGCTGTATATTTGCTGAGGCTGGCGTGACACTGGAAGGATAGATGGATAGAGTAATTAAACACGTACAATAAAGATATTTCAATGTTCTTTAAAAGTTTTGAAGAATCGTCGTTGTAAGCTTACAGATGGCTTAACGTCTATTACAGAGCTGATTGTGTGGTAATTGGGTATTTGGGGAAAGAAAAGTAAGGACAGGAATTGAAGGTTAGTATGTTTGAAAGAGACAGTACTGCTACAGTAAAATATTTCATCGAAGGTCGCGCATAGCTTAGCAGCATCTTGTGTGAGACATGAACAATCACTGCGCCATCGTGTTCTCATGTTTAATAACATGCTTTCATTCAAATCATCATGAAAATGATACCACGTATACGTCTCAGTATTTTAATTATTCAGAGAGCTGTAATATTACGAATGTAATGGATTCTGTGTCCTGTTGGAGAAAGAGAACGAATGGAAGCATGTAGTGATTCACACACATACAGTACATTGAAGATCAAATACAAAACAAAGCATTTAACATGCTACTTTAGTTACGATGGAATTTGAGAAACTAGTAAATTAAATTATTTTAAGATGAAGTTTATGATATTCTACTTTAATGACAAAATAAACTA
>JANRMT010062796.1:97978557-98005139 GCA_026402145.1 Polypterus bichir lapradei | reverse complement strand
CGTAAGAGGATTAATTGTATTCAAAAAGACAAGGAGGCGTGCATTTTGAAAAAGGAGAGGAGAAGGAGCTGGGAAAGAGGATAAGAAAGGGAGCGACCCGTAAGGCACGAAATACTCCGTACCTAGATCGGTTGGGGCACACAAATGCTGGCTGATCGGGGAGGACATCAATGAGCACAGTGCTACACTTTTATTTGTGACGTTTGTGTCGTCCGTTGAGGGATGTTAACGCTTTTTCATCCAGATAAGGTGGACTTTGCATTGAAGCATGGTGGTGGTAGCATCATGCTATGGTGTTCTGCTCAGTGGCATGGATATGGAGACTGTCTGACTGTCCTTGAGTGGCCCGGCCAAAGCCAAGACTTCACCTCCGTAGAACATCTGTGGGGAAACCTGAACGTGGCAGTTTACAGATGCTTACCAATGTAATGAGACCAGAGAGGATCTGCCAGGAAAAATGGCATAAAGTGCAAAATTCCAGGCATGCAATGTGTGTAGGGACTTTCCCAAGAAGGCCTGAAGCTGTAATTGATGCTAAAGGGGCTTCTACAATGTACAGAATTAACAGTCTGAGAACTTATATGAATAAGAGATTTCAGTTTTTGATTTTAAATACATTTCAAACCTTTCTGCAACCATCTTGGCACTTTGTCATTATGGGTTACTGAGTGTAGATCGATGGGGAAAAATGGCAAATGTATCCATTTAAAATTTAATTTACGGCACCGTATAGTGTATAGAAAGCGGAGAGATCTGAATTCCTTCTGAATCCACTGTAAGTATTCATGTAGAGCAAGCTCTGTACAAGCAAATGCATCTATATATGTGCTTGCACTAAAGTAAGTGCTTAAAAATTAATTTTAGCCTTTTTCTGGGCTGTGGAAAAAAGAGAAGATAACATTAGCAACAGCAAACCCTTCTCGCTCCGGAGTGGCATTGCTAACCTCATTCGATCCTGGAAGAGGTTCCCTTATCGTACCTGCATGACAACCCATACACACAGATGAAGCGACACACAAGTGCCCCTAAGCATGTACACACACACACACACTCATAGAGTTGTATAAATGAACAAAGCTGACTCCTTGTTTGCCCTACCAGAGCACATTGTGGATGGTAAAGAGAAATAAATGAATCCCCCCACCCCACACACACAAACTCACACTTCACAATAAATTTGTAAAGGTAGACATGGAGAGAGGCATTAAGCCATTCCTGTGCCAGTCTGTCTACGCAGCTTATTGACTTCATTTGACCAAATGTGTTTAGTTTCAAATTATACATTTATTTTTGGACATGATAAATATTACATAACTTAATTTACTTGATTGTAATTTAATTATTACAATAATTATTGTAATTATATTTATACTGTGCTGCATATTTTACAGTTTATATTTCAAGATACCTGTTATTATTGCATATTGCTGAATTAACCTGGCATTGAAAACATTATCCAATAGTTACTCCTAGGTGTTTCTTATATTGAAATCCAGTATGTTCTAGACCAAAACACACTGTGACACGGCACAAATTATGAACCTTTTATTAAGTGAGTGATAAAATAAAGCTGTAAATTGAAGCCTGTGTCCGCAGGCATGGTCACCAACTTGAATGAATTTGGTGAGTTACGGAGGCCTTCAGAATAAACTGGAATCATTGCAAAGGCTGTGTTTAGCTCTTTCAAGGTAAAAAGCACCTTGAGCATTGGAAAGGCGATATGTAAATAAAATGTACTATTATTATTATTATTATTAATAAAAGATTTTGCCATGAATGATATGTCTTATGTCTGGATACTCAGTATATTGAAGGTTTTAAACACAGTATATTTGAAAATACTCTTGCTACTATATTATGAGTAATCAGTAATCTTAAAAAATACATGTTTGAACAACATATACAGTATGAGCATGTCACATTATATTGAAATATATCAATATAATTTTGGGTATACTGGAATATATTTCATTTTCATAAGGGAAGTCAGAGGAACCAAGTACTCCTTAGTTTTTAACACATTTGGCAGCTAAGCAGATCATCCACAAAGGGATGGTTTAAACTAATCTTTGTATGAAACCAAATTGAAACTCACCAAAATGGTGTTAAGATAAATCACCTTGAGAACATTCAGCCCAACAAAGCTCGCCAGTCCTATCCACTTACAGTGGAACCTCGGTTCACGAACGGTACATGTACAAATCGGTTTACGACCAAAAAGTTCGCCAAACTTTTGCCTTGGTTCACGACCACACATTCGGTATACGAACAAGGCCGTTTCCCCTTCGGTTTGTGCGCGCCAATGATTTCCGCATGTGTTGCATTGTTCTCGGTCAGACGTGCATGCTTTCGCTGTGAACTCTTTTGTGCTCTATTCCATTTCCCTTCCGGTTCGTATACGACGATTACTGTATTTAAGCACGTGTTCAGCCTCTCCCTGTTCATTGTTCTCAGTCAGACGTGCGTGCTTTACCTGTGAACTCTTTTTGCTCTACAGTATTTTGTGTGCCTTTGCAGTTAACCATGGCTTCTAAGCAAGTGAAGAGTGGTGAGAAGAAAGTTTTGAAGAAAATTGAAATCGAAGTAAAGAAAGAAATTATTGAAAAGTATGAGCGTGGCATTCATGTTACTGATTTTGCTGCCGAATACAAGAAGTCAAAATCTATGATTTCGACTATTCTAAAGCAGAAAGAATCTATTAAAGCAGCTGATGTTGCAAAAGGAGTTACAGTGTTAACCAGGCAAAGGCCTGAAGTGCTGGAAGAGGTGGAAAAACTGTTGCTAGTGTGGCTGAACGAGAAGCAACTTGCAGGGGATAACGTAAGCGAGGCGATGTTACGCGAGAAAGCCAGGAAGATTCATGGCGATTTGCTACAAAACTATCTTTCTACGAGTGGCAAAAGTGAGGAATTTAAAGCCAGTAGAGGATGGTTTGAAAAGTTTCGTAAGAGAAGTGGCATTCATAGTGTGGTAAGGCATGGAGAGGCTGCTAGTTCTGACGCTGAAGCTGCGAAAGAATTTGTGAAAAATTTCACACAATTAGTGGAGGACGAAGGCTACATCCCGCAACAAGTCTTCAACCGCGACGAGACCGGGTTGTTCTGGAAGAGGATGCAGAAGAGGACCTACATTACCCAGGAATAGAAGGCTATGCCCGGCCATAAACCAATGAAGGACAGATTAACCGTTTTGCTGTGTGCTACTGCTAGTGGCGATGTTAAAATTAAGCCACTACTCGTTTACCAATTTGAGAACCCTCGTGTTTTCAAGCAGCACAATGTAAACAAAGCCAGACTGCCCGTGAAGTGGAGGGCAAACACGAAGGGTTGGGTCACAAGGACCTTGTTTTTGGAATGGCTGCACGAGGCTTTTGCTCCTGCCATGAAGCGATATCTCGAAGAGAATAACCTGCCTAAAAAATGCCTTCTTCTAATGGACAATGCACCGGCACACCCTCCAAGTCTGATCCACCAGCTAAACAGCTAAAAAAAAACAGAAACCCAAAAAATCACAACAGAGAAAACACCTGAAGGAAAACATCCCTCCATTGCAGAGCCAGACTCTCCCTCAAAACTGTAACCTCCTCTCCACGTAGTTCCTCCTCACTTCATGCCAGAACTCGACTCATGCAAGGTTAGGTTTCTTGGTGGTTTATGGTTAGTTTTTGTATTACGGATTTTTCAAATGTTCATTTTCCGGTTCATAGCGTGAATTGTTGCAATGTTACTTTTCTCTTTTTTCAAATGTTCATTTTTTTCCCCAGTGCTTGAAACTCATTAAAAAAAAGTGTTTACAGCGAGTGGTTCGTAGCGTGATTTGTTGCAATGTTACTTTTCTTGGTGGTTTATTAAATTACAGATTTTTCAAATGTTCCTTTTTTTCCCTGTGCTTAAAACTCAAAAAAAAAAAAAAAGTGTTTACAGCGATCGGGTCGTAAGGCTATTAGCGTGAACTCCTGCAATGTTACTTTCTTGGTTGCTTGTGGTTGGTTTTTAAATAAAGTTCGGATTTGTTCTAATGTTCCTTTTTTTTCCCCTGTGCTTAAAACTCATTAAAAAAAAGTGTTTATAGCGATCGGGTAGTAAGTCTTTAGCGCAAACTCTTGCAATGTTAGTTTTCTCTGTTGTTCAAGGTTTTCTCAGTGTTGTTCAATGTGTTTACATTTAGTTTACTATTACGATGTGCTTTCTATGGTATAATTAACTATATTTGTGCTTAAAAATCTTTAAAAAAAATATATTTACATATAGTTCGTACGGTCTGGAACGGATTAATTGTATTTACATACAATCCTATGGGGGAAATTGCTTCGGTTCACGACCAAATCGGTTTACGACCGGTTTTGGAACGAATTATGGTTGTGAACCAAGGTTCCACTGTATTTCTTCCAAAATAACATCAAGTCGAGTTTTGAAATTCCCTAAAGTCTTACTGTCTACCACACTACCTGGTCACTTATTCCAAGTGTCTATCATTCTTTGTGTAAAGAAAAACTTCCTAATGTTTGTGCGAAATTTACCCTTAACAAGTTTCCAACTGTGTCCCCGTGTTCTCGATGAACTAATTTTAAAATCATCGCCTCGATCCACTGGACTAATTCCCTTCATAACTTTAAACACTTCAGTCAGGTCTCCTCTTAATCTTCTTTTGCTTGAACTGCAAAGGCTCAGCTCTTTTAATCTTTCTTCATAACTCACCTCCTGTCCTGCACTACATGTAAAACATTTTTAAACCTGTTCCACTGCTCCTCGACTGTCTCCACACTTAAAAGCTTATCCCAGTGTATCCTACTTAGACTTTATTGCATTTGCTCAAAATCAGCCCTACCAAAGTTCAACTTCACAATTTTAGTCTTTGCATCTGCACTGTTACAAAATACTGTGAATTGTATTACATTCTGGTCACTTGACCCTAGTGGTTCAATCACCTCTACACCCCAAATTCTGTCCTGATTATTACAAAATACTAAATCCAGACAGACTTCACCCTGTGTTGGTGCTCTAACATGCTGTGTTAAAATACAGTCACTGATTACTTCTAAAAACTCCTGCTCTTGTACTCCTCCATCTGCAAGGTTATCCCAGTTAATATTTGGATAATTAAAGTCCCACATGACTATAATACCCCCCTGTAAACTTGCCTTTTTGATATTACTAAAAAGATGTGTGTTGAAATTACTGTCTGCATTGGGTGGTCTATAACACACTCCTAAAATAAGACCTCTTTCCCTAATATTTTCCAGGCTAAGCCACATGTCCTCACTAAGATGGGGCTCATCATCCAACTGAATAATTTTACATTTAAATTCTGTTTGGCATAAACAGCAACCCCCACCTCCTTATCTGTTCTGTCTATCCTTCCTAAAAAATGTGTATCCCGCTATGTTACACTCATCCCCATCTTTGTTATTTAGCCAGGTTTCCTTTACTTAGTATAATATCATAATTATGCTCTGCTACATACAGCTCCAACTCACTTACCTTATTTTTGATACTTCTAGCATTAAGGCAAGCTATTTTTACATTTAAATGTTTTCTTAGAATTTACATTACTACACATTTTTATTTCTACACCGTTGTTTGCTCCTCCATGTAGAGTTCCAAACCTGGCCTGTCCTAAACTCCCTGCCCCCCATTCCCTAGTTTAAACAATCCTAGAAGCCTCAGCAAACACAGCAAAAGCAAGTTAAAAAAATGGAAGTGAATGGGGAAGAGAAACCAGTTAACTTATCAGTCATCAGGTGCTGATTTGCATTTTTGTTATTGTCTGCTTTGTGGTGAACTTGGTGAAATGACTTATTGTAAAAGATGTCATATACCTTAAACGTGAGTTGTTTGCTTTTAAACTGTGCTCCAAATTGAGATGCAACAGATTAATTACTTTAGCTCAAAGTCACTGGTAAAGATTTACTTTAAGGAATCAAAGTTTTTTTCAACCACCATTAAAACTAGGCTAGATTCCAAAGAGTGCTTGTTCACTTTATCTATACTAATAAAAGGCAAAGCCCTCACTGACTAACTGACTGACTGACTGACTCACTCACTCACCCACTCACTCACTCATCACTAATTCTCCAACTTCCCATGTAGGTGGAAGGCTGAAATTTGGCAGGCTCATTCCTTACAGCTTACTTACAAAAGTTAGGCAGGTTTCATTTCGAAATTCTACGCGTAACTTTCGACCATATATACGGCCATAGACTGCAGCTCGGTCGCCGTGTGAGGCGGAGTTATGTCCCGCATCATCATGCCTCCCACGTAATTGAGTGCCTGCCCATATAAGGTAAATATTCGCGGGTGAAGCACTGTGCTTATGCAAATGAAGATGAGATGGTCTAGTGTTTGGCACAAACTCAGCGAAAGTGCGAGAGAAACTTTTAAGTGCCGGGTCTTAGCTAACATTAAATAAAGCCGTGGACATCGCAAGATTACACAAGAGAGCGGCTCACGTGAACTGACTGTGAACGCAGTACATAGAGAACAAGGAAGAGCTCCAAAGAACACTGAACAAAAAACGCATTACGCAATTGAGAAGGCAGCAAAAGAATATGAAGCGAGTGACTCATACAAGCATATTCATAAGTGCAACTACTGCGGAAACAAAGCACGGTGTAAACCGTAAGTTTAAATTAAGTTTATAGACACGCTGCTGCTGGCGTTTCTAGTGCCTACGACGAATCCGATATTCGCGAGATACAAGTTTAATGAGAAGATACAAGGTATAAGCGAGACTTTGGATCACTTTGTAAAGGAGTTAAAATTGCTGTAGTGAGAAACTTTTAAGTGCTGGGTCTTAGCTAACATTAAATAAAGCCGTGGACATCGCACGATCACACAAGAGAGTGGCTCATGTGAACTGACTCTGAACGCAGTACGTAGAGAACAAGGAAGAGCTTCAAAGAGTGCTGAACAAAAAACGCATTACGCAATTGAGAAGGCAGCAAAAGAATATGAAGCGTGTCATGCATACAAGCATATTCATAAGTGCAGCTACAAGGTGTAAAGCTTAACTTTAAATTAAGTTCATAGACACGCTGCCACTGGTGTTTGTCATGCCTAAGACGAATACGATATTCGCGAGATACAAGTTTAATGAGAGGACGCGGGGTATAAATGAGACTTTTGATCACTTTGTAACTAAGTTAAAATTGCTGGTGAAGGACTGTGAGTATGTAAACGAAAATGAGGTGGTCAGGGATAGACTAGTGTTTGGCACAAACTCCGCAAAAGTGCGACAGAAACTTTTAAGTGCCCGTCTGAGCTAACATTAAATAATTGCTGGTGAAGGACTGTGCTTATGCAAACGAATAGAAAGCAAATGTTACGTTATTTTTAAAATGTTTCCTTTTCTTTTTCATAACTTCTTTAACACACTTCTTCTCCGCTGTGAAGCACGGGTATTTTGCTAGTTCTACATAAAATAAAAAGTTTTCAACGTTAAAAAAATATATATACATATAGGTATGTAGTTCTGTACATTGTGAAGGTATTTGTGTGAACAATGTGAACATTTAAGTTAATAAAAATGTCAGCTAGGTCAGAATATTAAACACCTTTTTAGAAAGACATGTTGAACACGTGATGTGAGTGACCGAAAAGAGCAAGAGATAATGTTGTTGTAGCGTGGGCTACGTAAAATGTCTGTTGTGCTTGTTCGATGTTTACAAGTGTTGTGTTTGTCTGATATTTTTCTTGTATGTTTGAAAAATAAAATATATATTGTGATAAAGGCGCTTTACTGGCACCAACCCGACACAGACTGACACCAGAGGCATGGGTAAAACAAACAAAAAGCCTTTATTTTCTTCTTCAGCCATGGGACAAGTCTTCCCCATTGTACCTCCGGCCCTAACACAGTCCCAAAAATAACCAAAAGTAAATCACACCCCAAATCACACTCTTCTCTTCCTCCACGGCTCCCAGGGCAGCTTTGTCCTCCTCCTCCTGACTCTGGCACCCTGAGTAGTGGCTGCAGGCTCCCTTTATATTCCACCTGGAAGTGCTTCAGGTGGTAATTAACCTAAATTAGGCTGCACTTCCGGGTGTGGCTGTGTTGCCACCCACAATGGCTCAGGAAGCCTTGAAGCTCCCCCTGGCGGTGGCCATGGAGTCCAACCAGGCTGAGCTCCGGTGTTCCATAAAACAGGCCCCAATGCAACCCAGGGGGGCTACCACCAAGTGTTCCTGGGGACGTAGTGTGCATCCCATGGCTGCTCCCCCGGATCCAGCGTTGAAAGGGCGTCCCGGTCAGGCATGGGTCTCAGCCGTCTGCCACAATATATATATATATATTGCCACACACGTGTGAGTAGGAGGCAGCTGAAGGGCTTATGTAATCGTAACAACTTATCCGACCAGGGGGCGGAGGGGTGCACTGACTCTTTTTCTCAGTTCTCTGCAGACCTCTGAAGACACTTCTTGTCCTGGGCCCAAGGGTGACATCACTTCCGGTCAACTCTCCATAGACTCAGTAGTGTAAACTACTCAGTGGTAAATTTGACACAACTACCTTTTGCAGCCTGGATATGGGTGGCTGCCCCAAACTTTCCTGCGATGTCTGGAGTCTCTTATTGTGACTATCCATCCATCCATTATCCAACCCGCTATATCCTAACTACAGGGTCACAGGGGTCTGCTGGAACCAATCCCAGCCAACAGAGGGTGCAAGGCAGGAAACAAACCCCGGGTAGGGCACCAGCCCACCGCAGGGTGCGTGCACACACACACACACACACACATCCACAAACCAAGCACACACTAGGGACAATTTAGAATCACCAATGCACCTAACCTGCATGTCTTTGGACTGTGGGAGAAAACCGGAGCACCCGGAGAAAACCCACACAGACACAGGGAGAATATGCAAACTCCACACAGGGAGGACCCATGGAAGCGAACCAAGGTCTCCTAACTGTGAGGCACTGCCTTGCTGCCCTATTGTGAATATTTATATATATATATATATCTCTGGAGAAGAGTTTCCCTCTGCAAACCGCAAGGACGTCACCAATCATAGCACTCATCCTTTTGGAGGTGAGAGGTTTCCTGTTAGGTTTCCGGATTGCATAACATTAAAAAAAATGACTGGGTATTTCAAAAGAGATGGAGAAAAGTTAGCACTGGAAAAAAAAAGTGAATTATCATAACAAATGCTGCTATAATTTCATCGAATGGAACAACAGATCATCACTTTCATGCAGTTACACATGGCGAAGAGGTATTTTGGAGTTTTCATCATCCACTATCCACGGCCATCAGACTGCTATTTGGACTCCATTGTTTACATTTCAGAATGAATGTTTTCTGTTATTTCATCATCTGGGACTTTTCCACCTTCCATCCATTTCTCAGTCTATGCAGTTACTGTGTTTTTACACTAAATATTGTTTGTTTGTAGATGTTTGTTCTTTGTTTTGTAATTATATATTTTTATGGTTAAGACAAAGCAAGTGTCATTTCATGTTTTTCTTTTCTATCGCTGTAAATATTTACATCTACATCTGAATCGGGGAATTCAGGTTACGTGTGAAATATGTCGTCTTTTTCTAATATATTTGTTTTACATTTACCAAACCCTAATCTTTGACTAATTGATCTGTTTTTTATCCATGATTGGGAAGCCTGAGTGAAGGGTGAGTAGGAAACTGAAGGGCAAGTACTGCTGGGCATGGCCGAGTCTTGCCACCATCCGAGTGTGGCTGTGGTTATTGCTACGTTAACCAGAATGGTAATCCATTTCAGGCAAAAGGTCCAAAGTGGGAGACCAAAATAAATCAAGCAAACAAAGCCAATGAGAAAAAGAGATTCAGAAATCTTAAAACAAGCCTATTTCTTGGCCTTCTTAAAAAGCAAACTAACTGATGCTAAGAGATTGCTGTTTTTATCTAAATGAAGGAAGCTTTCTACATGCACCCTGCCTATATTTATCATCGATGCAATAAATCGCAGTCACGCGACTTGCCAATTGTGCCACATACATGAAAAAAGCAAAATAAAATACACCAAAAATAATGTGTATTATACCAACACCATGATAGCTTATTATTAACATACAGGACACTTTGACATAAAAGAAAAGTTTAATTCCCACAACTCTGTAAAGTTTAAATATGACCATTAACCTTTCATGTAGCTAAAGAGAGAGAGGATGGGAACATGTGATGCCACACGATGAACCACCTGGATTGGGACCTGAGTGCAACGGGTGTCACTTCGGCGCCATACTAAAACAGTGTGAGTTTTTTTATGGTGGTTGGAGTGTCAATCCTGCCATCAAACCTCCAAGTTTTTCCTGTAAGTTGGAGGACCTGCTGACACGACTGGATGCAGATTAACGTCATACCCAGAATGAAACATTTGAAGGTTAAGGGCCTTTCTAGACACATGGAATAAATTACCAAGTAATGTGGTGGAGACTAGGACCTTGACTTAAACTGATGTTTATTAAACAGGGATTGTCCTTTTGGTGCCCCAACAACTGCTTTGGTGTCCATTCAGATTCAGTGGCTGTCACAGTATATACTGTGATCCCTCCTCGATCGCGGGGATTGCATTCCAGAACCCCCCGCGAAAGGTGAAAAACCGCTAAATAAAAACCATATGTACATATGGCTATTTTTATATATTTTAAGCCCTTATAAACTCTCCCACACTCTTATAAACATTTCCCGCACAGTTATATAGCATAAAACCTTTGTATTCTCTTAGATATTAGGTAAGATTTGTTGAAATTATGTATCTAAATACACAGTTTATATACAGTAAAACCTAAATATTATTTTAAAGATATCGATCGTCTCTGATATCGTATATGTTACAGCCATTACGATAGACAGGCCACCAGCAATAAATCCGTATAATGCAAGAAAAATTTTATACAGTAAAATGTGTGTACAGTGACACTAAATGTACGCACATGTAATAAGTACTGTACGTAGAAAATTAATTATGGTTACTCACCAACAATGACACAACGACTTGTCCGATAATGATAAGTTTCATTTTACTGCACAACAAAGGAGAGCGTTACAGCTCTTCTAAAGGAGCCTCTTCAGACGACTGTGTAGCACCACCGTTGTTCTTCTTCAATCCAAATCCCTAAAGCAGATTCCATCCGGACTACCCCCTTATTACGTCCACTTATAACTCGTTTTGCACCCTGGTTAAAGGACATTGCTGCCATAGATCTTATATTCTTTTCCTCCTTTTTAAATAAAAAGAATCGTGGACTCATTGATGCCGTAATGGCGTCCTACAGCGGTGTAGCTGTTCCCTTCCTTCAACATATTCAAAACTTTTACCTTTTTGGCAATTGTTAGCATCTTCCTTTGGGGCTTGGGCACGGCCCCTGAAGCAGTAGCAGGAGCAGATCATTTTGGAGCCTAAACGAAGGGCTTGACTATGCACAAAGATAAACACAAAAGAGCACAAAAGTTAACTCTTTACACAGCGAAACACATTGATGCTGAATGAGCGAGACGAGACTTCCTGGTTAATGCAGCGGAATCAAATTTGGCGCTCCGTCGCTGAGCCAATCAGCACACAGGAACTTAACTGCGTGCTCTGTGATTGGGTGGCTTCTCACCCATCCCTCAATAGCGTCCCTTGTATGAATCGAATTCGGCACTCCGTCGCTGAGCCAATCAGCACACAGGAACTTAACTGTATGCTCTGATTGGGTGGCTTCTCAGCCATCCGCCAATAGCGTCCCTTGTATGAAATCAACTGGGCAAACCAACTGAGGAAGCATGTACCAGAAGTAAAAAGACCCATTGTCCGCAGAAACCCGCGAAGCAGCGAAAAATAGGCGTTATATATTTAGATATGCTTACATATAAAATCTGCGATAGAGTGAAGCCGTGAAAGTCGATGCGCGATATAGCGAGGGATTACTCTATACAGTGTATACAATATTAGAATTCTTATAATTATCAAGATGTGCCTGGAAGATAAGACCTTCAAGAGACATGGAATATTCTGTGGATCAATACTTATAAATACTGTATACTTTATGTGAACTGGAAATGGTTCAAGCCTTTCTGGAGTATTTCTGTTTAAAACATCCCAGCACCAGTTTCCCAAAGGAATTCATCACAATGGTAGTTGGTGTCACTGGTCTGTAGTCACTGAGACACAGTCCAGTTTTTGAACAAATATTAAAAAATACTAGGATGAATCAAAAAAGTAAAGGCAATGGACATTAGCTGTTGCAATACAACACCTTCAACGATTGTCAAGTTTTAGCCAGGGTTTCTCACCAGGCTGGGGTTCAAAGTATTGCTTCATGTCTTTTTTTATTCATTTTTTGTGTCATTTATTTATGTTAATGTTTCTTTTGCACAAGGGCTCAATGGAGTAGAGTTGCTTCTGGCGTTTACGAGTTTCAAACTGGCAACCTTCTGATCCCTAGCCTCAGAGCCACCGCTCCGCCCTATGTAGCTAAAGATAACTTAAAAGTAAAAATCAGTCAGGCCTTAAACTCAAGAAACCCAAATGAGGAATAAGGCTTTAAAGATTAAACAAATTTTTAAAGAAAAAAGGGGGAAAAAACAAGAAAACTAACATTTTAAATCTAAAACATCTACTTTGGCTGGGAGCAGGAATGACAGGCTGTCAGAAGACAATTTGTGGCACCAACCCAATCATCCTGTTTAGAAACGAACAGACAAAAATCTCTTGTCTTTGGTGTTATAATTACCACAGGAAAACTTGGCTTCTTAGTTGTGGAGTCAGTGTGCTAAAGAGCTCCAGCCAGAGGTTCACTCTTGCCCTAGGAAGCTGGGGTTCTTATGGATGGTGTACCAGAAGGAACGAAATCAGCTGCTCTCACTGGACAGTCTTCTGGTGCAGTGGGGAGAGAAGAAGAAGACAATGCTAGCGATACCAACCCTTGTCATGCTGGTAAAGTGCCTGAGTGCACTCCAAGCCCTATATACAACACAAGCCGGGTGCAACGCATGCTTTGGTCAGTTTAAATGCTTGTGAAGCTCAGTAAATGGGTCACCCATGCGCAGGACATAGAGGAGGTGGACATTGTACATAGTTCACAATATTATCTCTTTTCAGCTGTTCTTTTTTATATCATGCTTATGATGTTCAACTCATTGCATAGGCCGTGTACATGTGAAAAATGTAAACGTCAATGCTGTGTGTAATAAGTTAGCTAAAGAAAATAGACCACCCAGGCCCACCATCAACAGCTTGGCCTAAACACTCAATCAGGAAAGAATTGGACTGGAAAGATTCAGGCACAAAAATCTTGAAATTGACTTGTGACAATGTGGCTGTTAACGTGGAACAAAAGAAAATTAAGCATTAAACTGAACATGACGATAGAAAACAGTTTCAAACCAATTTCCTTTTCAAGCTCTGTTGGAAGTTTTGAACTTTTGGAAGCATTATTTTCAGACATCCTGTCAAGATTTGGTCAACATTTGAAACTTTTGAGCTAAGGTAGATTTTGTATCCAGATGTGCCTATCTGAATGATTTGAGCTTCTGGAATGAGTAGTGTCTCAGTTAAGATTTGCTCAAAGATTCAAAAGTGTTTTATTATTCAGATATTATGCTTTGAAATAGTTCATTGATTATTTAACCCAAATGATGCATTTTAGATGATATTAATGTGAAGCTTGTAAGGCATGAAAGTAGACATGAAAATTAGAAACAAGCAAAAACAATATTTTTGCAAGCAAGTATATATTTTAACTATATGTTATGGATTGCAAGACAGAAAACTGACATATTAAAAGAAGCATTGCACCATTAGTAGGGAAAGTCCAGACAAGGGCAGAAGTTAGCAAGTAGGAGGATATGCACAATTTGGAGCAAATATTTTTGATATAAACCAAATGGAAATTTAAAATGAGAGATCATCTTGAAGACAAAGAGGAAGGTCTGAATCTGTGCCATTGTTGCTGAACTGCTGAAAGAATATCATTTTTTACTACTACTTATATGTTGTATCTAATCCTTTATATTTGTATTTTATTTCTTGGCTTTAATAAATTAATTTGGTTTTGACGCTTATCTCTTTTTGGTCTCAGGGGTTTAGGTGGGTGGGTTTCATTGAAGGGCTAAAAAGGGTTAGGAATGTTGATGATATTTAGATAATATTAATGTGACGCTTGTAAGGCATGAAAGTAGACAGAAAAATTAGAAATAAGCAAATACATTATTTTTGCAAAAAATATATATACTTATGGTAGCGCAGTGGGTAGCGCTGCTGCCTCACAGTTAGGAGACCCGGGTTCACTTCCCGGGTCCTCCCTGCGTGGAGTTTGCATGTTCTCCCCGTGTCTGCGTGGGTTTCCTCCCACAGTCCAAAGACATGCAGGATAGGTGCATTGGCAATCTTAAATTGTCCTTGGTGTGTGTGTGTGTGCCCTGTGGCGGGCTGGCACCCTGCCTGGGGTTTGTTTCCTGCCTTGAACCCTGTGTTGGCTGGGATTGGCTCCAGCAGACCCCAGTGACCCTGTAGTTAGGATATAGCGGGTTGGATAATGGATGGATATATATTTTAACTATGTGGTATGGATTGAAAGACATGATAAGAAAACTGACATATTAAAAGAAATATATTGCACCATCAGTAGGGAAAGTCCAGAGAAGGGCAGAAGTTAGGAAGTAGGAGGATCTGCACAACTTGGAGCAAATATTTTTTAAAATGACAGATCATCTTGAAGACAAGAGGAAGTTCTGAATCTGTGCCATCGTTGCTGAACTAGTGTAAGAATATCATTTTTACTATTACTTATATATTGTATTGAATCCTTTATATTTGTGTTTTATTTCTGGGCTTTAATAAATTAATTTGGCCTTGACGTTTATCTCTTTTAGGTCTCAGAGGTTTAGCAGGGTTAGGAATGTTACATGCAGGTTTTGAGATGATGGCCTGCAGCAGGTCAAATAACCAAATCCGCTAAAGTCTCAACACCAGAGGCTCGGACCAGGGGTCTGGAACTGCTGCATGGTGAACCTTAAGGGCCTTAAGGTCACCAGTGTCTCCATATCTGTCACTGAGTTTGAGTTTTTAATTTGAAGATCTGTCTCTCCTTCTTATTCATTGGTCAACAGTCCACTCTTCATTTGAAAAACCTGTTTATGATGTGTGCTGATTTTTCCATAAGCAGCTATTTAATGATATTTTAGCAAAAAAATGCACGTGTTTGCATGTTTTGAGCATACAACTGGATAACTAACATGTGGGTTATGCGACTCGATTAACGTGAGATTGTCTTTTCCTATTTTCCATCCGACCACTGCATTTCCAGTCCTCAGTCTTGCCTGTTTATTTGTGCTTCTTTATAAGAGCTTGGATAAAACATTTGGAAACACCTGTCTACTTAGTTAATAAAGAATAACCAACTTTTGTCTTGTTGCTAAGCTCAATCGTGTTGCGTTGTAAGTTATTCAGGTTTTACTGCCACATCTGCCACAATCTACATAGCCGTTACTTTTTCAGGCTGCACTTGAAGCACCACAGACGACACCAATGGGAATTGTGTTTTTAAATTTTAAACTATTTCTTTAATTTGAATGAACTTTGACTTTTTTCCCAAATTACAAGCACCCTTTGCAAATGAAATTGTTTAAACTGCATGTAACCTGGATTGTTAGATGGCTCATCTTTCTTATATGTGGAAAGATCAACTCCGGTGGTGTGGAATAATTGAACAGTTTTTGAGATGTCCAATTCTTACAACTCCCCCAATGTGATTTAATTTTTAAAAAAGCTATGTAGCCTATATTTCAAGTTGGACCAATGGCAGCACTACAATGAAAAACTTACAGACATATTTGCATGAATAGTAAACAAACAAACCAACAAACAAATAGTCAAAATGTGATCTGAGGAATAAAATGAGGTTGTTGGTATGCAAAACGGAAAAAGAACGTCAAATGAAGATGAAAAATGTAAAAGACAGGGATATGGTACTATGATGTTTTTCACACTCATTGAGCAATTATTAAGAACACTATCCTAATGTTGGGTGCTCTCAAAACAGCCTCAGTTCCTCATAGCATAGATTCCACAAGATGTTGGAAACATGGATTGGAAATTCTGGTCTTTATTGACATGACAATATGACGCCGCTTCTGCAGATTTGTCAGTTGCACCTGCTTGCTGTGAGCCTTGCGTTCTACTGAATCCCAAAGGTATTCTACTGGATTCAGATCTGACTGAGAAGACCACTGAAGAACATCATTGTCATGTTCATGGAACCAGTTGGAGATGCTGGGCATAGACATTAGAAAATGAGCACATTGTGGACATGGAGAAGTTAACGTGGTCAGAAAGGCTGTGGCATTCAAACGATGACTGATTTGTATCATTAGGCCCAAATTGTGCCAAGAAAACATTTTCCACACCATTACACCACCACCAGCAGCCTGGACTGTTGATGCAAGGCAAGTTGGGTGCTTGGATTTATGTTGCTGGTGCTATTTTCTGACCCTACCTTCTTTCAGTCTCAGCAGAAAAATCAAATAATTATCAGACCAGGCTACATTTTTCCAGTCTTAATCTGTCCATTTTTGGTGAGCCCGTGCCCACCTCTGGTTCAGCTTTCTGTTATTTGCTGACAGGAGTGGAGCCCAAAGTGCTCTTTTGGTGTCGTAGCCCTTCCATCTCAAGATTCGACATGTTTTGCATTCTGAGATGCTTTTCTGCTCACCACAGTTGTACGGAATGGTTATCTGAGTTACCAGAGCCTTTCTGTCAGCTCAAACCTGTCCGACCATTCTCCTCTGAGCTCTCGCATCAACTTGCATTTTCTGTGCGCAGAACTGCAGCTCACTGGATATTTTTTGATTTTTGTACTATTTCTAACTAAACTCTAAATCAGGGTTCTCAAAGTCCAGTCCTGGAGGGCGGCATTGGCTGCAGGTTTTCATTCTAACCCTTTTCATAATTAGTGACCTGTTTTTACAGCTAATTAACTTATTTTAAATTAATTTTAATTGACTTGTTTTTTAAGATTTGTTCCCTAAAATGTCTTCATTGTTCCTCTGAATTGCTTCATTTGTTTCATTAAAAAGAAAAGAAATGTGAAGTGAGTAAGCCAACAGAAGAACCAACTAAGTGTTAATTAACCCCGTTTTTTAATTCCATGGCTTGTTGCTGCTCTAATTGTGCAATAGCAGACATTTTTAAAATTGTTGATTTCTTCTTTACTTTTCTAAGAGCACTGGTAAAATGTTAAGGGAACCTGAGCACATCAGCATTCCTGAGACCTCCGCCCTTTTTAATTTTAGATATTGTATGATGGACACCAGTTGTTTTGGTTCATTTTGTATCTCATTATTGTTTGGCTGCTAATTAAGGAAAAAGAAACAATTTTTGGGTCTGAGTGTTCAAGAGCAAGTCAGTTAAAATAAATTCAAAAGAAGTTCATTAGCAGCAAAAACAGGTCACTAATTAAGAAAAAGGTTAGAATGAAAACCTGCAGTCACCGCGGCCCTCCAGGACTGGAGCTTGACATCCCTGCCCTAAAGACTGTGCTGTGTGAAAATACCAGGGACCTCATGTATAAACGGTGCGTACGCACAAAAATATTGCATACTCCTGTTTCCATGCTCAAATCTTGATGTATAAAACCTAAACTTGGCGTAAAGTCATGCACATTTTCATGGCAGCTAAATGCTTGGCGTACACAATTTCTCGGCTCAGTTTTGCAAACTGGCGGCACCCAGCATCAAAGCAGTGCTTTTGTTCCAGTGTGGTTTCCCTTTCTTTTTTAGAGCCACATCCCTGATGTGGCTTTATCAAATACACTGAAATTAACCACATATTGCTTATTAGTTTAAGCTATCTGATTGTAATTAAATTGTAACAATATAATGGTCCACGGAATGGCCAAACTATTCCAAATACCATAGCTGCTTTAGCGTTGTTCCTCTCACTGCACCACTTGGAGTATTTATATCACTGTATCACATATTTTCCTCATGGCTCAGAAATAGTTTCATCCCAAGAACTATAAATGCACTCAATCAGTCCATCAAGTGCTCTTTGTAGAACTGTTTGTACTTATAAGTACAATCACCTCACTGTAAACTTGCGATACAGTTATAATATTGCACAACATGAGCCAATTTATAAAGCACGTATTTACATATGAGGATGATATCATTTTTAAGATGAAATGCAGCAAAATATGTTTATTAAATTATACAGATAAAATGTTAACATCATTTAAATAATCTATATTGTTAATAATTAAACATGTGAGGACACGGCGTTGCAGTGCTAGTGACGAGCTGGTGCCCTGTTCAGGGATTGTTCCTTCCTTGTACTGTATTCTTGCTGGTGCTGGCGTGACACTGGAAGGACAGATGGGTACAATAATTAAACATGTACTGCGAAGATATTTCAATGTTTAATTCCCAAGGTACTTGGGGAAAGAAAAGGAAGGACAGCAATTGGAGGTTAGTACGTTTGAAAGAGACAGTACTGCTGCAATAAAGTATTTCATCAAAGGTCGCGTACGGCGCAGAAAGTATCTTGCATGAGGCAGGAACAATCACTGGACGAGGCGCCAACTAGTCACTATCGCTGCGCCATCGTGTTCCCATGTTTAATAACATGCTTTAACGCCTATCATCATGAAAATGATATCAAGTATACATCTCAGTATTTAAATTATTCAGAAAGCTGTAATATCATGAATGTAATGAATTCTGTGTCCAGTCGGAGGAAGAGAATGCCTGTTTAAGAAGCACATAGTGATTCACACATAGAGCATGTAGCCGCCAAAGTATAAGGCGAGATCAAGCAGGGGTAAAACACATGCCAAAAGAAATCTCTCAGTCCAAAAGTTTGCTTTAAAAATATTTTGTGAAAGTTAAAAGCAAATAATCCAGACAAGAATAAAGAAAAAAGTAGTTACACACGTAAACTAAAAGGCAAAAAAAAAGGAAAGATGTATCTTCTCTAAACTTAGCTTTTCTTGAGAAACTTTAGTTATTTCTGTACTTTAAAGTTCTTAATTCCTTCTTTTGTACGCCTTAAGCGTATGGCTCTGCACTTAAATAAACGTGTTATCTTACGAGTAACTTCACACACTCAAAAGGCCCGTAGGCACGGGCACGGTTTAAAACCATGTGCCCTCTACACCTTACACATGGCAAGGCTGGTCACTAACTGAAGAATAATATTTAGTCAAAGCAGATAGATATAGCTAGAATATACTAATTTTACTCAACCTATGGGGGTTATAGGAACCTCCCATAGATTATGCATTGTCATCTAGTAAAATATTTATGAATCTTATGTAACTAGGAAATGGCTCTTACAGAGCACATTGAAGAACACATACAAAACAAACCATTTAATGTGCTACTTTAGTTACGATAGGATTTGAGAAGCTAGTAAATTAAACAACTTAAAGATGAAGTTTATGATGTTCTACTTTAATGACAAAATAAACTATGTGATTAAAATGGAAATTTTGAGATTAAAGTTGACATTTTCAGCTTTTTTCTCCATTCTGTACCTATTTTTTTTCTTTTCTCTGTACCCTAATAAGCTTCTATATGACTCTCAGATGGTGGGCTACGACTTGCCTTTTCATGGCGACTTTGATATCTTACAACTTCTTTTTGATTTCGGGCACATTGTGACTTTGTGAACTTGAGCTTTCGAGTTTCTCTGACACTCTATGTCACTCGATCCACTTCCTTTTGTTGTTTATATCACTGTTTAAACCAACAAATAATAAGTTTTTCCTTGCCTTCAATTGGTATTCACTGAAATTCTTCTATTTCCCCCCATGCTTTTGCCATTGCCTTTTTACAGAATGCTGAGCTTAAGAGCTATTTATATTGATTTGCATATTCAAAGAGGTGTAATTCTGGGAGGAGTTTGGGGAGTGGCAGCAGGCGTGTGCATGTGCGTTACTTTCCACGCAGACCAGGATTTATGGACCAGAAGAACGTGGAAGTTGGCGTTCACACAGATTTATGCATCTGGATTTTTTTGTACGTACGAACATTTCCGCTTTTGTCCGTACGCCATGTTTTAGTGTGAATTCTACGCACTGCGTTATGCATGAGGCCCCTGGAGACCAGCATTTGCAAAAATACTCAAACCAACCTTTTTGGTGCCAACAATTATGCTACGGTTAAAATAACCAAGGTCATATTTTTTTCCCCATTTTGGTCTTTGATGTGAACATGAACAGAAGCTCCACACCTGTATCTTTATGGTTTTTTGCATTGCACTGCTGCCACATGATTGGCTGATTACATAATTGCATAGATAAGCAGGTAGACAGGTTTTCCTAATCATTTGCTCAGTGAGATTGTATGTAGATAATGTAAACATTGCATTGCTATTTGAAAACCCAGACACATTTATGAAAATGAAAAAAAGTACAAATGCTGCAAATAGTTTTTAAATAAAAAATACAATTACATCATGGAGCTATGGCAATTGCCACTCCCATAGTTATAGCAAAAGACTTCAGAACCATGACCTGCACAGTACATGATATCTAAAAATATTTATTTAATTCAAATGATAAAGTATCAAGGGTGGAAAATCTTTTACACTGTGACACTGTTAGGTGAGGCAATACACATTCTAGCTCTTCTAATGATGAGAATTCTGATCCACTGCTCTAGGCTCGAAATGAAATAACACCCATGTGCCACTCATTTAACACATGGATGCTTACAGGAGACTTCCCAGTGGACTTTAAAGTTTCATTAGCAGATTCAGGTTGCAATGGCCCTGCTTTACTTTCAGTCTTTCACAATGCGTTTTATGACAAGTCCGAACATAAAATAGTAACACATGGGGTCATTTCTTATCAGTCATTCACCAGAGTTAATGTAAAAGAGAAAAGGAACTGCTCAGGAATACTTCTCGTAATCCACCAAAGGGAAAACAATAATTTGACACAACTGTGAAAATGGGTGAATCTTTAGAAGGTTTCTAAAAGCAACAAAAACACTAAAATGGTTTCCTTTTTTTAATGTGGTGAAGCTAATCATCTGAAACTAAAATATACAAAATGATTGGAAAGCATTCAAAAAACTATTTACATCCTAATTGTTCAGTCGTTTTATGATTGTTAATTCAAACAATTACTTCAACGTTTACTGGACAGAAAATACACTTTGGAATTATGACCCTTGAACTGATCAGTAAATGACCTATGTAATATTTAGAATGCAGGGAAAAGTATGACTCAAGCAGCTCATGACTCACCATGATCTTAAATTGGATTGCGTGAGCTTGAGCATGCTACGTGTTATGGTAAATTCACGCTGTAGGAATGAGTGAAACGTACACATTTATCAGAGGGATGCCAATAAATGTCAGAAATAGAAAGATGATCAATCTTGCTTTTAGAGGAGGTTAGAGCATTCACAGATACAGTGCGTTGCCGCACCCACCACACGACAAACCAGCTCAGGATCCCAATTTATGACCTGAGCACAGTCGTGCAATGGTTGACACCTTAGCACCACACTAATTCGAATGGGGTGTAACTGTGATGTTTTTTATTGTGTCTGGAATGCCAATCTTGCCACCAACCCTCAGGTTTTCCCTGAAGGTAGGAGGACCTGCTTTGCAGGGCTGGATCCAGATTAACATCATAACCAGGATGAGGCAATTGCAGGTTAAGGGCCTTCTAGACACATGGAATAAATTACTAAGTAATGTGGTGGAGACTAAGACCTTGACTTAAACTAATGTTTATTAAACAGAGATCATTCATCTGGTGCCCCAACTGCTGCTTTGGTGTCCATTCAGATTCAGAAGCCATCACAGTATATATACAGTGTATACAATATTGGAATTCTTACAATTATTAAGATGTGCCTAGAAGATAAGACATTCAAGGGATATGGAATCCTCTTTGGATCAATACTTATGAAGATAATTTACATGAACTGGAAATGGTCCAAGCCCTCTAGTGTATTCTTGTTTAAAACATCCCAGCACCACTTTCCCAAAGGATTTCATCACAATGGTAGTCGGTGTCACTGGTCTGTAGTCATTGAGACACAGTCCAGTTCTGAACAAATATTAAAAAAAATTACTAGGGTGAATCAAAAAAGTAAAGGCAATGGCCAGAAGCTGCTGCAATACAACACCTTCATGATTTTCAAGTTTTAGCTAGGGTTTCTCACCTGGCTAGGGTTATGTATGCTTTATGTCTTTTTTATTCATTTTTTGTGTCATTTATTTATGTTAATGTTTCTTTTCTTTATTATCTGCATTGTGTGGTGCATTTGCCTTGGTTATGTTTCATGTGTTTTATGGGTAGTTCCCCAAGAAGTGGGACCAGCTGCCACTCAGCAGCAGGAACTACCATCCACGCTATAAATCTGGAGGGTCTCCCAGAGTTCTTGGCGGTTCAATGAATGTATTCTGGGACTTTGGTGATTTGTTGTGTTTCTCTGTGTTTTGTATCTTTTTGATAGCTCTGGATTTTGACCTCTGTGCTGGAATGTTTGACTTTGCCTTGAGATCTCTGTATTGGGATTGTATTTCCCTTGGATTGCCATTGTACTCTTTGGAACTCCACACAATCACGCAGCATATTTTGTGAAGAATAAAGCCTTTTTAATTTTATGAAGTTTCTGTGTCTGTCCATTTATCTAGCTGGGTTGTGGTGGTATACCCCCCTCTAGAGAGCATTATTTGAAGTGCTTTTGAAACTTTTTGAGTTCATAAGTGCGATGGCTTATGGGTAGTTTCAACACACACACACACACACAGCACATCTGCCATTACTGTAGTTAAAGCCATGATCAAGTGAACATGGATGCTTCACTGCAGGATTGAACCACTGTTGAACAACATGGTGTAATGAGATTTCTTTGGGCAGAGGGGGTGAAACCTGCTGAAAATCACTGTAGGATGTGGGCTTAGTATGGAAATTAAAACAGCAGGACTCGACAAAAACTTTATGAATGGTTAGAAATTTAGAAGAGCAAGTGTAACCAACGAAGCTCAAATTGGTCAACATCACAAACACAAACCCACATCGGCTTGGCGAATGCCTTCATTAGGGAAGACCAAGCTCAGGCCATGAAATCTTTGTGCTTGCTTGGTGTTATTGTGATTATTGTTATTTTCTTGCTTTTGTTTAAGGACTGTGAATCTGCATTAGTGTTTTCAGGCTTGTTAGCTGTAGGTATGACATTTTGCCTCTTTGCTCTTTAACACTAGAATTACCAAAGCCTACAAAAAAACTCATAAATCCGGCCCACCTTAAATCCCATTGCACCTCTCTGTCAGCATCTTTTGTCTTGTAAATGTGCTGATCAAGACAAGCAGCAAGCAGCCTACTATTCCATCCCCCCACCGCCGCAAAACGGACACAAATTTCTCCCAGTTCCAGCCTTGATTATCTGGGAGTGAAGCGCTGGAGTTTTAGAATGGAAATACAGTAATCCCTCGCTATATCGCGCTTCGACTTTCGCGGCTTCACTCTATCGCGGATTTTATATGAAAGCATAACTAAATACATAACGCGGATTTTTCTCTGCTTCGCGGGTTCTGCGGACAATGTGTCTTTTTACTTCCTGTATATGCTTCCTCAGTTGGTTTGCCCAGTTGATTTCATACAAGGGACGCTATTGGCGGATGGCTGAGAAGCTAACCAATCAGAGCACGCAGTTAAGTTCTCCTGACTGAGAAGCTAACCAATCAGAGCACGCAGTTGAGTTCCTGCGTGCTGAATGCAGTGTTAACCAGGAAGTCTCGTCTCGCTCATTCAGCATCAACGTGTTTCGCTGTGTAAAGAGTTGTGCTCTTTAGTGTTTATCTTTGTGCATAGTCAAGCCCTTCATTATGGCTCCAAAACAATCTGCTACTGCTTCAGGTGCCGTGCCCAAGCGCAAGAAGAAGATGTTAACGATTGCCGAAAAGGTAAACGTTTTGGATTTGTTGAAGGCTACGATTCTTTTTATTTAAAAAGTAGGAAAGGAATATAAGATCTACGGCTGCAGTGTCCTTTTAACCAGGGTGCAAAACGAGTTGTAAGTGGATGTAATAAGGCAGTAGTCTGGATGGAATCTGCTTTAGGGATTTGGATTGAAGACTGCCAGAAGAAGAACAACGGCAGTGCTACACAATCACCTGAAGTGGCTCCTTTACAAGGGCTGTAACGCTCTCCTTTGTTGTGCAGTAAAATTAAACTCATTATTATCGGACAAGTCATCGTGTCATTGTTGGTGAGTAACCATAATTAATTTTCTTCTTACAGTGCTTGGTACATGTACGTACGTTTAGTGTCACTGTACACACATTTACTGTATACTATTTTTCTTGCATTGTACGTATTTATTGCTGGTGACCTGTCTATCGTAATGGCTGTAACATATGTGATATCGGAGACACTCAATATCTTTAAAATAATATTTAGGTTTTACTGTATATAAACAGTGTGTTTATATACATAATTTCAATGAATCCTACCTAATATCTAAGAGAATACAAAGGGATTATGCTGTATAACTCTGCGGGGAATATTTATAAACAGTGTGGGAGAGTTTATAAGGGCTTAAAATATATAAAAATAACCATACAAACATATGGTTTCTACTTCGCGGATTTTCACCTATCGCGGGGGGGTCTGGAACGCAACCCCCGCGATCGAGGAGGGATTACTGTAGATCATTATTTGGAACACATGCATTTCATGTGTGTTTCGTTTCTACAATATCTGTGTAAACACATCGTTAAAACAGAAACGTTTTTCATATTTTAGTAATAAATGACAAAATGTAGACATAAACTATGTAATGTGTGAAGCCTGAAGTCCAAAGATCAAATAAACACTATCACAAAATGTTCAAGGATAATGCAACAGCTTCCATGGCGTAGAGGTAAGAATTGCTGACTTGTAATAAAGAGACCACCAGTTTGATAATGACTGCCTTGTATATTTACCATTTTTAGTAGTGAGCTGCTCTTATTGTTAACATTATACAGTAAAAACATACATTTGATTTCCGTCTGTAACAGACGGTGTACATTTATAGTACTTGTAAAAGTTAGCTTTTTTTTTTCCACTTTGATTGTCTCACTCACGATCATGATACATACTGCCCAAACCACCCCACCCCCCTAGGGATCTGACACTATTAGTTTTTATTTGAAACTGGGAATAACTGTAGATGTGAGTGGTGTTTTGAGACAATGGAACTGGAAGTTCTCTGATATGGATGGATAAAAGCTGACACACAAACGCTGGTGTATCTACTTTCTTCCTATCTCATTGTCACTTGATTTTTTTTATTCAATTTTATTGAGCATTCCTGCTAAATTAGTATGCACCTTATGGTCCATGATGCTGCACTGAGAAAAAACAGAGACATATATGATATTTGGAATGATTCATTTTATGACCTGTATAGTGCATTTCGGAAAACATTGTGGCACCGATACAACATTATTCATATTCATTCAACAACAACAGCATTTATTTATATAGCACATTTTCATACAAATAGTGTAGCTCAAAGTGCTCTCCATGATTAAGAAAGACAAAATAAATAAGATTTAAAATAAGGGAACATTAATTAACATAGAATAAAAGTAAGATCCGATGGCCAGGGAGGACAGAAAAAGCAAAAAAAAAAACTCCAGAGGCCATGAGACCACCCAGCCCCCTCTAGGTATTCTACCTAACATAAATGACCTTAATCAGTCCTCATTGTATTCAGGGTTCTCATGGAAGAACTTGATAATGATGGTCATGTGGACTTCTGGCCTTTAACCCATCAATGTTGGACAGCACAGCGCTTTGATCAGGTGGTGATGGTGCAGATCGCCACCACAGAAAAGATTTCAAAGCCACCAAGAATGATAATGATAATTAAATGCATATACAGAATATCAGGGTTAAACTAAGACTGAAACTCTGAGAAAGCCATGTTAAAATAATGAGTTTTTAGTAATTTTTTAAAGTGCTCCCACCGTATTAGCCTGGCAAATTTCTATTGGTAAGCTATTCCAGATTTTTGGTGCATAACAGCAGAAGGCCACCTCACCACTTCTTTTAAGTTTAGCTCTTGGAATTCTAAACAGACACTCATTTGAAGATCTAAAGTTACGATTTGCAGTGTAAGGTGAAAGGTATTCTGAAATATCGGACTGAGCAGATTATTGAAGGCTTTGTAAACCATTAGCAGTTTTTTAGAGTCAATTCTAAATGGCACAGGTAACCAGTGTAGTGACATCAGAACGAGATGTGCTCGGATTTTCTTTTCTTAGTTAAGATTCTAGCAGCTGAATTCTGCACAAGTTGCAATCCATTAAATTTGTTTTGTGTGGTTCTGAGAGGATTTCATTACAGTAATCTAGCCAACTAAAAACAAAAGTGTGAAGTAATTTCTCAACATCTTGCAAAGTTATAAGAGATCTAATTTGGGGTATATTTCTTAAGTGATAAAATGCTCTCCTAGTGATCTGATTAATATGTGATATAAAATTTAGGTCAGAGTCAATCTTCTTCTATTTTCGGCTGCTCCCATTAAGGGTTGCCACAACAGATCATCTTGTTCCATATCTTCCTATCCTCTACTTCTTGCTCTGTTACACTCATCACCTGCATGTCCT
>JANRMT010062796.1:97959758-97970365 GCA_026402145.1 Polypterus bichir lapradei | reverse complement strand
TGCCTGTGTGTGTTTCGCGCTATCTCTCTCGCGCTGCCTGTGTGTGTGTGGCGCTATCTCTCTCGCGCTGACTGTGTGTGTGTGTCTGTCTCTCTCTTGCATTTCCTGTGTGTGTGTGTGTGTGTGTGTGTCGCGCTCTCTTGCTCTCTCTTTCTTGCTCGCTGCACAGGAAATGCACAGGGAGAGACTGAACATGTACAAACCGAAACCGAGTGTGTGGTCGCGAATATTTAGCGGCTGATTGTCTATGGGCAGGCAGTCAATTACGTGGGAGGCATGTTGATTTCCGCAGTAGCTTCACTTATGAATATGCTAAGCACAGTCCTTCCTTACCTTATATGGGTAAATATTTACCTTATATGGGCAGGCACTCAATTACGTGGGAGGCGTGATGACGCGGGACATAACTCCGCCTCACACGGCGACCGACCTGCAGGCTATGGCCGTATACAGTATATGGACGAAAGTAGGTTCCAGTTATGATCGTTACACGTAGAATTTCCTGAAACCTGCTTAACTTTTGTAAGTGAGCTGTAAGGAATGAGCCTGCCAAATTTCAGCCTTCCACCTACACGGGAAGTTGGAGAATTAGTGATGAGTGAGAGAGTGAGT
This sequence comes from Polypterus bichir lapradei, assembly GCA_026402145.1. NCBI lineage: Eukaryota > Metazoa > Chordata > Cladistia > Polypteriformes > Polypteridae > Polypterus > Polypterus bichir. The sequence continues at coordinate 97,969,753 of JANRMT010062796.1, read as the reverse complement.
GAGTCAGTCAGTGAGGGCTTTGCCTTTTATTAGTATAGATACATGTATACATATATATATATATATATATATATTCTAGTGCACTAGAAATCTATAACAAAAAGTACAAATATTAGCTTTTAGAAGAACTTTTTTTATGTGCAAATAGCTGTACATGTACATGTTTTCTATAGGAGCTGAAGGTTATGGGTTGCATTATATTCGTTATGTGCCTAGGCTAACTTTGCTGAACTTACGAACAAACTGAACTTGTGAAGGCACTCTCAGAATGGAACTCGCTCGTATGTAGGGGACTCACTGTATAGATATGAGGTCATGGTTCTCAGCTGGAAAAGGGTAGTGCCCTCACCAGGTTGGGGATGAGGTGTTTCCTCAAGCGGTGAAGTTTAAGTATTTTGGGGTCTTTGAGGGGATAAGGGAGTAGGAGATCAACAAGCAGATCAGAGCACCATTTGCAGTCATGTGGACACGCTATACCACTCAGTCATGGTGGAGAGAGAGAGAAAGAGAGATGAGGCAAAAGGCAAAGCTCTTGATTTACCAGTCAATGTATGTTCTCACCTTCACCTACGGTCATGGTTCGCTTTGTGTAGTTGTGACAATGTGGGTTCTGCTCCATGCTCCCATCTTCTATTCAGAAGCCCTTGAACCCTACACCGTCGATAGTTATAACCGAGATGAGCTAGACAGTGAGGCAACAACATAGCAAGAGGATGATGTAAAAAGTGCAAAAGTGCTTTTATTAAAAACAAACAATAAAGCAGTGTTTCAAAATAAATATAGTGCAAATATTGAGAATAAATAAGACTGTAATCTTTTTAGTTAGCCGATAAAAGGTGTCATTTTGCTTGAATTCTCACTACATTCATAATGGCTAACATGGTACAACACCCTATTACTACCGCAAGGATTAATAAGGTATATCAAATCAGAAAAAAAAAAATCATATATTCCACAAAAAATATCAATAGATGTGACAGTCTGATGGGGAAAAAGTAAGTTCACCCTTGGCCACAGAAACCGGCATTGCCCCCTTTACCAAAAATTACTTCTTGTGGACTTTTTTCATAACTGGCTACTTGTCTCTGACATCAACTCAGTGAAATCTGTGACCACTCTTGTATGCAAAAGATTTTTTTTTTTTACACAGTTGCAGGAAGGTGGTCTGGGCATTTAGGAGGATGGTGTTCACTGACACTCTCTTGTCCTCTTGTGCTAAGGCCAACACTCAGTACTTGTTTATGATGCCATGTGTATCCTTTTTTGTGTTAAGCTGTTCTTACAACAACAGGCTGGATCCTCTCCACACCAAAGATTATTATTATTATTATTATTATTAGAAGATAATTTTGAATATAAAAATAAAAAAAAGAATACAATAAGCTGAAATAAGCTGTGTAGTGGCACAGTGGCACAGTGGATAGCGCTGCTGCCTCTCAGTTAGGAGACCCGGGTTGGCTCCAGAGGTCCTCCCTGCGTGGAATTTGCATGATCTCCCCGTGTCTACGTGGGTTTCCTCCCACAGTACAAAGACATGCAGGTTAGGTGCATTGGCGATCCTAAATTGTCCCTAGTGTGTGCTTGGTGTGTGGGTGTGTGTGTGCCCTGCGGTGGGCTGGCACCCTGCTCGGGGTTTGTTTCCTGCCTTGCGCCCTTTGTTGGCTGGGATTGGCTCCAGCAGACCCCCGTGACCCTGTAGTTAGGATATAGCGGGTTGGATAATGGATGGATGGATGAAATAAGCTGTAGGTGACTGTAGAGTAGATGGTAAACATATGGTGTGGTGGTAGGCCTGACTACATATGAGGCACAGCAGATGTATTAGCAGTATGGGTGATAGGGCCTTTTCTTCGGTGGCGCCGAGGCTGTGGAATTCTCTCCCTGATTGCCTGAGAGCCCCACAGTCGACTGATGCTTTTAAACGAAACCTAAAAACTTATCTTTTTAGAAAGGCATTTTGTTTAATTATTTCTATTGTTTGTTAATTATTTCTTGTTTGTTAATTTATTCTTATTTTGTAGCACTTTGAGATTGTTAAATATAAAGCGCAATATAAATAAAATGTATTATTATTATTATGTTCAAATTTTAACAGAGATGTTTCATTTTGGAAATATTCAAATATTAAAAGTGTGATAGATGGCCGGGGACCTTGCCCCACCGGGAGATCTGGAGAAGCAGTGGACCGGTAGAGAGGCAATTCCTACCCCAGGACACAAGCAGCCCACCAGGATTACATGGGAACCACGGAGCTGAGCAGCTCAAACCTGTGGGGACCCGTGACCACTGGATAGTTCCAGAGCCATGGACTGCAACACTTCCACCACACCAGGAAGTGCTGCAGGAAGGTCATCAGGGATCATCTGGAGCACATCCAGGTGCATTATAAAAGGAGCTGCGTCATTCAATCCAGGGAGCCGGAGTCGGGTGGAAGAGGACAGAGCTTGCGACTGGAGGAGTGGAGGCAGCAGAAAGTATAAGTAAGACTAAAAGTAAAGGACTGAGCTGTTGTGGCTGCTTTGGTGCACTGTGTTGTGCAAGGAAAAGAACTGTAAAATAAACGTGTGTGTTTTTGAATATTGGGTGTCCTGGTGTGTGTCTGTGGCTGGGCTGAAACCTCACAAAAGGCTTTCTTTGTCTCAGGTAACTGCATTCAAATGTATTGGTAACAATGGAGGAGAGTGGGGCACAACCCTTAGTGGCAAGAGATAAGCTTCCCATGACATGGAAAGGAAGAAATGTTAAAAAAAAACTATCTCTGGAGAAGCTTAAAGTGCAGTTTTTTATCTACAGCACCTTAAGTGCGTATTTCAGCCCCTTCACTTTTTTCACATTTTGTTATGTTGCAGCCATTTGCTGAAATCATTTAAATTTATTTTTTCCTTATCAAACAACACTCAATACCCTAGTATGACAAAGCAAAAACGGGATTTTAGAAATGTATGCAATTAAACGTAAAAATAAAAAAATGAAATGTCACATTGACACAAGTATTCAGACCCTTTAATCGGTATTTTATTGAATCACCGCTGTATGCAATTATGGCATGGAGTCTTCTTATGTATGATGCTACATACACCTGGATTTGGAGATTTTCTGCCATTCTTCTCTGCAGATCCTCTCAGGCTCTATCAGGTTGGATGGAGAGTGTCAATGGAAAGCTATATTCAGGTCTCTCCAGAGATGTTCGATTGGGTTCAAGTCTGGGCCACTCAACAATATTAACAGAGTTGACCTTAAGTCGCTCTTGTGTTGTCTTTGCTTTGTGCTTACAGTCATTGTCCTGCTGGAAGGTGACCCTTAGACCCACACTAACCTCTGGAGTGCTCTGGAGCAGGTTTTTATTAAAGATATTTCTTTACTTTCTCTCAACACTATTCTTCCATTTTCTGCCACTGAGAAACATCCCCATAGGATGGTGCTACCTCCACCATTCTTCAGTGCTGGAATAGGTGATGAGATGAGCAGTGCCCAGTTTCCTCCAGATGTGATGCTTAGACCTGAGGCCAAAGAGGTCAAACTTGGTTTAATCAGATTAAAGAATCTTGCTTCTCATCATTCTGGGAGTCCTTTAGGTGCCTTTTTGTAAACTCCAGGCATTCTTTCATGTTTCATTTGGCCACTCTGCATTAGTGGAATGTTGCAGTGGTGTGGAGGTTTCTTTCATCTCCACAAAGATGCTCCAGAGCTCACACTGACCATCAGGTTCTTGGTCACCTCTCTTACACAAGGTGTCATTCTCCACAGTTTCTCCTGGTAATTAGCTTTAGGAAGGGTTGTGGATGTTTCAAACATAATCCATTTAAGAATTACGGAGGTGACTATGCTCTTGAGAACTTTCAATGCTGCAGACATTTCTTGAACCCTCCCCATATCTGTGCCTCGACACAATCCTTCCTCTAAACTCTGCAGGCAAATTCTTCGACCTGATGGCTTAGTTTTTTTCTCACCTCCCGGACCTTCTATAGTCAGGTGGGTGCCTTTCCTAATCAATCAATCGAAATGACAACAGGTGGACTCCAAAAAAGGTGTAAAAACATCTCCATGATGATCAATAGAATGGGATTCACCTGAGCCAGATTTCAAGTATCATAGTAAAGGATATGAATATATGCATTTTTTTTTTGCAAAAAAAATCCTTAAATTACTGTTTTCACTTTGTTATTGAGTGCTTGATAAGGGAAAACATTAATATAAACAATTTTAGCATAAGGTTCCCACATAGGAAAATGTGAAAAAAGTGAACAACAACAACATTTATTTATATAGCACATTTTCATACAAAAAATGTAGCTCAAAGTGCTTTACATAATGCAGAATAGAAAAATAAAAGGCAAAGTAAAAAATTTAAATAAGTTAACATTAAATAACATACAATAAGAGTAAGGTCCGATGGCCAGGGAGGACAGAAAAAACAAAAAAGAAAACCTCCAGATGGCTGGAGAAAAAAAAAAATCTGCAGGGATTCCAGACCATGAGACCACCCAGTCCCCTCTGGGCAATCTACCTCACATAAATAAAACAGTCCTCTTTGTATTTAGGGTTCTCATGGAAGGACTTGATGATGATGGTCATGCAGACTTCTGGCTTTTAGTCCATCAATGTTGGAGCATCATGATGCTTTGAGTAGATGGTGGTGGCGCAGGCTGCCACCACAAAAAAACCGGAAAAAGAAACAGAAGAGAAAGTAGGGGTTAGTACAGATTTTAGAGCCACCATGAATAGTTATTATAATGAATTGAACATACAGAGTATCAGGATTAATTTAAAGTGAAGTTATGAGAAGGCCGTGTTAAAGTAATGTGTTTTCAGCAGTTTTTTAAAGTGCTCTACTGTATTAGCCTGGCGAATTCCTATTGGCAGGCTATTCCAGATTTTAGGTGCATAACAGCAGAAGGCCGCCTCACCACTTCTTTTAAGTTTTACTCTTGGAATTCTAAGGAGACACTCATTTAAAGATCTAAGGTTACGATTTGGAATATAAGGTGTCAGACACTCTGATATATAAGATGGAGCGAGATTATTTAAGGCTTTATAAACCATAAGCAGAATTTTAAAGTCAATTCTGAAAGACACAGGTAACCAGTGTAGCGACATCAAAACTGGAGAAATGTGTTTGGATTTTCTTTTCCTAGTTAGGATTCTAGCAGCTGCATTCTGCACTCGTTGCAAATGATTTATGTCTTTTTTGGGTAGTCCTGAGAGGAGTGCATTACAGTAATCTAGTCGACTGAAAACAAAAGCGTGAACTAATCTCTCAGCATCTTTCATTGATATAAGAGGTCTAACTTTTGCTATATTTCTTAAGTGAAAATATGCTGTCCTAGTGGAATGAAGAATATGCAATTTAAAATTCAGGTTGCAGTCAACAGTTACCCCTAAGTTTTTTACTCCCGTCTCGACTTTTAATCCAAAAGCATCAAGTTTATTTCTGATAACCTCATTGTATCCATTATTGCCAATCACTACAATTTCAGTTTTCTCTTTATTTAGCTTGAGAAAATTACTATTCATCCATTCAGAAATACAACTAAGACATTGTGTTAGTGAATCGAGAGAGTCGGAGTCATCAGGTGCTATTGATAAGTACAGCTGTGTGTCATCAGCATAGCTCTGGTAGCTCACGTTGTGCCCTGAGATAATCTGACCTAACGGAAGCATGTAGATCGAAAAGAGCAGCGGACCCAGGATGGAGCCTTGTGGAACACCATATAGGATATCATGTGTCTTTGAGTTGTAATTACCACAACTAACAAAGAATTTTCTCCCTGCCAGGTAGGATTCAAACCAATTTAGGACCCTGCCAGAGAGGTCCACCCATTGACTAAGGCGATTTCTAAGAATGTTGTGATCAATGGTATCAAATGCGGCACTCAGATCTAGGAGGATGAGAACAGATTGACGGCCTCTGTCTGTATTCACCCGCAAGTCATTTACTACTTTAACGAGTGCAGTTTCTCTGCTGTGATTTGTTCTAAAACCCAATTGAAACTTATCAAGAATAGCAGGTTTATTGAGGTGGTCATTTAACTGCATAATGACTGCCTTCTCTAGAATTTTACTTAAGAAGGGCGGGTTAGAGATGGGTCTAAAATTTTCAAAAGCAGAGGGGTCAAGATTATTATAGGGTTCTGAATAATTTTGAAACACAATTTAGTTATAAAAGTGCTTATGTGTTGTGCAGGAAGTGAAGTTCAGGACCAGAACTGTAACATGTTTTGACCCATCCTGTGTTTAAGGCCAGTTGGTAGAGGCTTTTTCAAGTGTCAGTTTGTACTGTGAAGAGGAAACTTTGTGCTGCAGGCTTGACAGGGCGAGTGGCAATAAGAAAGCCATTCCTTCAAGGACAAAATAAGGTCTTGAAATACCAGCTTTGGACTACTGCAGACTAGACAAAGTCTCATCTTCACAGTAAGAGCAGAGACTTGCTTTTTTCGACAACTGTTAAGCTGTGCTTGAAGCTGTGGTGCTGTGAGGTGCCTATCACAAAAGCTCAGGAACTTGTCTTTTGATTGGGGCATGACTTGGAGTCTGCCATATCTCTTCCTCTCAGATTTTCTTCCAGTTTTCAATTGCCTTTGGATTGTGTAGGACATCACTGTACTCACTGACTGATTTTTTTTTTGCAATTTCTCTAAATGAAAGGCCTACACTTCTAAGGGTAATAACGCTATCTCATTTAATTTGTTAATTGCCATTTTCTTGCCATTATCACTGGAAAATTCTCCAAGTAGTACTTCAGAGGGTGTAGTAACAGTCTGTTCCAGCTCTGTCTTAGGTCAGACAAGAAGGTTTTTAAGTAATCAACAGATGTTGGGACACCTGTACAAATTGTTTTCTTCAACTTGTAAGGCTTAGTTTGCTTTAATTGTTGCAGAACATATGTAGGCTGTAACCTATTAGTTGTTTCCTGAAGAAGGCCCATTTGTAATATTCTTAAATTGCCATTTTTTAGTTTTTGCTAACCTAAACTTCAATCTGGCAGTTCACTGCTTACCTTTTGAGCATTTTTGGAAATTTATTGCATTTCAACTGATTAAATCTGAAGAAAAACTGGAAAAACTGAAGTGTTCTAAAACTTTTGACAAGTAGTGTACCTCTGCAATGGCGTAACCTCTAGTGTTAAAGTTTTCTTGAAAACATACATGATTATGTTCTTAGAATCAAAAGAGAAAGAAATAATTTTTCAAAAAGAGGAAATTCTTTTAGAATTCAGAAAAAAAAAATGCAATCAGAGAAAACTCTCACTTCTGCTTCAGTGAAAAGCTTTATATTATTTTAAATGATTAAAAGAGGAAACAAAATGAGGGTCTAGTAATATTTTTCATAAATATATTCAAATTATGCATATATGCTATCTAAACGGGCATATTTTTTAACCCTGGCTTTGTATTCTGTTGACTAATTTTGATTTTCAGTTGGTTTTTCAGTGTCTTTCTAAGAAAAAAAATCACACTGCTGGCATAAAAGCTCATCTAAACACCAGTCCTTCAGGGTAATACCAATAATAATAATAATAATAATAATAATAATTCTTTATATTTCTGTAGCACATTTCTCACTACTCAAAGCACTTTTCATAGTGAGTGAGAAGCCACATCAACCACCACTAATGTGTAGCAGCATTTGACACCATTTACCATTCTATTTTACTACACAGGCTGGAAAATCACATTGGGCATACTGGCAGTGTCCTTGCCTCGTTTAGTTCTTATTTAACAAATCGATTCCGGTGCGTGCAGAAATGTGCTGACAGGACTCCATCATTATATCCATCCATCCATCATCCAACCCGCTGAATCCGAACAGGGTCACGGGGGTCTGCTGGAGCCAATCCCAGCCAACACAGGGCACGAGGCAGGAACCAATCCTGGGCAGGGTGCCAACCCACCGCAGGACACACACAAACACACCAAGCACACACTACGGCCAATTTGGAATCACCAATCCACCTAACCTGCATGTCTTTGGACTGTGGGAGGAAATCCATCATTATATACAGAAGTGAAATATGGTGTCCCGTAGGCCTCTGTCCTTGATATCCATCCTCAACCCCTTGTGTTGATGAAAGTCGACATCTGTTCTGAAATAGCCGAAGTGGCAAAGGTAGTCAGTGGATAAATCCATAGAAAAATATTTACCTGGGGTATGATACAAGCAATGGACAAAACTAGACAGCGTATACTGATGATTGGAGTTCCTGACATAGTGATACTCTTGATGATATTGTTCCATGAAAAGGAGGATGGGAGATCACACTGTTACACAGAATACAAGGGTAAGGGGCTTATAGGAGGCTTTGAGCAGTGCAGCGATGTGTGATGAAAACGAATGAGCAAAGAGAAAAAGTGGATGAGAAGCAAGAAGGGAGAAAAGTGACACACCACCTACCTTAAGGACTGATCTCAGTTGAAGATAAAACAAAAAAGAAGAGAAAGGGATGGAAAATTTGGATCTTGGCATCTGGAATGCCTGGAGCCTGTAGTCATCGAAAATGTCCCTAAGTGTGTTAACGCCTAAGAGAAAACAACACAGACCAGAATACGTAAAGGTTTATTACGAAATATGGGGGGTGTATGAATGCCAAACTTTGAAGGTGTTCTACTTTGCACTAGGATTTTAAAGCATATAAAATGAAAAAAACAAATTTGGACAGAATGGGTATTAGCTTTGAGAAAGTGAAGGGGACAGTACCTAAGGGGTGAGTGTAAGCAAGACTTTGTTCAGTGAAAAGCCAAGATGGGGGATTGGCAGGAGCACAAATCTTGGGGCTGCTTTTTTGCTGGCTTTTCCAGTAGTCCTGTTTGTTCGGACAGTTGAGCACATGTTGGGGATTTAATGCTTCTGTGGTTAGTAGAATAGTGGTGTGCCGCCTCAAAAAGAAAGTTGGGAAACAATGTTTTACCATGTTAGTAGGACTATAGCCATGCCTCGTCCTTATTTTCATATTCTTTGCATTTTTCATTTTCATGCCTCCCCATCCATTATATTTCTGACACTTCTGATTTTGCAAAGGTAGCGCCACAATTCGAGTTAGTCCTGTCATGTGCAGCCACTATTCTACATGAAGGCTGACAGATGGATGAAAGAATATTTAACGCATCAGAAGATGAATCATAGTCAAAACTTGATATAGGTCAAAACCAAGAGGACATTAAATCTAGTACCAAAGCTGAACAGAAACTTAAAGTTGAAGTCAAAAAAGCTTTAAGATCAAAAAACAGAAGTAAAAAGAAATGCGCACAGGCTCTGTGTTTATATCCTTAATATTGGACACTGAACACTCAATTGCACCAATTTTTGAAATGTCATGAGGATGACACAAGACGCAACATTGTCATTTGAACCCAAGTCTCCAACAATATGGAGCAGCATCATAACAATAAAGCTTACAAAATGGTGGTACAATGATGTGAAAATATAAGAAATAAAATTATATAGAAACACCATAAACCGATATACAACTTTTGGAAGTAAAATAAACTTTTAAAATGTGCTGCTCATAAGAGCCACCACCTCAGAGGGCTTTAAAAGATTAGCAATTTAAATGTTAACTTTGACACCAATATGCCTTTTAAAATATATATAATACCATTTAAAATTTGATGTTTTCTAAACATGGAGGAATCGGAGAAATTAACTGAGAGATGCACTATCCCCAGTCTGTTCAAATAATTATTTATCAAACTGTCAGTTAAATCAAAATGTTTCTTCTAGAATCATTACAAAAACTAGAAAATACAAAAACATAACCCCTGACCTTATGTCCTTACACTGGCTTCCAGTTAAGCTTAGAGCTGATTTCAAAATCCTCCTTCTTACATATAAAGTTTTAAGTGGTGTCACACACGTGCGATTAGGAGGAAGCTAAGTGGACCGAGTGGAGGTAATTACCTTCCAGGCCAGGGTGTGGCAGGGCACAGTAAACCTACTTCTGTTATCTCTGCGGGCCAAATACAGGAAAACCTACCTGATTTCAAAAGAGAGCATACTTG
>JANRMT010062796.1:97931837-97952242 GCA_026402145.1 Polypterus bichir lapradei | reverse complement strand
AGAAGGCAAGTGATACCACCTTGGTAAGGGAGGTACTGAAATTAGGTGCTGAAACTTTCCTATTCTAATTTGACTGCAATTTTAAATTTTTATTCTTATTCTTTATCAATCAAAGCAGACACTGTATATTTGTGCACTGAATTAGCTTTGTTATTACAATTGCAGCTTGTAATTTTTAAAAGAACATTATGCCCCATTTTATCATTATTAATTCAGTCTGGTTTAAATAAGACAGGGTCTACATGCATGGAACACCTGATTCTAATTTAATTGATTTGAAGTGGCGATTCTTTATCCATTTGATAAATCCACATTTTGTTAATTTAGCTTATGAGAATGAATACACCAAGTCAATGTGTCATTTGTTCAAGTGTATCACGTTTATCTGTAGGAACTGTTGGCATGAAAAGCTAATGTTTGCCTGTTCAAATGATGTCAAAAGGTCAACAATTTCCATGTATATATATTGTAAAATAAAGACAGACAAATCAGCAAGGTTTGGGGTTTTCCGGCCCCGTATACTGTAAAGAGTGAGTCCAAGTAGATTTTTACACCAAGAATTTTCATCTAACAGAGACTGTCAAAATGGCGGAGTGGGGGATGCATTTATGGAGAGGGACCGGAAGTAGACAGAGAGGAATGCTGGGAAGGAACCGAGATGGATGCTGGGATTGATGATGTCATCAGAGGTCGACAGAGGGAAGGCGGAAGTGGTAATGCGTGATCAGGTAGTCGTGGCAGATTCATGATGGTGGTGCGTCTTTCTTTCTGCAGGAATAAAGAGAGAGAGGTCAGTACCTTGCCATTCCCTTCTGGCATGCGCCTTCATGCTACAGTTTGGGTGCGTACACGGCCCCCTGATCGCACGTGCGTGACATGACCCCCCTCCCCCAGCCCAGACCCATCGGGTCGGTCGGACCAAACCAAGAGGTCGTGAACCCGGGAGAGGGCATCAGCATTGGCTTGAAGGTTGCCCCGACGATAAACGATGGTAAACTTGTAGGACTGCAGGTCCAAAAACCACCTGGTGACTCGGGGGTTCGACTCCTTATGAAGCGCCATCCACTGTAGGGCGGCATGGTCCGTCGCTAGAGTGAACTCGCGGCTCAACAGATAGTACCTCAGATGAGTCACCGCCCACTTAATAGCCAAGGCTTCCCTCTCCACTGCTGCATACTTGGTCTCCCGGTCCAACAGTTTCCGGTTTAGGTAGAATACGGGGTGTTCGACACCATCGATGCTTTGGCTCAGCAAGGCACCTAGGCCTGTGTCCGAAGCATCAGTCTGGAGAAGAAAGGGCAGAGAAAAATCCAGGGTTTTTAGTACTGGTGCCGACGTTAGGGCCTTCTTCAGGTCACTGAATGCTTGTTCCGTTTTGTCATCCCATACCACATATAAAGGAGCCAGTTTCTTTGTTAGATTAGTCAAGGGTGCTGCCCTTTAGGAGAAACGGGGCACGAACCGGCAGTAATACCCCGCTTACCCCAAGAAAGCTTGCACCTGTCTCTTGATAATCGGACGGGGCCATTCGAGGATATCTTTCACTTTGGAACATTGGGGTTTCACTTGTCCCCGCCCCACTAGGTAGCCCAAATATTTGGCCTCCTTTAAGCCGAAGAAACACTTGTGGGGATTAATGTGGAGATCGCCCTTCGCTAGCGTTGTGAGGACAGCAAACACCTGCAATATATGTTCCTCCCAGGTGCCGGAATAAATGACCACGTCATCCAGGTAGGCGGCACAATAGGACTGGTGGGGCCTAAGCACTCTATCTACCAGATGTTGGAAGGTTGCAGGCGCTCCGTGCAGTCTAAATGGAAGGACCTTATATTGCCAATGTCCACTAGGGGTACTGAAGGCAGTTTTCTCTTTTGCGGATGCCGCTAAGGGAATTTGCCAGTACCCTTTGGTCATGTCAAGAGTAGTCAGATACTGAGCTATACCCAACCATTCAATAAGGTCACCCACCCTGGGCATAGGGTAGGCATCAAATTTGGAGACCTGGTTCAGATGTCTAAAGTCATTCCAGAATCTCCAAGAGCCATCTGGTTTGGAAACGAGGACGATAGGACTGGACCAAGGACTGTGACTTTCCTCAATGATGTCCAGGTCCAACATCCGTTGGATTTCCAGTTCTACCTCTGCGCGTTTAGCCTCCGGGAGGCGATAGGGTCATTCCCTCACTACCACCCCGGGCTCTGTAATGATATCGTGCTCAATCAGTGAAGTACAGCCAGGTGACTTGTTAACCACTTTGGGGATGGCCAGGATCATTTGCTCCAGCTCTTGTCGTTGTTGGAATGTCAAGTCTGGACCGAGGTTAAGGGCCGACTTGCCTGTGAAAAGGGAGAGGGCCCTACCGGAGTTCGGAGCTTCCTCTCTGTCTCTCCATGGCTTTAACAAGTTCACATGGTACACCCTCTCACTCGGTTGACAATTCAGCTGTTTCACCAGATGGTCGATGAGCCCTTTTCTCTCCTTGATCTTGTAAGGGCCCTGCCAATGAGCTAATAATTTGGAGTGGGAGGAGGGAACAAGTACCATCACCCGATCCCCAGGGTGGAATTCCCTGAGAACCGAGTTCCGGTTATAACACTGTGCTTGCGCTGTTTGAGCATGAATCATGTGGTCTTTTAAAACAGGTCGAATCTTATTTAGTCTATCGCTCAGTTGTGCACCATACTCTAACACATTAGTGGAAGGAGGAGCCTCGGCTTCCCATCCTTCTTTTACTATGTCCAAAAGTCCCCGGGGATGGCGTCCATACAGAAGCTCAAAAGGAGAAAAACCCATGGAGGCTTGAGGCATCTCCCAATAGGCAAAAACCATGAGAGGCAAAAGCTGATCCCAGTTCCTACCGTCTGCACTGACTACTTTGCACAGCATCTGCTTAAGTGTCTGATTGAAACGTTCTACCAACCTGTTGGTTTGTGGGTGGTAGACAGACGTTTTAAGATGCTTAATACGGAGTAACTTGGCCACCTCCCTGAACGTATCCAAAGTAAAGGGAGTACCTTGGTCTTTGAGGACTTCTTTAGGTATTCCCACTCTGGAAAAAAGATTGACCAATTCCCGTGCAATATTTTTTGTATTGGCGGAGCGCAATGGAACCGCCTCTGGGTACCGAGTTGTGTAATCGACCATGACTAATATATACTTGTGGCCACGGTTCAAGGGCTCCAGGGGTCCAACAAGATCTATTCCGATCCTTTCAAAGGGAATATCGATTAGGGGTATTGGAATGAGAGGAGCACGGTCCCTCCTAGGTATCTGATGTATCTGGCATTCCGGGCAGGACTGACAGAAACGTCAGACCTCCTCGTCTCTTCCGGGCCAATAGAAACAGAGTTTAATCCTCTCTAAAGTTTTCTTGGCCCTGAGATGGGCGCCTAGGAGGTGGGCATGAGCTAGTTCGCAAACCTCCCACCGGAAGGTCCGTGGCACTAGCAACAACTTCCGTACCTCGCCCTCATGACTCGATACAACAGATTGTTTTCCAATACAAAGTAGGGCTCCGGTGGCAGGGGATTGTCTGCCGTCTGGCCATCAACGGACACAACTGCATTCCGGGCGAACTTCAGGGAGTCATCATTCCACTGCTCCCGTTTAAATGAGGTGGGCATAGATCTAAATTTGTGATCCATGCTATCTAAAGGATCAATTTGCTCGGGGAAGTTATTGTTTTCTCAGCTCGGGCCCTCACCCGGTGTCACTTCCGGGTCAGGGTCCGTCGCTTGGGAATCTTCCCCCCTCCCACCTGCATCATCAATGTTCGCCGGTAAGCACGGCGTAGGAGCCGCGGGGAGGGCACCCTGTCCACCCATAATGAGACCCAACTTGGCTACAGGAGTGGTTTTTATTCTACCGTGGTTAATCTGTGACCAGTCGTGTCCCAAAATTACCGGAAAGGGGGTTTGGTTTGGTTAACACAGCTACCGACAACTGACTTAAGTCCCCCTTCCAGGAAATATAACACAACGCGGACCTATATGATCTGGTCTTCCCGTGCATGCAGGTAACCTTCGTATGTTGGCACAAGAACAACATACACATTTTACACCAAGAATTTTCATCTAACAAAGACTGTCAAAATGGTGGAGTGGGGGTGCATTTATGGAGAGGAACCAGAAGTAGACAGAGAGGAATGCTGGGAAGGAACCGAGATGGAAGCTGGGATTGATAATGTCATCAGAGTTCGACAGAGGGAAGGCAGAAGTGGTAATGTGTGATCAGGTAGTCGTGGCAGATTCATGGCGATGGTGTGTCTTTCTTTCTGCAGGAATAAAGAGAGAGAGGTTAGTACCCCGCCATTCCCTTCTGGCATGCGCCTTCACGCTACAGTTTGGGTCCTTACGCGGCCCCCTAATTGCACATGCATGACAATATATATATATATATATATATATATATATATATATATATATATATATACTGTGGCAGTAGGGGGCGCTAGTGCTCCCTTGAACCCTCAGGTACAACTCCAGACACCAGGTAAAAGTCCAAGACTCTTTATTTTGGTTCACAGTGCACCAAGCACCTTCCACACTACTCATAAACTCACACAATAAACTCTTCTAATAACTCTCCTCCTCGCCCAGACACTTGCTCCTCTACCTCCCAGCTCAGCTCAGTGTCTGGACTGAGGCACTGTCCTTTTATAGCCCCTGACCCGGAGGTGTTCCTGTCCCAACAGTCCACAGTTCCTTATTCCTTCCGGGTCAGGGCAAACAGTCCTTTTCTTCAACCCGGGAGCACGTCGTTCCTTCCTGTCACATGACCGTGACGTACCCCCGGGTCATAAGGCACAAAAGAGCCCATAAGCCCCCCCACAGCGACTCCTGGTGGCCCCCAAGGTATCCAGCAGGGCTGTGTATAAATACTACAAAGTCCATGAGGCCCTGCTGGACCTCGGGGCACTATCCTGCTGTCGGGAGGGCTCCTCCTGGCGGCCTGGGGGTGAGGACTGGCATGAGAAGCCGGCAGTCCTCCACAATACATACTGTCAAGCTTGGGTCATAAAGTTGCACAGGACACTAGAAAAGGGATCAGATTTCCAAGAAACTAAATCATCATTACTGAACTGGCAGGTACAAACACAAATGTTCTTTTAAATGTTCCATACCTCGTGTGAGAAGCATGTTGCACAGTAAGCCTGCAGATGACCCTGCAAAGTGGATGCGTTGGGTAGGAGTGTGTTTGTTTCTCATTGAAATACTGTTAAAGAGGGAGTTTCTGAGAAGCAGCAGTGTATCTTTACCATAGGTTTACTGTTGAACAGAGAGGCAGCTAGCAATTAAGAGCATAAGAGCATGTCACTGAACTGCACATAAGTGACAGTCGCCACCGTTAAGGGTAAACGTTATGAGTAGGTAACCCATCACTATATATATAGCTTAATTATCTAAAGGAAATGGTGTGGATACTACCTTGGATAATTGAAAGCGCAAAAAAAATGGATGACCGCTGTATTAATGACACTGCACAGAGAAGGTGGGACTTGACACAAAGAGAGAGATCATGTTACATCAAAAGAGAAGTGTGTAGCTCACAGGGTCCAACTACTAGTTCTGTACAGCTGATGAATGGAGGTCTCTGTTTAACTCACCTCACAAAGCACTTGTCTCTGTGCCAGAGAATGCAGTTTCGCAGCTTAACACCGGCAGTTCACTACAGTGCAAATCTTCAAACTGAGATGCTTTGTGCTGTTAGTCCACAGAAATTCAACTGGGAATACAGGTGGGATTTAAATATTGTATTTAAATTATTGGTACAATATTGATGTCATCAGGAGCAGGCGGAATTTCCCGTAATCGGTCAGCCGTGGAAAGAGAGAAAGGATCTGTACACTCTGCCACTGCCTGGTCTGGCATGGAATTACCCTCATTCAGGCCCTTTTGCTGTCTCCCATATGCATGTGTGTGACTCTATATATTTATTTATATATATATATATATATATATTTCCCTATGTATATGCTCCCATGGGGAAATTTGGCTTTTTACAGAGGCTCTTTAAATAAATAAATACATAAACACATTTTGTTCTGAACACACACCAGAATGATGATAAAGCAAAAAAAAGAAAAAAAGATAAGAAAAATTCTGCCTCATTGAGACATTTTGCAGACATATTACTATTGGTATATAGGAGCCCCAATCATGTTTCTTGACATACTTCTGCTGAATAATTCGGTGTTTGAAAGTCCTCAGGGTTGGTGTGTCAGAGAGAGGATATGTACCACTGTTCATAATGGCACTCAGTTTGTTTTAACTTTCTCTTTTGCTATGACTCCAGGGGGTCCACAGTGCATCCCATAACTGAGCTTGTCCTTTTAATTAGCTTGCTGATTCAGTATATAAATATTTTGCCCAGTTGGCACCCCAACTATTTCTGGACTTGCCCAGCCTCGTCACTTGCCACTCTGCAATGTACAGTATGCAAAAAAAAAAAAAAAAATAGAAAATCCTGTCTATTAAAATTACCATGTAGCAAAAGACCAACATCGGATACTTACACCCAGATTGCTATAAATTGATCAATTAGCAACATACTGTGAAGGGGATTTGATGAGGAGTGAATTTTAATAAACACAAACGTAAAGAAAGATGTTAGCTGTTGATACAGTCTTATCTAGATTTATAAAAACTCAGTTTCCAAGATATTTCATGAGCTTCCTTGATGAAATGGAATTTTTCACATACATAGCAGCTTCACACCCCCTTCTTAAACTTCTTACATCTCTATGCTTAAAAACAAAAAAATCTTTTGTTATTTTGTCTGAATTTCTCTAAACCAGCGTAGAACAACCACATCAGCATAGTTTAATAGAATAATCATTTGAAATACATCCAGTTTATAAGAGATGCTGGATTACACAGGGAAATTTCGGGAAGGGCAAGCTTGGCATTTCTTGAAATTCCCCTCTGTTAGGATTTGACCTATTGTTCAACAGTCTCCCGTAGAAGTTAATGTTGTACTTGATTTATTTGTTTCTCTCTGTCTATCCAGTCAAACATTCTATTAACATAATGTGTATTATATTTTAGCCAAAATTTATAGATTTGTTAAGTTATGCATAAAAGTAGACTTAGGATGTGCTGGAGAGATTATATTTTTCAACTGGGCAAGGAAATTATGCATGAGAACCTGAATGTCCAGGATGGATGGGATGTTCTGGTGTTTTTCAATTAGTGTAGTGTAGCAGCTTTCATTGAGACCAGTAGATGAAGAGTATATGAAAATGAAATCATCAATCCAAGATTTACAGTACCAGTACAATCCAGAACCAGGGTAAAAACTAATCAATTCTATTATCAATTGTATCCAGTAGGGGGTGTTAGCTCCCTTGTTGGAATGAGGTATTTTGTAATTGCAGCATGTTACATAACCCAAATCTATATAGATATAATATAAAAGGGCGATACCCCTCCCTTAGTTATACGGTGGTAAGAAATCACATAAATGAAATAACTTAGGTTTCTTTAATGACGGTTTACGCTGCATAACAGACAAAGGAAGCCAATTGCAATAACCCAGATGTGTAGAGTCTGCCATTTTCACTGCTGTGTTGGAAGAATTTTCAGGATCGGATGATGTTATCTCCAATCCGTCCATTGGCTTCAAAGGTGTGCCGGGCAATGTTCCAAGACTTTATACTCTTTCTTCATGTGCAGGCCCCCACTTAGGTGAATCATGCCATTCCAAACAAGGCAAAAAGAGGATGGGAAATAGAAATAGAATACAATGATCATCAGTCTGACTGCACGTTTCCCTAGCTGTCTTTTATCTGTCTTGTATTATGCTTTGCCTAGCAGTTCTTATATGGTGAACCCCTGTGCTAAATCTGGGTCTGTGCATGTGAGTAGAAAGAAAAGTAGATTTATAAAATATATTTGTACAGAGGACAGTGACATATTAAACGTATGTTCTAATTAAATCAATGCACAAAAATCAAAGAGCTGGAAAACAAAGTTGAGTAGCTTCATAGTTTTGTCTAAATAATATTTTTATGATATGATAGGAATCCGGATGTGTCTGGCTTGTCCAGCTCCTTTTCTACAATCTGGTTGTGGTTGTACAATGAGCCGATGAACAGCTATTGTTAATTTTCATGTATGTTAATTAGTTTCTACTGTATTTTTGATGCATTTGAACAAATCTGTATCCGCATATGTGATTGTAGCGGTCTTTTCCCAAAAGTACCAAAGTTCAGCAGCTTGAACTCAAAAAAATGGGACTCAACAAAAGCCTGACATGCAGAAATGATTCCACAGACAAAATATCTTTGTTTTTAAAAGTTTAGTTAAGTTTCAAAGTAAAACAGTTCACACAAAAAAGAAAATTAGAATAGCAAATAAAGAAAAATTAATGTTAAGAAAAGTTCAGTTCTAAGCTTAATCTTGTTACATCTCAAATCGTTACTATTCACTTATCATTTCTGAACCATTTCAAAATGATGTTTCTGAACCATTTCCAAACGGTCAGAAAACTGTATGCTTATCCCATCTCTGAGTAGAAAATGGGTCTTTCAAGTCCCTCTTTACTGGGACCTGTTCTAAACACAACTGAGCTTATTATCACACTGTTTCTTAGTTACAGTAAGAAGGTTCTATCACTTACTAACTTATAGGGGGAAAAGGCTATACCATAAGCTATGACTATGAAAGAAATTTATATTCTATTCAAATTAAGCAAACATTAATATGAGTTTAACTTAAAACTTTAACTTTTGAAGATTGGCTCTTACATGTGCCATAGAACTAACACTGCCCAGGCCTCAAAGAACACCATATCTACAGTGAAATATGTAGGTCTTTCTAGGGAGATGTTTTTAATATGCTGGGACAGGGAATTCTGTCAAAATTACAGGAGAACTTGTTCCATTCTAAAATGAATTGAAAATAGGGAGAGTAGGAGACTCAAAAAAGTGTTGGAAATGGCCACCCCGTATACTGAAACATGCAGCAAAAAATCATGTGGTTACAAGTGACTTCAAAATACAGTTAGAAAAGTAGAGGCATTCATATGGCGGAGACAGGAAAGGAATGGTCCAAGGTGCCTAGAAGTGGAAGTGATGTCTTCAGCTGTTGGTTTCTGAAGATGTCATCAGGCAAAAGACGGAAGTGACATCATGAGAGGGAGGGTTGTTGGTGATGTCACTGTTTGGCTGATTCTTCTGGTGGTGGGCAGAAGGACAAAAGGAGAGAGGGTCAGATGACAGTGCCAACCATTGTTTCGGCAGAGGAACAACATTATTTGAGCCTACCAACCTTCTCCCAGGAGCACATGTGTGGCAGAACCTATGGCTTGGGAAAAGATTCATCTTTCAACATGACAATGACCCTAAGCATAAGCTCAAAGAGACACTGGAATGGCTCAGAAACAGAAAGGTGAATGTTTTGGAATGGCCAAGTGATCCTAACCCTATTAAGAGTTCACATTAAAAATACTGAATGGATAAATATGTGTACAAATCTTTTGTCATGCAGAAAATTAGGAAGACTTTTAAGGAGGATTAAATACGTTTGCATGCTTCTGTAATTTACAATCACATACACAGTTTCCTCTATGATTAAATATGCACTGATGTACTAGTGTCTCAAGCTTTTTCAAAAACCACAAGTACTCCAGGCTGCAACTCACTCCATGTTAAATGTGTTCAAGGCCACGGGCCATAAAACATTATCATTCCTTCTTGCTTTCTCTCATTTATCAACTCCTTATAAATTGTTATAAACCTTTGCCACTTACATTTGTCTGGAAATTCTTTGCCTTTGAATAATGGCAAAAGAATGTAAATGCTAATAAACACAAAACAAAATCATTTTTAAAAAATGCATGAAGAAGCGCTTTGTCTTCTAAATCAAAAAAAAAAAAAAAAAACTCTGTGAAAGCACAATAGTACAGATAAAATACAAAAAATAAATATCACTTATGATTTAAGTCTTTCTTACATGCAGAAAAACTGACGACTTTGAAGATTTCTTTAAAGGTTTTTACAAAAGCAGAAGAGACCATTCAGTCCATCAAGCCCGTTTGTTTAGCCAATAGCTAAGCTGTCCCAATAATGTGTAATGTGTAACATTCCAGCAATTATAAAATAAATGGTCCTGCTCAAGTGATTTTGTTTTTGAATGCTTCTGACAGGAACGCCATTATAACATGTCATAGCCCAGAACACGCATACAGCAGATACAGAAAGAATTCAGACCCCTTTATTTTCTGCATACTTTATTATCTTGTAGAGGGCCATTTTGACCACCACTCTACCATCAATAATCCATAATGACAAAGTGAATACACGTTTTCATTAAAGGCTTAAAAATGTATTAAAAAACTGAAATCCCTCAATCCCGTAAGTATTCAGAAAAGGGCTGGGAATTGATTAAAAAAATTAACTCATTAATCGCACAATTGTACGGAATTAATCACAAGTAATCGCATTTAACATTAAAACATGCAATTACAAAATAAATACATACTGTAAATCATGAAGTAAATATGCAGTGAATCACAAAATTAATGTAGAATCAACACAAAGGATTTTTTTTTTAAATTTATTGGGCATAGTTTAAACTTAAACAGTGACCTTAAACCTGAGATTTTAGCAAAAAAAAACCAAAATGCATGAAAGTGCTGCCCTGACCAAAGCACTGTCGATACAATCATCTCATTGCAGGCCCTGGATGTGACAATATTTTTTAACGCATTGTGAATTAGGATGCTGTATAGCGCCTGACCTGGCACAGACTCAGACAGAGGCACATTTAAAAACACAAAGACTTTTATTTTTCTTCACCCGTGGGGCACGTCTTCCCTGTGAACCCCACAGACATAACACAGTCCCAAAAGCACTTAAACAAATCACCACAACACTCCCGTTTGGGCACCACCAATCCTCCCTGGCAACTTTGTCCTCTTCCTCCCAATTCTGGCTCCTGAGTGGTGGTTGCTGGCTCTTTTTATAGCCCACCCGGAAGTGCTCCAGGTTCTTGATCACCTGTTTCTGATTGCACTTCCGGGCGGGACTGTATAGTTGTCCAGGTCGGCTCAGGGACCCATGCAGCGCCCCCTGGCGGCCACCCCAGATCCCAACATGGCTGTGGAGAACTTCATCTCTCATGGAGCCCTGCTGGAAACTGAGGCACCATCGTCAGCCAGGGAGGCTGCCACCAAGCATCCTGGGGGAGGTACTGAGATGCCCATGGTTGCTCCCCTGGGACATATGTAGAAGGGGCATCTCAGCCGGACATGGGACCCGGCCGCCCGCCACAGCATTAAAGAGGCCACATTAATTGCAAAAAGTAACGCATTAACTTTCCCAGGCTTAATTCAGAACCTTAATTCAGTACTTGATAGGAGCCAATATATTGCATTTTATTATAAATAAACCTATAAATAAAGGTAATCTAATATTACTGTATGTGTTTGAGAATTCACTGGAAAGAGCACACTTTTGTTGAAATTAATTCTGAGACCAGAACTCTTTTGAAGATTCTGTTAGTGCTGTTAGGACTTCAGGCAGAGTATTTTGTGGATCAGAAACGCAGTTTTAACGCAAAAAGATGCCGACGGAAGAAGTGAAGAAGTGGGCTGCTAGGGTGAGCAAACGAATGCTAAACGTACAGAGAAAGAGTATAAAAACGAGGAATGCTCAAGTCAAGTGTATTCACTGCAATTTATCGTACAGTGCGCCGTTACTGGTTATATATATTTATATTTATCCAAATAAAAAAAAACTTTATGAACAAAACCTTCTAAACCCCACCTTATTAATCCACCCTCCAACAAGTCGACTTGTTCTCAATTCTACTTTTTGTAAAATTTGATTGATTTGTATGGAATGATGCAATAAAATTAAGAAAATCTCAAAAAAAAAACAAAAAATAAATAAAAATTAATCCACCCTCCATATAAATTGACATGTCTATTCATTCTCCTCTGATGATGACAGTCGTCAGCTTAAATTGTCGAAAGCTTAGGAATAAAAAAACATTTTAAGATACGTGACTCATTTTCTCCCATTGTGGATCACAAGCTACAAATATGCAAACTGTAAAACAAACCTTCTCCTCCATACACACACACACACATACGCTCCCACACATATACACACACACTTTGGTCTAAACACAGACAAGAATGACTATAAAACAAGAAAATTAAAAATGTCTGACTTGGCTGACACAGTTACAGTGAGGTGCTATACACATGTATTGCATGTAATTGTTTATAGAGTGTGTATGTTACGTGCTACTTATATTTTGTGTGTGTGTGTGTGTTTAATGTTACAGTTCTAAACAGACAACGCAAAAAGGCATTTCATTGTTTTATATATGTTGTTTACTATATACACGACCACAAACTTGAACTTGAACTTGTGTATAGCAATGTATCATTATTGCCATCATGTCATGTCAGAAAATTGCTTGTCATGATGTCACTTCAATAAAAAGACAATAAAATGTTCATGGTGTTAGCAGTTGGCATTTCTGAAGAGTACTCAGAGTGAAGCAAATTTGAAGTGTTCCATTAAACTTTGATTTTAGACTTTCATTTTGGGCTAAGTCCATGTCTGGTTTTGTTTCAGTTTGTGGTTTTGATCTCAGTTTTTCCTCTGACTAAGATTTTTTTACCCCATTATGTCCTGGGAACTTAAACGTTATTAGGACCTTGTTGTAAATTATGTTCCTTGTTTATTCATTTCATGTTTAGATGAGTCTCTTTTATTGTTGCTGTTATATTAAAACTGTTTGTATGAAATATTATGGTTTTTAGAGCATAACTGATTTTTTCTAATTATAGGATCCATCCAGAAAGATTTTAGGAAGAGAACGCAGTTTATATGAAGAACTGAAAAACAAGGTATAGAATTGGAAAATTAGCCCCATTAGTATGAGAAAAAAAGAAAATTGGGGTTTAAGGATGAGAAGGTAATAGTGATTAAAGACATTTTTTAAATAATTTTTAACCAGACTGGAGGAGAAAAAAAATGAAGGAGAAATGTGAAAGCAGTAGCGAGACAAAGCCAGGAGTCATAGAATTCCATGTGACAAAACACTAGACAAGAATTGAATCTGAATTTTTAAGAATTGTACTAAGGAAAGGAAAAGAACCATTAGTGGAAAGGAAAAACATAATTCAAGTGCAGGTAAAGTGGTCAAATACCAGAGAAGGCCAAGAAAGCTGAGTAATCAAAGAGAAGTAGAAACCAAATATATATCCATCCATCCATCCATTATCCAGTCTGCTATATTCTAACTACGGGGGTCTGCTGAAGCCAATCCTAGCCAACACAGGGTGCAAGGCAGGAACAAACCCCGGGCAGGATGCCAGCCCACTGCAGGGCACAGACACACACACACACACCAAGCACACACTAGGGACAATTTAGGATCGCCAATGCACCTAACCTGCATGTCATTGGACTGTGGGAGGAAACTGGAGTACCCGGAGGAAACCCATGCAGACACGGGGAGAACATGCAAACTCCACGCAGGGAGGACCCGGGAAGCGATCCCGGGTCTACTAACTGCAAGGCAGCAGTAACCAATGATTTGCTTATGGCAGCAGACCCTGGACAAACCAGTATATTAATTCTGTTAGCCCTAAGTGCAGCATTTGACACTGTCAGACATGACATTCCACTGTCCAGAATGGAGAACATGCTGGGTATCTCTGGCACTGCCCTCCAGTGGTTCAAGTCCTATCTGACTGATAGGCAAGAGTTTGTTAGTCTTGGCAACAGCAGATCCAGCACAGCGCCAGTCACACAAGGAGCTCCTCAGGGCTCTGTCTTCGGCCCTCTTCTCTTCTGTATTTATATGCTTCTCCTTGGCCATATTATTCGTAGCGAGCAGAACTCTTTAAAATTAAACTGCAACAAAACTGAACTCCTGCAAATTGGGACTAAACTGCAACTTAATAAAATGAGCTCCTTCCCAGTCCATCTTGGTGGTGATCTCATCAGACCTGCCTCCACTGCAAAGAATCTCGGTGTCATTTTTGATTCCTCCCTCTCTTATTCCACCCACATAAATCACATTAAGAAACTTTCTTACTTTCACCTCCGTAACATATCCCGTGTTCGCTCCTTCCTCTCCTTTTCTAATGCTGAGAAACTTGTCCCTGCTTTTATCACATCCCGCATAGATTATTGTAACTCGCTGTTGGCAGGTGCCCCTTCTAATCTTATATCACAGCTCCAGCTTATTCAAAACTCGGCTGCAAGAGTCCTTACTCGAACCAGCAGCAGAGAGCACATCACACCCATCCTGCTCCGTCTTCACTGACTCCCCGTGTCTTACAGAATCGAATATAAAATCCTACTAATAACCTACAAAGCCTTAAATAACCTCGCGCCAAACTACATCAGTGACCTTCTCCATCACTATGTGCCTGCCCACCCACTAAGGTCCTCCGATTCTGGCAATTTTGTTGTGCCCCACACTAATCTACACTCCATGGATGAGAGCAGGGACTTCAGCTATATAGCGAGTGCCCGGACTCAGGAATGACCTACCGAAATTAATCAGGTCAGCTGACTCCATGAATTCTTTTAAAAAACAACTCAAAACTCATCTGTTCAGGAAGGCTTTTAGCTCTACTTGACTTCATTCCCCTTCTCTCAGTTTACCTCTCTGTCAAGATGCTCATGTAACCTGTATGTGTGTGTGTGTGATAGACCATCAATTCTGTTGTCTGTTAGGCTTTCTCTGAATTTACTGTCTTAATCTATTTATTTGGTTTGTACAATGTATACCCTGCCATTCTTTCTTATATTCTGTAAGTGCCTTGAGCGTGGGAAAGGCGCTATATAAATAAAATGTATTCTTATTTTATTATTATTATTACCCATCGCACCACCATGCCGCCCACCAAGTATATAGTCAAAAGAAATACTTTTCAAAACTAGGAATTCCTTTCACTCACTTGGGTTCAAATTCCCCTAACTCACACTATATAGCAAGTGTGTTTAAATTTAGAAGAATTCCAACACTAGAATAACAGAAGCTGTGAACTTCCTGTTTTTTATATGAACAAAAATAGGCATATCGTCTGTGAACAACATGGCACACAAAATGGTGGTGACTATTCCAAAATGGAACACAAAATGGCATTTATGGGATATCACTACTAGTGATGAGCAAAACAATTTCCAGCATAATTACTCATGCAAAATTAAATTTGCAATGAAAGTGGTACCGTAGATCCCGGAATACAAGCCGAGAATTTCGTCCTAGATTTTTGGCTTGGAGTTTGGGGTTCGGTTTATACAATGAGTATCATTTCAGATTCCAGATTTCCAGCGCAATGCCGGTTTTGCCGAAGTAAATAATGACGAAACCACAGAGCCATCTTTCAGATGAAGAAGTAACTTTGCATGCCGGTACTTTAAATTAAATAAAGAATTTATTCAAAAAAGTGTTTTAGTTGTTGATTTTATTAATAAAATTTATAATAAATTATCGGGAAGTTTAAAGTAAAATTTATTTTGATTCACGATCCACATCTTGCGTTACGAAACGGATGCGGTCACGTGTATCCGCTTGCGCGATTGTAAACAAACAACCGAGAGTGTTAGTAGCGTCAGTCGGAGCCCAGATACATGTGTTTGTGGATGTAATTTCGAAACGAAGATGGACATTGTGTAGAAATATCTCCTCCTCCCTTCCTGCAGCCCAAAGATGTCAAATTAAATGGTGAGTACAGTATGAAATTGTTTCTAGAATAGAATGCCTTTTACTGTCTATACGCATCTACAATGAGATTAAAAGCAGCTCCTTCAGTGCAGAAAAAAGTTCTGTATAGGGCTTGTATGGTTGTTTTTTAGCCTTAGCATAACGCCGTATCTGCGGCCCCGCTTCTGCTTTCTTTCCCTCCTCCGTCTGTGTTGTCTCCTAGACCCGACAACAAACCACGGAGAGCCCGCTGGTCTCGGTATGTTGTCTGGGATGTTGTGCGTGTGATGAAAAACACTCAAAACAGATGTCTGGCTCTGGACACCGATGTCTATAAGGTTCTGAATGGTGTAGCGGATGTTCGCCGAACCGATCGTGCACAAACAAGGACAAAAAAAAGTACAAAAACAACAAAAAAGTGCACTGAAAAGGAGAGCCCTGAGCCGCTGCGCGCCGCCATGCTCCTAGCCTAATCGAAGTAGGCTAGGCACTTTTTATAACTTTTTGGTTAGTACATTAGAAAAAATATTGGTGTTTTTTTTATTATGAAAAGGTTAAGTAAGTGTTGTAGTGGGAGGTTTGGAACGCATTATGGGTTAGCCTTTGCGAACGAATTAAGTTCGTAAGTCAAGGGTCCACTGTATTGCGTATTTAAGTTAATCAAATTTATAACAAGTCTCCGGAAATCCACCCGCCGATGTACCGTATTTGCGTATATAGTTTCAACACAAAGGTTCCAATTTACCAAACTTCTCCGCAATCACTTCCTAGTTTCCATCAAAAATGCCGGCAGTCTCAAATTCTCGCCGATAAACATTATAAATATACCCGAAGAGACACTTTTAAGGAAATTTAGAAAATTTTGCTTGGAGAAGGGGGTCGGCTTAAATACCGGTCATCGGCAAATACATGTAATTTAGTCGGTAGAGAAGGGGATCGGCTAATATACCGGGTTGGCTTGTATTCCGGGATCTACGGTATTTGTTTTGCAAAAAAAAAAAAATGCAAAATTGATTGCGTTATAGTGAAATTTATGTCATCCACATTAGAAAGGATATGTGTAGTTCATATCTAAAAGCATTTTCGTGCATGATTTCCACATGTGATTGCCTTTCATTTAGCTTTTAAATAAAGTTTTCTGTTGTTAAGAAACAAAAAAACAAGGCAGTTGCTAGGTAAAAGATGTTTCTCAGCGGCTCCTTTCCATCTAGCAAGATTTTTGTTTTGAGAAAATACATTAATGTTTACAATGGTGTGTTTTAGTGTGTCTTTAGGTGGAAAATATATCACATTTAAAAAAAAAATATATTGCACTACTGTGCAATGAACAACAGACATAAACAGAATTGCTTATTCATGCTTTACCTCCTCACGCCTAGATTACTCTTATATATATTACTAGCAGAATACCCGCGCTTCGCAGCGGAGAAGTAGTGTGTTAAAGAAGTTATGAAAAAGAAAAGGTAACATGATTGTTAATGTAATTGTTTTGTCATTGATATGAGTGTTGCTGGCATATATATATACACTCACACACACACACACATATATATAAATACATATATACTGTATATACACATATATATATACAAATCTACATATATATCTACATATACATATTAGGGGTGGGACTCGATTAAAAAATTAATCCAATTAATTAGAGGCTGTGTAATAATTAATCTTGATTAATCGTATGTAATCGCACACGTAAATTTGCCCCAAATCGCAAATGTGTTTTTTTAATTTAAAAGGGTTTTAGTGGCCGACAGAATCAAATAATAGACATGGACATTAATATTGTAAACTCAAGCTCTTTTAATTTCTGAAAAAAAAAAAATGCTTTTAAACTGCATTTGAATTCAAAACAGAAACAAAAATATCATCCCTGGTTAAAATTGGGCAGACTTAAAAATAAAGTGGTAGTTTAAGTACTTTAAGTACATTTTCAGAATGGTATTGTCTTTTAATAATAATAACCAAAATTTCAACATAAAGTGCAGTTTTTCTTCTTAAAAAAATAAGTCAGAAACATAAAAGGTAATTTGACCAACTTAATCTTTAAACTCTGAGTAACCTTAGCCAAAATTATTTTGTACATTAGGCTAAAACAGTGTGATCATTGAACATTTTGTAATTAGATGTAATTAGAATTACTAACGGTCACGGAAGTCCAATGATCCCCAGTAAGAGCCACAAAGTCCGCTTTCTGTAATGCATCTAATTTTGCTTGCTTTTCACTGTGCACAAAACCATGCTTTTATCAAGGCTTCGCTCGGGTAGTTTTTTGAAATTAAATTTTCCTCCGATCAGTCGTAGGAACGCGCTTCATCCGACTGTAACATTTCTGTAGCTGTGATGTGTGCATCAGTGTAATCGATGTACCAGGAAATCATGCATTGACAAAAGTTCCCCTTTGCTTGGAATTGAAAGTGTGATTAAATGCGTTATTTTTTGTTATGGAGTACATGCATCGAAGCTTCTCAGCTGTGCTTGTGCTAAGAATAGGAAATATTTTAAAAATAACGTAACATGATTCTGCGTTAACCGCATATTTTGTCATACGTCTCAAACCAAGGAGATGCGAGGTTAAAATGAACCGAGAAGCACGCGTACATACTCAGTACATCCACTCTCGGGAATCGAACCTCGACGTAGGCGATAGAGGCAAAGCCTCTACAATTGCGCCACGGTGTGTGGCTTATGTACAGTATTTGAGAGTATGTAGATCGAGGTATATATATATATTCGCAGCGGAGACGTAGTGTGTTAAGGAAGCTATGAAAAAGAAAACGGAACATTTTAGAAATAACGTAACATGATTGTCAATATACAGTAAATTTTTGTGAGTGTTATTGAGTGTTGCTGTGATCAAGGATTCAATTATCATTATTTGTTTCAATCAGGGTCGTATTTGTACGATGTGTTGTGTTCAAGTTACATTCTGTGTTTGTCAGTCGTTGTAAAGATTAAATTCTGTAATTACAGCCACATTAGCTCCACAAATGAGACACACGGGTTTACCGGCAATGTCAGTAAACATATACTCAGCCTCCCATCGGTTTTTAAAGGCTCTATTTTCAGAATCAACTTTTCTCTTCGGCATCGTGTGGGCTAGCTTCGCAATAACTTGCAGCATCATAACCTAGACTTGATTAACGCGGTAAGTGTTCGGCAAGGCAGCTGAAGCGCTGCATTATGGGATCTGTAGTTTATTGTGTTACCAGCGCTTCATATACCCGGGCCATTAATAACCATAATACAGTATATAAAATGATCTCACGGGCCAGATATAATTACACGCCGGGCCGGATGTGGCCTGCGGGCCTTGAGTTTGACACATATGGACTAAATAGAACTTGAAAAGATATATTTTTTCATACATCGAGCCTGCGTGCTATTGTGGTTTTACCTGCGTGTCTCAATAAGTCATCCTCCCCTCGCTCTTACTTTTTTACCGTTCATCTAATGAATACACTGAGTATGGCTTTACCAAAACAATCATTGATGGCGAATAAAGTATCCATTATTCGAGTATGTTGATCGGGGTATATATATACATATATATATACCCGCGTATCGCAGCGGAGACGTAGTGTGTTAAAGAAGCTATGAAAAAGAAAAGGGAACATTTTAAAAATAACGTAACATGACTGTCAATATACAGTAATTGTTTTGTGAGTTTTACTGAGTGTTGCTGTCATCAAGGATTTGATTATCATTATTTCTTTCAATCAGGTTCGTATTTGTAGGATGTGTTGTGTTCAAGTTACATTCCGTGTTTGTCAATCGTTGTAAAGAAGACAGGTTTCATTCATCGATTCGTTTCTTACTGCATCAATAAACAGCTCGTCTTCTTTATCTGAGACCTGACACACTGAATGCACGGGTTTTTTTTTTACACTGTCTTCCTTTAGCGGGACATTGACTTTTTCCACCGTGTGCTTTGTTTCCGCAGTAGCTGCATTTATGAATATGCTTGTATGTATCACATGCTTCATATTTTTTTGCTGCCTTTTCAATTGTGTAATTCGGTTTTTGTTCAGCGCTCTTCGGAACTGTTGCTTTTTGTCTGTGCACTGCGTCAGTTCACGTGAGCCGCTCGGTGTACATGCATCGAAGTTTCTCAGCTGTGCTGCTGCCATCTCGTGCTATGTCCATGGCTGTATTTAATGTTTCCTAAGTCCCGGCACTTAAAACTTTCTCTCACATTTTCGCTGAGTTTGTGCCAAACACCACCCTGACCACATCATCTTCCTCTGCATAAGCACAGTCCTTCACCCGTGAATATTTACCCGTGGCAGTTTGCTATTGGATTGCCGCTGACGGACGGCCTTATATGGGCAGGCACTAAATTACAAACGCCAGCGGCAGCCTGTCTATGAACTTAATTTAAAGTTTAGGTTTACATCGTGCTTTGTTTCCGAAGTAGCAGAACTCATGAATATGGTTGTATATGTCACTCGCTCGCTTCTTATTGTTTCGCTGCCTTCTCAATTATATAATGCATGTTTTCTTCAGCGCTTTTTGGGCCTCTTCCTGGTTTTCTATGTACTGCGTGATTACGTGGGAGGCGTGATGATGTCACACGAAACTCCGCCCCCACGGGTTTCAAGCTCATCTCCATTACAGTAAATGGAGAAAAACAGCTTCCAGTTATGACCATTACGCGTAGAATTTTGAAATGAAACCTGCCCAACTTTTGTAAGGAAGCTGTAAGGAATAAGC
>JANRMT010062796.1:97858195-97918102 GCA_026402145.1 Polypterus bichir lapradei | reverse complement strand
TATTTTTGTGTATTAAAATAGCTACACCTCTTTGTCTAGAGTTATAGGGGGCAGAGAACAGTCTGGGAAACTCAGATGTTTTAAGTTCATCTGCAACTGTGGCAGACCTATGAGTCTCTTGTAATAAGACAACATCTGCCTGCATTCTTTTAAGCTGATCAAAAATCTTTAATCTCTTCTCTCTAGAGCCAGTTCCGTGAACATTCCAACTGACAAACCTTAGTGTACCCATAGTTATGTGTGTGAGTAGCTAATGTATGGTGCCTTCATGTGAATAAATTAAGTAAATAAATGTATAATTTAATCTGAAAAAATAAAGCAATAAATAAGTAAATAAAAAAAAAAGTATAATAATGCTAATAACAATAATAATATTATTAATGCTGATGATAATAATATTAATGCTGAAAATAATAATAATAATAATATTAATACTGAAAATAATAATAATAGTGCTGATAATAATAATAATAATAATAATAATAATAATGCTGATGATAATAATAATGCTGATGATAATAATAATAATACTAATGCTGATAATAATACTAATGCTGATAATAATCAGATAATAATAATAATAATAATAATAATAAGACAGAACCAAGAGTGTTTGTGGTTGTATGATAAAATGTAATAATTATAATCCAGTGTTTGTATGCGTGCGTTGTGTGTGTGCTGACGCAGTGTAGGAAAGTTGTGTGATTGTGTCATGTGGATGTAAAGTTCCAGAAGCAGGTAAAAGAAGGAAAGGAAAGAGTGATAAAGGTTAAAAAAAGAAAAAAAGAAGTAAAAAGAAAAGGTGCTAGAGGTGTGGGGTGGTGAGAGAACAGGTGATCCCATCATCTAAACACGGATATAGCAGCTTTTTATCCTGACATGCTCATACCCAGTGAATCCCGATAAGAATAATAAACTTGTGACCTGATGTTGGGCTAATAAAGCCAGTCTGTCACTCCTCGCTCCTTGTACAGCCTGTTGTTGACGTAGAGCTTGTCCACAGAAATGACAGCGCGGCTCCCTTCTTGGATGAATTTTTTACGCAGTGGGAACAGAACTCTGCGGCGATCCAAAATTTCTTTAGGAAATTGATCATTCACGCTAAAATCTTTTCCTTTGAGCTCCTTCCCGCGGCTCTTAACAAAATCCTTTTGTTTAAAATGCTCAAATTTGGCCACGATGGGACGAGATCTTCTGCTGTCTGCTCTTTTGGCTCCAAGGTGATGAACCCGGTGAAAGGTGATGTTCTTTACCGTTTCTTCGGGTATCTTCATGTGGGTCTGGAGAAAGTTCTTGATTGTTTGTTCGCAATCCTCCGGTTGTCCTCCCGTCTGCTCCGGCAGGCCTGCAAACACCAGATTGTCTCTCATGCTGCGGGCCTGAAGATCCAAAACCGTCTCCTTCAGGGTCTTGTTGTCCTGGGAGATCCGTGTCATTCCCTCTGACAGGGAAGACACAGTCTCCCGCAGAGACGTGTTTTCAGCCGCAAGCCGCTCCACCTGATCCTGGCTGAATTCCAGAGATTGTCGGAGGTTCTGGAACTCCTGGTGTAGAATCTCGAGCAGGTGGAGTCGTCCCTCAAATCCCAAAAGCCTTTTATCTATAGAATCTAATAATTCTAATATATCCTTGCGGGGAGATGAGGTCGCCTCGGGGGAATCCTGAGGACGACTTCTCTTGGTAGCAGGTGTTTCCGTGTTAGCTGCTGCTTTCTTAGGCCCCATGACAACAGACTCAAAAACTTGATCAATATAATTTTGTAGACTTTCCAAATTTTCTTCACTTACCTCCAGATTGATGAGTTATACTTACCGGATTGCTTGCGTTGTCAGTAAATAAATTTAGCGTAAATGTGTCTTAGTTGTTTAGAATGTTTGCTAACAATCTGCCATCTGCGTCAAACGCTGCCGAGAATCCGTGATTTTTCCTAGCCAGCACTTCTCTCTCCCAGCATGCTCCTCCTCAAGATTCTCAGCTGCCCCTCAGTGAAGAATAAGCAATTAATGGGTCTGAGTCTTCAAGTACAAGTAAATTAGAATTAATTCAAAATAAGTTAATTAGCAGTAAAAATAGGTCACTAAATAAGAAAAGGGTTAGAATGAAACCCTGCAGCCACTGCGGCCCACCAGGACCAGAGTTTGAGAACCCTGGGATACACAGTTTAATTTCATTACCAATTTATACATATTCTGGCAGAGTAAGATTTGCCCTTTAGAATGATACATAGACCATGGGTTTCATTAATGGATATGGATGCTGTAATGGATGGGATTGAACAAGGATCCTTACCTGGCCAGGGAGCAAGTACAGTGGAAGGACTGGGGGACATGTGCACATTGAGAAATAGTTTCCCTCATAATATGCTATGTGGCAGGCTATTTGGATTAGCATTCTCACACGGTTCCCTTCAGGGCATGCTGGGACCTGTAGTCCCATGAAGCTGCCCTGTTGGGTTCCATTGGGGCCTCCAGGGGGAGCTGATTCACAATTCCTACTTTCTCAGACTTCCGATTAACAATGAAGTACTTCCATCAGGCCCTAGCACCAGAAGTACTCTTGGATGTAAGTTAAATGAGACCATTGGACCCCATCCAAGAGAGCCAGAGTTGTGTGTGGAGGAGAGAGAGAGAGAGAGAGAGAGATTGAAGAATTGTGTTGGGTTTGATTTATGCCACATTTGAAGCCTTTGTGAAAGGTATTTGGAAAAAAAATAAACCAGAGAATGAATCTGAGCACACCTTTCACTCAGAGAGGACAGAAGGGACCATATGGTAAATTACACCTTATCCAGTAACTGGAAATTATCAGATAGCTAGATGGCAAAGATTTGACTCCTGTTAATGCAAAATAAATGGGCAGTACATCAGTGAAACAAAGAATGCCACTTGCTAAAGGATATTCCCATGGCATGTCTCATACGTCCATTATCTCTATTTGAAAATCTTAAGAGAGTTATGTGGGTTTGAAGATGTGCTCTGAAGTCCCTTCAAGATGTACTTGTTAATTGCTATTTATTAACTTGTGTTATGATGAAGAAGGGAGTATGGGTTTATGGCTAGATTCATAAACCCTTGATAAAATGCTTTAGAAGTTAGATCATTTATTATGTCAGGTGGGCATTGTAGTGTAATTCACTTGGGGTTTTTTTAGTGCTACACCGTTGCTTCTGGTATTTGTGTTAAAATTTAACGAAAGTGTGAATTTAGTGTTGGTGTTTTTAATAAATGTACCAGTTGGAACTGTGTGTTTTGTCTTACACTGCAAAGCACTTGGAATGAAACAAGCAGCAAAATGTATGGTAGCATAGAAACTTACAGTTAATACATTTGCAGTCCTTTCTAAAAACACATTTTTACTTTGTTATTATGGATTGTTGAGTGTAAGTTAATGGGCAAAATTGGGAAATTAATCTTTAAAATGAAATATAATATCTCAGAAAGTACAAAGAGGTAATTTTTTTGGAAATACATGATAGAAAAAGACATCGGTTACCACTCCCTGTAATATGCATTTATTTGTGTTTGGACTTTAATTATTCAACTTTTAGCTGGTCTATATTCTCAAATTCCTTTGTGTTCTCAAAAATGTTTTTCTCAAATACGTTTCTCTTTAATCAATCTGTGACGCAGGAGTTTTCTTCCTTTCCAGCCACACTTGTTATGGGTGTGGAATCCATGGGAGCTCCAGCTGCTTCAATCCTGACACAGAGAGGCAGAGACACAAGTTCAGCTCTGCACACCTTTATTTTCACACAGAAAGCATGTCTTCCTCGTTCCCCCCCTCAGCACAGTACATCAAGCACCGAATACAGTCCCTTCTTCTTCTTCTCTCCTTGTCTTCCGCCTCCACTCCTCCTCTTGGCAAATTTCGTCCCTCTTTCTCCCGACTCTGGCTCATTAAATGGAGTGAGGTGGCTCCTTTTAGGTTTGCCCTGGGAAGGTTCCAGGTTGCTCATTAATCAGAATCACTCCCAGGTTTGGTGAAAGCCCAAAGTCGGGCTCTGCAGCTCCCCCTGGTGGCCCCCAAAGAACCCAATAGGGCTTTGCCACACTCCAACTCCCAGTGTTCCCTGCAGGAATCCATGGTGCCACAGCCGCCCAGGTGGGCTGCCCTCTTGCACTCCCAGAGGAGGTAGTGCCTTGCAGATGCCCTCTACCCTGGTGTATAGTGGCTATTAAAAATATTCACCAACAGCTTGTGAAAACTACAGTACACCCCCAAAATTCGCAGGGGTTACGTTCCTAGAGCACCCGCGAATTGTGAAAAACCGCAACTTTTGGATGTGGTTAAGAAATGCCTTTTAAATGCCTATTTTATAGTTTAAACCCTAAATACAGTGTGCCCCCAAAGCACTTTAATTTGGTTGCAAACCCACCTTAATACATTAATACATTACCTAAAAAATTACCTTAACACATTACCTAAAAACAGAATGTAAAGGTAAACCCGTATACTGTACAGTACTGTACTGCTATGTCTCCCTCAGTGCTAGAATGTAAAATACCGATGTTACCACTATACGTACTGTAATTTATGCAAGCACGTTTTCTTTGGTATGTGCTGTTGTTTTTTTGTTATAAGTAGAGTAAATACATAATAATTTCATTTAATTAAAATACAGTAAAATGTACGGGTACTCACCAATGATGAATGATATTAATGATGATGATGAAGTTGCTGTGCAGTATGATGCAGAGGATTTAAAACTCCTCGGGTGGCGTCTCTTCTTCAGGCGCTTCAGTCGTATCTTTGGACAGGTCTTCTTCTGGTGGGGTTTCATGCTGGCTTTTCTTTATAGGTTTCAGGAACATTGTGATGGGAAGTTGCTAAATTGTCTCCTGTAGCAAACTGCTGGTAAAATTTCCATGCTTTCTCACGGATGATGTTACCATCCAAGGGAATGTTCTTCTTCCTGTAGTCGGTGATCCACAATGCCAAGGCAGATTCCATTCTGGCGATATTTTTATTCCTTACAGTCATTACCATTTTGGCTCTATCACAGAAACTTACAGATACGGCACTCCGGATCACTGCTTCATTCTTCTTTATATAGCGTGCGGTACTTTCATTAATGCCATAGTGATGTGCTACTGCAGCATAACTTTTTAGTTCCCGGAGCAAATCCAGTAGTTCAACTTTCTCCTGGAGTGTTTTAAACTTCCTCTGGTGCTTAGTCTCAGTGCCAAAAGTCTTAGAAAGGGCGATTCAGCGACATCTTGTGCATTTAAGAATAACAAAATGAATACTATAACAAAATGGAAAACACAAGGACACTCAGCTGGAGTCGCGTCACAGGGCAGCAATCAATCAGCAGCAAGGAGAAATTAATAATGCTCTCGTATTGGCTACTTTCACCATCCCAAACTATGTTTCCCTCAGCGTTTGCTTCCTGTTCTCTCTACAGCACTGTATTGCCATGAAAAAATCCATAAAAAATTGCGGAGAATATTTGCTCTTTCTGCTAACAATTAATAGTTAGGTTCTATGGAAAAATCTGCGAATGACTGAACCCTGAACCACGACTTTGCAGGGGTCTACTGAATTCTGATCCACAGAAAGACTCTTTAATGACAAAGTGAAAACAGATCCCTGCAAAGTGGTCTAAATTAAGTACAAATATAGGATACAAAATAATTGAATTCCTGAATTTAAGTCAATATTCAGTAGATGTCAGCCATGACAGCCTTGAGTTTATGTGCACAAGTCTGCTTCTCTCTCTCTATCAACGCGGTCACTTTCCCCCCCCCCCCCCTTCTTCTTTGCTAAACTACTTATGTTCTGCTAGGTGTCATGTTGATCCTGAGCGAACATCTGTTTATCAAGTTCTACCACAAGTTCTCACTTTGATTGACATCTCAATTCCAATTTGGCCAATCTAAGGGAAGTATTTAACAAGTTGTGTATGCACAAAAAGAGGTTTGAAATGTGCGTATGCAGCTTTCCACGTAAACATCAGGATTTACAAAAGAAAATTTGATGGCAGAACGTGTATATTTTCATGGCAGCTCTCACCTATCAATATGCAGTGTTTCTGAGAACCTGGGAAAGGATGACCCTCTTGATCAACTAATGAAATCCAGTCAAACCTGTTAAATGATGACTGACCTGTATATTACCGAGCCGTTATCATAATGGAAGAATTATGTGGTAGGGCTGCCAAGTTTTGTTGGGCTCAATTGCCTGTTGTCGTCTAGATTGCTCTTATGTTCTAATGTAATAATATTGGATACCTGTTGTCATTTCTCAGTGAACTGGTGGACAGGTCAGAAAAGTCACAGCCAAGCTTCACTCCATTATGCCAGCTGTGCTGGAAGCCATTAATTGTGCAACAAGGTGTTACATCCAGTTTTTGAGTGGTGTGGGTGCACAAACATAACACATAACATGATTTGGCCAACACAAAAAAGGCAGGCTGCAGCTGTGTCCAGTTCTCCTGACATAATTGGGGCACTCTACTACAGTCATATCACAATAAGATCGCCTAGCAAGAGTGAAGCTGCTTTTGTTAATCGTAAGCTGTGACATTCCATTACCCACAAACCATTTGTGAGTCCAATTGGAGACTAACAAATGCTGTAGCCAGTGGCCTGGGTCATCCTGTGTTTCATTTATTTTGAGGCAAAGTAGCTTTGACAGATGTGATGGTGCTACACATGGTGGCTGGTTTGCTGGTAAGGTAATTGGTTGAGCCCTCAGTGTTTCATAAGGCCTGCACTAATTGTTGTAACAGTGATCACATCATCAAATGTGCCAGGTATAATGGCTACCTACAGAATGTAGAGGAGCGGTGCTATAATGAAGCATGTGACCTTTGCAATACAGTTGTGATTGCAGAGGCTGGTGCAGCCGCATCAAGTGGGAGGCTGTTCTACCAGCCTATGAAGTTCTGCAGCATAGTAATTGCATTTGTATATGTGGTTGATTTGCATGCACCACGTTGTGAGTTTTTGCAGACCAAAAGATTAACAGCTGTACCACCACTGATGTCACATCTGGTGTCCATCCACCTGGACCCACCTCTTATTGCCAGAAGGACTTAAAACTGGAGGATACCCCACCTTGAGTCAGTTCTGCTCTGAACTTGCATTTGTAAAGAAGTTTCTGCAATTGTTGTGGGTTTTCTTTTGCTTTAAACCATTCAATTAGACAGGGTTACCAAGGTGGTCTTGTCTTTTTCTTACACTCTAAATGTTGTTTGGCTTGCTATACCAGTGGTCAGAAATTCCATTTAGTAAGAAATTATGACAAACCAACTGAAAATTATATCTTATCAACAGCTTGTATTGGTGGATGTAACCGAGAGTTCAGATACTTTTGCCTTGAAAAATATGACTTAAGGATTGGTGTTCAGCACAAAGCAGCACAAAATCTACTAGTGCCTTTTATGAGCTCTGTTTATTTGGGACTATTAGAAGCAAGCCCGGGTATCTGATGAAGCCATGAAACCCACCTGATGAATCACAAATGCCTGTGATGCTAATTTTCCCAAACATTATGGTGACCTGAAATGAGGGGACCATGTAGAAAAAGTGTTGTCATCTCTACATGATATGACCAAAATGTGTGCAAATACCCTTAAATGAAAGTCTGCAATGTGCACTTTAATTATGTCTGAATTCTTTAATTTGTAATTTTAAACTGTGAAAAGGAAAAATGTGTCTTAGTCCCAAATATTATGGAGGGCACTGTATATATATGTTGTAAGCGAAAGGGGGCGTCAGAGAGTCCCAAACCACAGACACAGTAAAGCACCACACATTGATAGAATAAAAGATATTTATTCTTCTCCCATGTACCTCTACAACCTTCCTTTTAACAATAAACCAAAAATAAGAGATCTCCCGCTATATTGTGGTTCAGTTATCGTGCCCCCGCTACATTGCGGATTTATTAATACTATTATTATTACTAGGGGGCTCCACCCCTGCTCACTTCACTCTCCAACTCCTGGGTTTGGTTTACTGGATAAACAATTTAAAGAGATTGTTATTTTCATGGGAATTGATACATATGCATTATTTTCATTTTTACTTTAAAACTTGTAAAAACAATATTTGTCCTTTATTTCCTGCCCCGGGCGTGGTTAAATCTCTTTCTCACCTCACTTATAATGCTGCTCGCATTGTGAAGGGGGGGTCTGAACGCACGCTAAAGAGATGCGATCAGTTCAGCTGGTGTCTTGCTGCTGCTGCCGGACAGCTGTGCGTTGTGCTTGTCGCGCTTTGCTTCAATCACTTAAAAGCCTGTACAGCGACTGTCCCTTTGCCACTTCGCGTCTCTGCCGCTCGTTTTGTGAAGGGGGGAAGCTGAACACACGCTAAGCAGTAGTGGATGGATCAGCTACTCTGTGCTGCTTCTGACAAGATGCCTGTTCTGCTTGTCGTTCTACACGTTCTGAAGGGGGGGGGGGGGTGGTGTGTGAGGGCTGAACGCACGCTAAGGAGAAGTGCTCGGATCATCTGCTGGCTTTCTGCAGCTGCTGCTGGCAAGCTGTGTGTTCTGCTTGTCATTGTTTTAAGAGCTGGGAGCACCTGAAGTGTGTCTGCCAAAAGCATTCCAACAACTGCTAGATTAGATGTCAGTCAACTTGTTTTTAGTTGTTTGTAAGTGGGGCATGACGTGCAAAAGTCACCATCTGATGGGTTTTGCTTCCTAAGGTTGCAATGTCTAGTCTTGCATGTCATCAAAGTTTCTGTCCGAAATGATATGGTCTCGATTGCTTCGCTCAGCTAAGAGGCACACTACGCTCCTGCAAACTTTGCATTGTGGAGGGGGGTTGGGGTGGGGGGGAGCTGAATGCACCCTAAGGAGAAGTGGACTTTGTGCTGCTTCTGCCAAGATGCTTGTTCTGCCTGTCACTATGTGTGTCAATTATTTAAAAACCCGTACAGCAGCTGTTCTTCTGTCTCACTACCTTGTCTTGCGTGATGTTAAAATGTTTTGTAATAGAGAGATGTTACTCATATCCTTAGCCCGACATCTACATATCATATGTGTTTAAAAGTGTGTTTTAATAAGTTTACATGTGTTTAAAGCATGTGGGATGGGTATTTTAAGGCTTAAACTATAAAAAAAAAAAAGTTTATTTATATGGTCTTTCTATATTGCAGATTTTCACCTATCACTGATGGGTCTGGAACGTAACTTCCACGATAGGCAGGGGATCACTGTACAATAAACCAGTGAATCATCCTCCTGCAGTCCTCCAATTGAGTGTTGCCCACACTTTTCCTGACTCCTTTGTGCATTTCCTGGCTATGGAAGCGGGCTCCTCTTAAGAGAGACCTGAGAGTACTTATGGTGACGCACTTTAATCACAGATTGTTTTGTTTGTAATTTTAAACTGTGCAGCAGAGGGGTACATCAAGGGAAATATACCTTTGTGTCTTCCAAGTATTATGGAGAGCATTGTATTTAGTTCAGCTAAAAAACCAAAGCATTTTGCTTTGAAACTCACACTAATTTGATGCTGTTTTGTGAATTAGGGGAGAAAGCTATGCATTGAATATAATACAAAATAAATGTCACTGTTTTAATGGGTCTATCTCATGTCTCTTATTTATTTTAACCTTCTTTGCAAAAAAAAAAAAAAAACGCTTAGGCTAGTGAAATAAGTAACATGTATTGAAAATTTATAAAACAGTAAGCTAATTTAAAACCAAAAGTCCCTTTCTGGGAAGCTGGCAATAACCCAACAAATGGCATGTGTGTACAGAGCTTGTTGATATGAAACAGTGGTGGTGTGTGACTGAGATTACGTCATGTATTCGTTTGACGTTGCCAAGATCTTTGTTTGCCCACTAAGTATCTGTGTGTAATGCAATATGAATACCATAGGTACCAACTAAACTGATAACATTCTCTTTACCTTAATTATTTTATGTTTTGCACCTTTCCAGTGGTCAGCCAACTCTGATTTTCTTTTAAAGT
The DNA here is from genome assembly GCA_026402145.1 of Polypterus bichir lapradei. Taxonomy (NCBI): domain Eukaryota; kingdom Metazoa; phylum Chordata; class Cladistia; order Polypteriformes; family Polypteridae; genus Polypterus; species Polypterus bichir. Next base: position 97,908,172 of record JANRMT010062796.1, on the reverse strand, counting down.
TTTCCAGTGGTCAGCCAACTTACTCATCAGATTACCAAGTGGTATTTTGCACATTGACTACAAGCCCATTAACACTAGAATCCCTGAAGCCTACGAAAAAAACGTATAATCCTGGGCCACCTTAAATTCATTTGCACCTCTCCATCGGCTTCTATTGTTTTGTAAATGTGTCAATCAGCACAAGCAGCAAGCAGACTGCTGTTCCAATGGAGCTCAACTTGGGCAAAAAACTCCCAGCACAAGCCATGTATATCTTGGTGTGAGGTTCCTGGAGTTCTATTGGGTAATTAATATATCAGTATTTGGAACACATGCATTTCATGTGTGTTCCGTGTATACAACGATCCGGGTAAATGTAGGATGGCAGGAAATGGGAGAAATGTTGAACACATACCTAAAACACAAACATTTTTCATGTTTTAGTACTAATGACAAAATTTTGAAATGAAGTCTATAATATGTGAAGACTGAAGTCCAAGTATCAAATAAATACTTTCACAAAAGGTAAAAGTATAACAGAACAAGTGCGCTTTTATTCAAGAATATAACTGAAGAAAAAGAAATCGGGTTAGGGTACAACACTGACATGACCGCTTGGGTGGTGCAGTGGTAAGAACTTCTAACTCATAATCAAGAGGTCTCTGATTGAGTAGTAAGCTGTTCTTATTGTTAATATCATACAATAAAAACATACATTTGAGTTGAGTCTGTAACAGCTGGTGTAAATGTATGGTACTTGTAAAGGTTACATTTTTTTTTTTTCTCAGTCACATTCATGCTCCCCCCGATCTGACACTGCTATTTTCAAATAAAGACGTGCTATAACAGAGAGGTGAACTCAGATGAGGATGAGCAAGGCATGCCGAGCTCGCAAATGTATCGCTCAAAGTTCTGTTTGTGATTATGTTTTGTGATGGTCTTAATATAAAAAAAATGTATATGTTACTTATATAAAAGCCACATCAACAACAGCAACAATACTTATTTTCATATAAATGGTGTAGCTCAAAGTGATTTACAGGATGAAGAAAGAGAAAAAAGGCAAAATATTTACATAAAATTCTAAAATAAAATTAGGAAATACTAATTAACATAGAATAAAGGGAAGGTCTGATGGCCAAGGAGGACAGGAAAAAAAAAACTCTAGATAGCTGAAAAAAAAAAAACAAGAACAAAATCTGCAGGGGTTTCCGAGCCCATGAGACCACCCAGCCCTCTCTAGGGTTACCTAACATCAATGATCTCAATCAGTCCTCACGGTTTTTAGGCTTCACATGGAAGAATTTGATGATGGTGGTCATGTGGACCTCTGGCCTTTAATCCATCAATGTAGGGACAGCACGGTGCTTTGATCAGATGGTGGTGGGTGTGCAGATCATGTAGAAGGAAAATTTTTTATTAGCATAAGAGAATAGCAAATTAGCATATAGAGCCATAGAAAGTAATTAAAAGCTTCTAAAAACATTGGATTAAGCATAAATTAGAATATAAAAGCAAATACGATAGGCCTAGCAAATGGTTAACTAAAAATCAGTTATATTGCATTATTTTATAGGCTTACAGCAAATTTTCCAAAGTAATGAAAAGAATAGCTAAAAGATGCAGCGAAACCAGTTTTGGACAGGATAAGAGTGGAAGACACTTGTGAATTCAAGGCTAGGAAAGAGATAACATGGAAAAAAGGCCTCTAAGAGCAGCTGGATTGATGAATCGGCAAAAAAGCTTTTACTATAGGCAGGGTCACGCTGACCTAATGCATGAAGAGAAAATCTTAGTAAATGCAGGCATTAGCAAAAGTATTATAAGAATATATTAGCAAAACTTTAGTGTAGAAATGAAGCATGGCAAGCAATGATCAAATGAAAGCACATACTATACTTCTTTTTAATTAAAGCTTAAGCTTCAGGTCACTATAGTAAAAAGTTTGGAAAGCCTAAGAGAGGAAATCCCATATATGGATTAGTAGCCTTGGCCAGTTAGAAAAAATGGGAACAGAATAGAAAAGAGAACACATTCCACTAGCAGACCAGTCTAAGGAGATGATAAGGGTTCCCATGTAAACTCAAGATTTGGTCGGATGGGAGTAAGAGGGAGTCAGTGGAGGTAAGCAAACCAGCTCATTAGAGCAAGGTTAGAAAAGATCGGAAATTACATCAGGAAAGCCCAAAGTTGGAAAGAGGAAGCCATCCACCCAGTATTAGACCAATCAGAATAAGCCAAACAGACACCAAGAGGAACAATGGACAGTAAAACCAGGTGTAGAATGAATTAATTAAATGAGCTAAAATGATAAGAAATTGTTATAAAAGCTTCAATGGCTGAAATGATCGTCGCTCAGCTCAATTTGGCCGTATTGGGTTGAGTCCTTGTTATTTTTTGTGTTGATTTATTGCAATAAAGCCTTAAAACTCTGTCTGTCTATCTCGAGTCCTAATAGCCTTTATTTTTAGGTAAAAAGCCTTCTGATGATGAATTTTTCGCCACGACAATCACCACCACAGAAAACCAGAAAAAGAACAGCAGAGAAAGTAGGGGTGAGTATGGATTTTGGAGCCACCATGAAAGATAATGATAAGTAAATGCTTATACAAGATTAAACTAAAGTGAAGCTATGAGAAAGCCATGTTAAAATAATGTGTTTTTATCAGTTTTTTAAAGTGCTCCACTGTATTAGCCTGACGAATTTCTATCGGCAAGCTATTCCAGATTTTAGGTGCCTAAAAGCAGAAGGCCGCCTCACCACTTCTTTTGGAATTCTAAGCAGACACTCATTTGAAGATCTAAGGTTACGATTTGACGTTTAAGGTGTAAGACATTCTGAAATATAGGATGGAGCAGATAATTGAAGGCTTTGTAAACCATAAGGAGAGTTTTAAAGTCAATTCCAAATGGTACGGGTAACCAATGTAGTGACATCAGAACTGGTGTGATGTGCTCGGATTTTCTTTTCCTAGTTAAGATTCTGGCAGCTTTATTCTTCACGAGTTGCAATCGATTGATGTCTTTTTTGGGTGGTCCTGACAGGAGTGCGTTACAGTACTCTAGCCCACTGAAAACAAAGGTGTGAACTAATTTCTCAGCATCTTGCAATGTGATAAGGGGTCTGACTTTTGCTGTATTTCTTAGGTGAAAAAATGCTGTCCTAGTAATCTGATCGAATCTGATCTAATCGAATATTATTTATCTATTTACACCTTGATTTATTTACTTATCTTCCTACAGCATAAAGTCACAAGTAGACTGCAGAGCTTCCTGTGTTTGATCGACACGGGCATGCTGACAAAGTATATGTGTAATACCATGAAAAAGTGCGGCGGCAGCTTCCACCTGCAGCTATAGACTCTTCAGTATGCAAGCGACTCTACATGCTAGTGTTTAGATCTGAGGGTGCATGTGCCCAATAAAAGAAGCCTGACTGCATTCTCGTACCATTGCTCACGTACTGAAGTGTACTTTACAAGTACCATAGTGTGGCACTTCTTCATAAATAAATAAATAATCTGCTACAAAACAGGTGAAAATCGTGGAGGTTAAAATGTTAAATAAATCATACAAGAATCTTCTTCTTAAAATACGTAAGCCTTTACTTTTATCTCGTGTCTGGATTCCCACCCCCAGTCCCTCGGTGTCTACAGGAGACCTCCCTGAACCCCACTCATGTCTCCCTCTGCTAGTCCTTTGGTGCCTACAAAGGAGATGCTGCACAACAGGATCACTCCAACTGCCCTGCATAGTTTAACAGAAGTGCCCCTTCCTCAGTCCCTCACACAAGCGCAGCCCTGCCTCCTTTTCTCACAGCACAGACTCTGTTGATCCTACTTCTTTCTTCTACCTTAATATAAATCCCTTCTTTTATTTTTTCTCTGTATCCCAGCTCTCTACTCTGGATCCCTTTTCCACCTGTGGGCACATGTGCTTCTCCTAATGAGATACTGAGTGTTGATGTGGCACAGCTGAGTCGACTGTATGGTAGCACAACAGATAATCAACTCGCTGTCCCCATTGAACTCTCTGCAAGTGTGCAGTGGAGTGCCACACCCACAAGTCTGAATTTAGCCACACTATTTAGAAGTAATTATTTTAATTAAAACTAGGGGGCTTCGCCCCCTGCTCGCTTCGCTTGCAAACACCCCTGCCGGCGCTACGCGCCAGCAACTTCACATCTCTGCCGCTTGTGTATGTGGATTTCAATTTCCCCAAACAACAAAACATTTAATTTTCGCGGATAGGCCTCTTCATTGGGAAGAAATGCTACCTTTCCCTGATGGCTACACGAATTTGGCAATCTACAAGTCATCGACTTAATGTTTAAAGCCAAACAATATCTACATACTTCTGTCACCTATGTCCATATATTTTATCTTTTTTTGCTTTACTTTTTCAAATATCGAATTGAATTTTGATTCCATGTTTGGAGTTACATCGTGACAATGCAACATATAACTGCCCGTGAGTGAATATTGTTTCTTTCTCTCTACACGAACTGTGTCTGAGAATAGCATTCACACAAATGAGAAATGATTGAACCGAGTGTGTGGTTGTAAATGTTTTAGATGTGGACAGGACTTTTCCAAATCTCTTTGCATAAAGTCTTGTCTCGTGGGCCTTGAAATTTTCTGTCGCAGATTTCACTAACACCAAACAACAAATCTATTAATTCTCGCTGATACACCTCTTCATTGGGAGGAAACACTACTTTTCCCTGATGGCAACACAAATTAGACGATCTACAAGTCTCCAACTTAAAAGTTTAAATCTGAACAATATATTTGATTTCTTTTCGCTGTTCCGTTATTTCACCAAGTAATAGTTTCCATTTGTTTGTGCTAATGTGATCTTTACTATCATTTTTTTGAGACTTTCAAATTTATGTATTTCCATTATCTCTAACCTGCTCTGCAAGTGTATCGCGCCAACATTTTTGAATTCTTTACGATGTTCTACTTTGTCATGCAGGACGTGAAAGTGTCTCTCTCAGAAAATCACGTCTCGTCTCTCTTCCCAAGATTTTTTTATTAAAATAGAGAGATGGCACAATCACCGTTGACTTTGTCATACCACAGCCAGTATGGCTCTCCACATCACCATCAGTGCTTAATTTGAGTTGGAGCTGACTGGAGCTCAGCTTCTATATTTCTGATTCTGAGCACTACGCATTTCTGGACATCCAAACACACTTCAGGACCCCAAAATCTACATAAAATATTTGTTTTTACATTTTTATTATGTTTAAATAAACAAAATTTGTTACACTAACTTAATTTGAACTTTATAAAGTAGCGGAAGGTATGCCCATTCTGTTTTTTTGTTTCACTATTGGAAAAAATAAAAAAAGTATATCAGAAACACTGCAGGCCACACCCATCAAAATGAATTGCCAGGTCAGTATCATTAAAAAAGTTGGTTCTGGAGTGGATGCTAAAATGGAGGTTGAAAGATTAAAGGAACGGGAATGAGGCAATGCAGACAAAAACGTATCATTTAAGGCTAAGGAGTGCAAAATCTCTGATATAAGTGCGGAAAGTGGAATAATTCAAGACTTTAAGATATTAAAATGGAATAGTAATTAATGCTTGCAAGTATACTTTGGAACACTGGAACAATCTATTCAAGAGCAGGACATTCAGTGCAATAAAGCTTGCCAGTCCTATCCATTTAGTTCTTCCAAAATAACATCAAGTCGAGTTTTGAAAGTCCATAAAGTCCTATTGTGTACCACACCACTTGATCTCTTAGTCCAAGTATCTGTGGCTCTTTGCGTGAAGAAAAACTTTGTAATGTTTATATAAAATTTACCCGTATCAAGCTTCCAACTGTGTCCCCATTTTCTTGATGTTCTATTTTAAAGTAACCGTCTCCATCCGCTGGAATAATTCCCTTCATAATTTTAAACCATATCAGTCATGTCTCCTCTGTCTCTTCCTGGAGACTAAAACTGCACACAGTATAACAGATGAGGCCTCATCTGTGTGTTATAGATAGATGCCATTCTGTATAGATGACATTCTGTTAGCCTTCTTAATGGCTTCTGAACACTATGTGGCAGTTGATAGTGACTCCTAAATCCTTCTCATAAGGTTTACTTTTGATTTTCAGACCTCCCACTGTGTATTCAAACCTCACATTTTCTCTTCCTAACTGCAATATGTTACATTTACTGACATTAAATTTCATCAGCCAAAATTTGCCCAAGCCTGTATGCTGTTTAAGTCCATCTCTAATGATTCAATGGATTTAAGATTTTCTGCCAATCCACCTATCTTGGTATCATCTGCAAACATAACCAGCTTGTTATTTCTGTTTCTATTCAAATCATATATATTAATGACCCCTGATCCCTGTGGAACACCACTCTTAATGTCAGCCAATTTTGATGAGGTTCCTCACACCATCACCCTCTGTCTCCTGTGTCCAAGCCAATTCTACACCCATCTACAAACATCTCCCAATTCTTTAGTTTGATGCCCAACTTATGTGGCACCTTATCAGATGCTTTCAAATCAAAATAAATTATATCATATGTGCCAGACACGTGTAAACAGTACTTGAATGCATTTTTCATGTATTTATTAGGTCAATGACACAATTCAGCATTCACAGCACTGCACTTCAGTGCCCTTATTGCCATTGTCCGCGTACCCCAATACTGTTCCTGGGCAGTCACAATGAACCTTGTAATAAAAAAGAGTTTTCAGAAAATAAAAGGATGAGTAGTTTCAGTAAAATGTTGTTTGTCTGGCTTGCAAGTGAAACAGAGTCGATATGGTAAGGCAGACAGAAATTAGAGACATAGCGTCTTCTGTCTGAACCTTGTAGCCTCATATTGGTCATTAATTAGTTAATTTGTCATTTACTTTGCTTTTCACTATTTGGCCCAACTGTGCTTACGCCAACTCATGTGACACATTACTGAAAATGTATTGAATTCCTGATTTTCTGTAAGAGGTCTATCAAGATATTGTGTAACTATTTCCCAAAATCTTTGTTTGTAAATTGCAAACATTACTGTGTGTGCTTACTAGCAGGCATATTTTCTTTTTGTAACTATATCCTTCTGATAGGAATTAACCTAGTAGTAGCTGGAAAACATTACTGTCATTTATTCCTCCATACTAGTTTACGGTGCAAATGAAACTTTTTAGTGAAAACTGCCTAATTTAATTGAGAGGCACTACCCACATATGGTCTGAGGGTCACAGTCCTCTAAATAAGAAATGTTTAAATATCGTGTGTGTGCAGCTCTGGAGAGTGTGACATGCAACTGACACCGATGCTAATCCATCAGCGTAATCTCTTCTTGAGGTCTCGCAGCTTAATGTTGAGACCCTGATTTATATAGGTTGTGCTAAATGATCAATTGTTTTACATAGAGCACCTTCAGAAAGTATTCCCTTCACTTTTTCCACAACCCAATAATAAAAACATTTAAATTAATGTTTTCCCCAATTCAAGAAACACTTAATGCTCCTGAATGACAAAATAAAAACAGAATTTTGGAAGTGTTTGCAAATTTGTTAAAATTAAAAACTAAAATATCAAATTGACACAAACTCTTAGCTGAAGCTTTCTGGCAGTAATTCCACCCTGGAGTCATTTTGAGTTTGACGTGACAAGCTTTGCACACCTGGATATGGGATTGTCTACCATTCTTCTCTGCAGATCCTCCCAAGCTCAGTGTCAGGCCAGATGGAGACCATCAGTGGAAAGCTATTTTCAGCTCTTTCCATGGATGTTTGATTGGGTTCCAGTCAAGGCTCTGGCTGGGCCACTCGAGAACATTCATAGAGCTGTCTCTGTGTTGTCTTTGCTTTGTGTTTTGGAAGTTGACCCTTCAGCCCAGTCTGAGGACACTGTAGAGCAGGTTTTTGTTAAGGATATTTCTGGACTGTGCTCTGTTCACCTTTCATTGAATCTTGACTAGTCTCCCACTCCTTGCTGCTTAAATAAAACAAAAACTGCATGATTCTGACACCACCGTATTTCACCACTGGCCAAGCAGACGAATCTTGGTTTCACCAGACCCAAGACTCTTGTTTTTCATAGTCTGAGAATTCTTAAGGTCCCTTTTAGCAAACCCCAAGTGACCCTTCATGTGTCAGCTTTCAACCTTGCCATAAAGCCCAGATTAGTGAACTGTTGCAATGGTAGTAGTCCTTCTAAAAGTTTCTCACATCTCCATCTAGTTTCTCAGGAGTTCAATCAAAGTAAACATTGCGTTTGTGGTCACTTTGTTTTCCCAGGCCCTTCTTCCCAAACTTCCCAGTTGGCCAGCAGTAGAAACAGTTGTGGTTGGTTCATCTCTAATTTATGAATTATGGAAGCCATTTAGTTCTTGGGAACTTTCAATGCTGCAGAATTTTTTGTGTCATCTTCCTCAGCTCTGTGCCTTAACAATAGATTTTGACCTCATGACTTGTCTCAGCCATGGGACCTTCAATAACAGACTGGTGTGAGCCTTTCCTAATCAGGTCAATCAATTGAATTGACCAGATGTGGACTACAAACAAAGTGCAGAAACTTCTCAATGATGAGCAATCAAATGAGATACACATGAGACAGATTTTCTAGGTTACTGCAAAGGGTCTGAATACTTGTTGCAATGTGATAATAATATTTAAAATTAGAACATTAACACAATCTAGACAAGAACAGACCATTCAGCCGCACAAAGCCCACCAGTCCTTTAGTCTAAAATAACATCAGGTCAAGTTTTGAAGGTCCCTAAAAGTCCTATGATTTACCACACTACTAGATTATTTATTCTATGTACATGTGGTTCTCTGTGTGAGTAAAAACTTCCTAATGTTTGTGTGAAATTTACCCTTAATAAGTTTCCAACTGTGTCCCCGTATTCTTGACAAACTTATTTTAAAGTCACAGCCTTGATCCACTGGACTAATTCTCTTCATAATTTTAAACAATTCAGTCAGGTCTCCTCTTAATCTCCTTTTTCTTAAACTGTAAAGGGTCAGCTCTTTTAATCTTTCCTCATTACTCATCCTCTGTAGCTCTGGAATTAGCCTACTTGCTCTTCTGTGGACTTTGTCTAGCTCTGTTATGTCATTTTTGAAGCCCGGAGACCAAAACTGTACACAGTACTCAAGATGAGGACTCATATAATACAATAATAGTGTCACCTGAATTACAAAACCTTTAAATAAACTAAAAATCCTGGCACAGGCAAGAAGAGGAAAAACAAATGTGCAGAAGAAAGTAAGGCAGCCTATAAAGAAAAATTAGAATTGCTTTGTAATGAAGATGTGTCAGGCAACATAAACTAACAAAGAACAATGTAGGACAGATAGAGACAGTGGCAGCTCTGATTTCTTGCCAATAGTAATAATAATAATAATTTAAATATAGAATACAGAAAATCCATCTGTTATCCAACCCACTATATCCTAACTACAGGGTTACAGGGATCTGCTGGAGCCAATCCCAGCCAACAAAGGGCGCAAGGCAGGAAACAAACCCAAGGGCAGGGCGCCAGCCCACTGCAGAATACAGAAGATGACAATTGAAAATTCAAAGGAAATCAAAAAATGTTGCTAGGCTTCCAGACAATAAAATAATATGAAATAAATGAATCCAGAAAAACTGAGTAAAATTATTGCTTTATATTACGAAAATTCTCCCTGACTTCAATAGGAGCACAGTAGAGTCCATCTTCACTAGCTCCATTATATCTGGGCATGGCACCTGCTCAACTCAAGAGCAAAAGGCACTCCAGTGGTTGGTGAAGATGGCACAGAATATGTTTGGCCCCCAACTGCCTTTTGTTCAGAACACATACAGTATAACATTCCATGACTGAGAAAATGTGTACAGGATTATTTAATAACCTGACTATCCTGTACAGCTCACTCATTGATTCTGTCAAACAGCACTGGACCATTGCCACTCACAGCCATAGATTCAGTGACATTTTCCAGCCATATTTCATCAGGGTACTGAATGCCCAGTCATAGCAAATACTCAAGCCGGATTGACGTTTACAATCAGCAGGAGCTTTCCCGGTGGCCTGCTGTCTGGCCTGGCCTGGCATTCAGAGTAACCAGTCAAATAAACTAATGTTGAAATTATACAATGTTGTTATACTGGAAAATGAGCAGGCATTATTGCTCTGTAGTGGGCACAAATCCTTTCGGTTTAATGCCGGAGTGTTTCTTTTTCTGGTTTCTGGCAGGAATGGTTTCTAGTTTTTGTTCAAGTCAAGTTTTAACTTTGTGTACGTCTCGTGCTCTGACAGTTAAACAAGAGCGCTATGATGAGAGGTGCGTACGTCTGGTGCTTTCATGATTAGAGTTATATATGAAGATTGTTTAAAAGTTTATAATATGTTTGCTGAGGTTTATGGTTACCCTCTTCTCGTGGGTCTTTTGAGATATATTTTGAGACATTTTAGTCTATCATTATGGCTAATATCCCTTTTCTGTTTACAAGGCTGTGGCAGACCAGTAAACTGGATATAAAGCCCACTGAGTTGAAGCTGTATCTAGGTAGGCTAAGGAGACCTGGGCTGAGCACTGATGCATTTTGCAAGCCTTTTGGGAGGAAACTCCAGTTCATAACTATCATCTGCTTCTCCTTCCAGCTCAGTTGCTCTATGCTATGCCTGTTCTCAACTGTGGAATCTTTCAAATATTTAGTTGCCCTGCTGACTTTTTTATTTTTATGGACATTCTAGTTGATCATTACCCTAACTCTATTGATATTTGCATTCTTGTGGAGAATTAGAGAGCTAAGATAATCCCATGTGGGATAGCATGACTTTATATCAAAGCAAAGCTTGTATTTCTCTCATATTTTCTTTTCCATGCATATTTTAATACTAACTATGTTATCTGACCTTGCCCGGGAAAATTTTCCAAGTCAATGCTAAATATAGTCCAGTGATGAACTTCTCTAGGTTATACACTATCCATAGCAAAATGCTAGACTGGAAAAATCTTAAAAATCTTTGGTATACTGAATTTTTTGACAAAATTAAATAAATAAATACATATGCCAAGAAATGTTTTGTGCAATGTGATAAATAAATAAAACACAATGAAATGAGATCATGACGTGGAGTTTTCACCAAGACCAAATTGGGTTGAGGCCTCCAAAAGTGGCTGCTACTCAGACAGTCCAAGATCTTCACCGATCTCTCTAGTAGAGCCTCGCCTTAACCCAGCCGGAACCTTTAAGCCTACCTGCTGGCTTCAGCTGGAGCAAGCCCAGAAATGGAGAGTGTAGAAACGGAGTCTCTACGGATTATTGTGAGCAATAGGAATGACCAGAAGACAAAACGCTAGACAGAACCATAGTTCAGAAAAGACTGCGGTCAATATTGGGAAGAGCAAGATAACCAGAAAATAATACAAGAGGATAAATCATAAGTCAAGAGCAGACAAAGAACTGAAACTAAAAATTGCCTGAATACCTGCCCTTCTTGTTAAAAAAAAGTTTCTTGGTTTATAGGTTGTCCAACTGAAAGATAATGACATATAGCAATGATGCTAAATTTAAAGCAGACTTACGAATGTCAATGTAGTGTCAATCACTTTTCACATCTCAGCACAATGCATAAATTAAAGATGAACAAAATAAAAAAAACTTTGCCAACTAAAAAAAAAGAATCCCTGCAGTAAAAAGCCATAAATGAATATAAAAAACTAAATAAATAATCATTAATTACTTCAAACGAGCTGATAGAACAACTCTTATCACCAAAAATATAGCAAAAGCCCAAGAAGAGGTGGGATGACCATAAACCCTCATCAAACAAAGGCTATATACACTAGGGGGCTCCACCCCCTGCTTGCTTCGCTTGCCCACCCCCAGGTTTGGTTAACCAGATATACAATTTTAAGAGATTGTTATTTTCATGGGAATTGTTACATATGCATTATTTTCACTTTTACTTTAAAACTTTAGTAAAAGCAATATTTGGAATTAACTTTTCTTCAAGATCGCATTGAATTTTGATTCCATGTTTGGACTTAAATCGTGACAATGTACTTGTGAGTGAATATCATTTCTTTTGTCTCTAATAAATAAAATTACTTTTTCGAATGTTTTCTATGCTCTTTCCTCTTCACGTAGTCGTTGATGTGTCATCTACAACCTATAAAATTTTTGCCCTGATGAAATTTATAAGAGCTGAGAGCACAGGAAGTGTGTCTGACAAAAACATTCACACGAGTGAGGTTAGAGGACCTTGGTTTTATTTGAAAATAGTTGTAAGTAGGGCATGACTTGAAAGAATCTCATGTTAAAAGTCTCCGTTTCACGGGACTTCATAACGCATGAACGTTTTTGGAATCTTTTAATTCTCACTGGCAACACAAATTAGACAATCTACACGTCTCTGATTTAAAGTTTAAATCCAAACAATATATTTGATCTCTTTTCAATGTTCCGTTATTTCACCGAGTAATAATTTCTGTTTGTTTGCGCTAATGCTATCTTTACTATCCTTTTTTTGAGACTTTTGAATTGCCATACTTCCATTATCTCTAACTTGCTCTGCATGTGTACCGCACCAACATTTTTCAGTTCTTTACGACGTTCTACTTTGTCTACTCTTTGTCCTTTATTTCCTGACCCTGGCGTGAACTCATCTTGCAGGACGTATAAGTGTCTCTCCAAGAAAATCTCCTTCTTCTTCCAAGATTTTTTTTTATATTAGAGAAATGAATGATTTATTAGTAAAAATAGGAAGATACAAAAAAAGGCCCAACTAAAGCAAAAAAGATGTACAAAGGTGTTGCCTAAAAGACAATAAACAGCAGACATGACCTAATATGCTATCTAAAAGTCAGAATCCTTTAAGCAGATTGAGTGTAGCCACGTCTTTTCCAGGATCTCGAAATCGAGCAGCTACTGAGTTGTAAAGGCAGGATTTGCTGAGTTAAACACATTGTGACAGATGGCCAGGGCCATTACCCAGCCGGGATGCCTGCTGGGTGGAGGGACTGAGGGAGAGAGCATGTTTGCGGCATTATCTTTCCTGGGATGTTAGAGGGCAGCCCCCTGGGTTGCTGCAGCACCACAGATTCCTGCAGGGCACGCTGGGAGTTGGAATTTGGAGAAGCCCTTACATTGAAATATAATCAAAAATCCAGAAACTCTATCAGGTGTAACACACATGTGCATGGGAGGCAGCTAAAGGTCTTGAATGAGGGCAATTCTGAATCTGACTGGGATGTGGCAGAGTGCACTGACTATTTTTCTTGCTTCCCTGCAGACCATTCACAGGAAGTTCCACCTGGCACTGTTGACATCACTTCTGGGTCTGGACTTATAGAGGAAGGCCTTGCTGGCTCTGGCCCCCTTGATGTCACGTCCAGGCTCGAGCCTATGGCTGAAGACCTTTTCGATCCCGGCCCCTTTGATGTCACTTCCTACCCTGACCTTTAAAAGCCTCCACCTTTTCCCTATTCCCTTAGTTCTGTTTTGGACTCCAGGTTGTGCACATCAGTGCTGTTATTTATTTGCAATTTGCAGCCAGTAAAATAATATATGAGTCCACCTGTGGTAAATTCAGTTGATTGGACATGATTTGAAAAGGCACACACCTGTCTATAGAAGGTCCCACAGTTGACAGTTCATGTCAGAGCACAAACCAAGCATGAAGTCAAAGGAATTGTCTGTAGACCTCTGAGACAGGATTGTCTCGAGGCACAAATCTGGGGAAGGTTACAGAAAAATTTCTGCTGCTTTGAAGGTCCCAATGAGCACAGTGGCCTCCATCATCCGTAAGTGGAAGAAGTTCGAAACCACCAAGACTCTTCCTAGAGCTGGCAGGCCATCTAAACTGAGCGATCAGGGGAGAAGGGCCTTAGTCAGGGAGGTGACCAAGAACCCGATGGTCACTCTGTCAGAGCTCCAGAGGTCCTCTGTGGAGAGAGGAGAACCTTCCAGAAGGACAACCATCTCTGCAGCAATCCACCAATCAGGCCTGTATGGTAGAGTGGCCAGACGGAAGCCACTCCTTAGTAAAAGGCACATGGCAGCCCGCCTGGAGTTTACCAAAAGGCACCTGAAGGACTCTCAGACCATGAGAAACAAAATTCTCTGGTCTGATGAGACAAAGATTGAACTTTTTGGTGTGAATGCCAGGCGTCACGTTTGGAGGAAACCAGGCACTGCTCATCACCAGGCCAATACCATCCCTACAGTGAAGCATGGTGGTGGCAGCATCATGCTGTGGGGATGTTTTTCAGCGGCAGGAACTGGGAGACTAGTCAGGATAAAGGGAAAGATGACTGCAGCAATGTACAGAGACATCCTGGATGAAAACCTGCTCCAGAGCGCTCTTGACCTCAAACTGGGGCGACGGTTCATCTTTCAGCAGGACAACGACCCTAAGCACACAGCCAATATATCAAAGGAGTGGCTTCAGGACAACTCCGTGAATGTCCTTGAGTGGCCCTGCCAGAGCCCAGACTTGAATCCGATTGAACATCTCTGGAGAGATCTTAAAATGGCTGAGCACCGACGCTTCCCATCCAACCTGATGGAGCTTGAGAGGTGCTGCAAAGAGGAATGGGCGAAACTGGCCAAGGATAGGTGTGCCAAGCTTGTGGCATCATATTCAAAAAGACTTGAGACTGTAATTGCTGCCAAAGTATTGAGCAAAGGCTGTGAATACTTATGTACATGTGATTTCTCAGTTTTTTTTTTTTTATTTTTAATAAATTTGCAAAAACCTCAAGTAAACTTTTTTCACATTGTCATTATGGGGTGTTGTGTGTAGAATTCTGAGGAAAAAAAAAATAATTTAATCCATTTTGGAATAAGGCTGTAACATAACAAAATGTGGAAAAAGTGATGCGCTGTGAATACTTTCCGGATGCACTGTATATCATGAGATGAGTGCTTTGCATAGTAAAGCAGCTGCTGAACCAGCAATTGCCATCCTGAGAGTGTGTTTCTTTAGCAAAGGAACAATGTCTAGTAGAGTATTTTCCCTGTAACTGAAGTTTCTGAAGCTGTTTCACGGTCACAATACAGGAATAAAAACAAAACACTATAAATTAGCAAAAACAATAATAAAAAACACAATACGCATAACTTCAAACAGGTACATAACAATATGTGAGTAAAATAATTTGAGGTTTCAAAAAATATTTTTTTTTCTTATTTCTTTATTAGGGGGCTCCTCCCTGCTTGCTTCGTTTAACAAGACCCGGCCTTTGCAACGTGCCAGCCACTTCGCATCTCTGCCGCTTGCATTGTGAAGAGGGGGGCTGAATGTACCCCAAAGAGATGCGGTCGCTCCTCTGAATCCCCCTCTTAAACAGTGATACAATGGGAAACAAATAGTTTTTTCTTACCTCCTCTTTGCTTGATCAGTTGCTGGCTTGCTGCTGCTGCTGCTGCTGTTGCTGCAGTGCCATGTGACATGCGTCTTGCTTGGCGCTTCAAACATTTAAAAGCCTGTACAGCAGCTGTCCTACTCTTTTTCTTTTATTTCCGGCCTCGGGCGTGGTTAAATCTTTTGGCACAAATTCTCGTCTCGCGGGACGTGAGTTCTTGTTATTTTTTAGTTTATAATTAAAAAATGGAATAAAAATATGAAAATCTAATAACATCACATTAAAGTTCGATAAACTCTGAAAAGAATGATACCAAACATATATATGTAAGTTTTAAAATAAGCCCGATTTAAAGCGTGAAAAAAAATGTGACAAAATCATTGAACTTTTAGGCTTAGGATTTTATATGCATATAGAGTAGATGTATTTAATTATTTCTTCATTTATTAATGTAAGCAACACTACATGACACATGTAAAATGCAATGAAATGATAACCTACCAAAATTAAGCAGGTGGGCTCTAATAAAGTAGTGTGCTGTGAATGGTGAATCGTTGTCAGAATGGACGTAAACCTCCAAAGGCCACATTAACAGCAGACACTTCAAATTAATTCATGTGAAGTTTTCATATGTGAGGAAGTCAATAACCTGCCAACAGTAATGGGCTACTAAGGAGGTAATGAGTGATTAGGAAATGCCGCGACTTAAATTAATAGGCTATTATCTAAAAAATCACCAGGACCAGATAACATTTATCTTTGAGTGCTTCAGCAGGTTAGTGAATATAGTTACAAATCATTGACAAATATTTTTAGACAGTCACTACACACTAGAGAAATTCAAAAGAACTTGGAAATACTAGATATTATTCTGTTACATAAAAAGGATGATTGGGCAGATTCGAGTAAATTTGGGCCAGTCAGCTTAATATACATCACAGGTAACTAATGATTATTAAATCCTTACACTGGCTCCCGGTTAAGTTTAGGGCAGATTTCAAAATCCTCCTTTTAACATATAAAGCATTAAATGGCCAAGGTCCGACTTACTTGTCTGAACTTATCATGACTTACAAACCAGAGTGCATGTTAAGATCTCAAGATGCCGGTCTGCTTATGATTCCAAGGATTTATAAAATAACAGTGGGAGGTCGAGCTTTTAGTTACAGGGCCCCTAAATTGTGGAATGGTCTGCCTCCTTCTATAAGAGGTGTCCCTTCAGTCTCAGCCTTTAAATCCCGGCTGAAGACTCACTACTTCAGTTTAACACACCCTGACTAGAGCTGCTGATTAACTGTACAGACTGCATCTCTGTTGTTAGTCATTAGCACTAAAACATAAGTAACATGATAGTTATAATTGAATACTAACCCTCACCTATTCTGTTTCTCTTCTCGGTACTCAAATGTGGCACTTGGTGCCACGGCCCACCTGCCAAGTTGTTTTGCCTGCCTATGGTAAAGTCATCCCTGATGAAGGATCGCAGGAATCATGGGAAAGAGGGGTCCTTTCATCGGATTGGCTGGCCCAGCACTGTTTTTAGCCGTGGAATGGCCAAATGGGGGAGGCAGCTTGATGGATGAAGTCTCCAGGACTCTAAAAATATCCAAATCTTATTATATGATATCATCTACTGTTAAATTCTGCTCCGTACTTCTAAAATGTTTATATTTATGCTGTATTGAGGATTTGTTCTGTTCTGTGTATTGTATTGTATTGACCCCCTTCTTTTGACACCCACTGCACGCCCAGCCTACCTGGAAAGGGGTCTCTCTATGAACTGCCTTTCCCAAGGTTTATTCCATTTTTCCCTACAAGGTGTTTTTGGGAGTTTTTCCTTGTCTTCTTAGAGAGTCAAGGCTGGGGGGCTGTCAAGAGGCAGGGCCTGTTAAAGCCCATTGTGGCACTTCCTGTGTGATTTTGGGCTATACAAAAATAATCTGTATTGTATTGTATTGTATTGTGTAATGGAATGAATTATTAATGAAAAGATTGAGCAGCACATGGCAAGAAGAGGAGTTTTACTAAACAGTCAGCATGGGTTCAACGAGGAAGGTCATGTTTTATTAACATGCCAGAATTCTATGAAGAGGCAACAGAATAACACAGAGATATTTTTTATTTAAGTGGACTTTTAAGAAGGCATTTGACAAGGTACCACATGAGTGGCTGGGCATCAAACTAAAAGAAGTAGGGGGTTCAAAGTGTAGTGTGTAGATGGATGCAAAAATTGCTAAAACACTTAGAGTTATGGTGAGAGGAACCTTATCAGGCTTGGGTGATGTTATGAGTGGTGTCCCTTAGGAATCTTCTGCTATTTTAATACACACAAATGATCTGAATAGGAATATAAACAACAGGTTGGTTGCATTTTCAGATGAAACCAAGCTAGGTGGATTGGTAGTAAATGTAGCTGTTTGCATGGATATGTGCTGGCTGGCATCGTCCAGGAAATAAAAAAAAAAAAAAAAAAACAACAACTTAATTTGAATTTGAAATCTTGCCCAAATCTCACTGTGAATCAGAAACACCAGACCGGAAGAAACACACAAATTATACAAACACCAGTGGCATTATTTGCAACCCTTAATTCCAAAGCCCTGAGCCAATCTTTACTATGAGTCAGAGGTTTCTAAGAGATGGCTAGCACATGTGGGCTGAGGTGACCAAGCGATTGCCTCAGTCAGCATAGCAAGAGCCGAGCACCTTAGAAGTGTAAAAGCTGATTGCATCAGACAATTAATCTTTGTCTTTGTGTGACAAATAATCAAGGTTGTGACACAACACACTTGATCTTCACTTCCATCTGCGTTATCATATCGACTCTGTTTCACTTACAAGTAAGTGGAACTACTCATCCGTTCATTTTCTGAAAACTCTTTTTTTTCATTATAAGATTCATCATGACTGACTAGGAGCAGAATTGAGGTACACAGATGACAGCAATAAGGGCATGGGGTGTAGTGCTTTTGTCACTGGCCTAATAAATACATGAAAGTGCATTCAGGTACTGTTTACACATGTGTGGAGGATAGGATATCATTTATTTGGACTTTCAGAAAACATTTGATAAGGTGCCACATGAGACGTTGGGCATCAAGCTAAAAGAAGTGGGAGTTGTTTGTAGATAGGTGTAGAATTAGCTCAAACACAGGAAGCAGAAGGTAATGGTATGAGAAACCTTATCAGAATTGTCAGGCATTAAGAGTAGTTTATTTTTGATACGAATACAAAAAACAAGGTGGTTAAGTTTGCAGATAATACCAAGCTAGGTAGATTGGCAGATAATCAAGAATCCGGTGATTCATCACAGAGGGACTTGGACAGCATACAGGCTTGGGCAGATTTGTGGCAAATGAAATTTAATGTCAGTACAAGTAAAATATTACACAAAGAAAGTAAAAATGTTACATTTTAGTACACAATGGAAGGATATGAAAATTGAAAAATACCCTTTATGAGAAGGATTTAGGAGTTGCAGTGGACCAGACACTAACAAGTTCCAGACATCATTCAGAAGGCATTACTATGAAGGCTAACAGAATGTCAGGTTATATAGCGCCCTGATGTGTGCAGTACAAGTCACAAAAGCTTTATAACACACTGGTGAGACCTCATCTGGAGTACTGTGTGCAGTTTTGGTCTCCAGGCTACTAAAGTAGACAGCAGTGCTAGAAATCAGCATCTAGGATGATTCTAGGACTGCAGAGGATGAGTTATGAAGAAAGAATGAAGGAGTTGAACTTTTTATTTTAAGCAAAAGGAGATTGTGAGGTGATATGACTGAAGTGTTTCAAATTATAAAAGGTAATAGTACAGTGGATCAAGACTGTTACATTAAAATGAGTTCAACAAGAACACGGAGGCATAGTTGGGAACTTGTGAAGTAAAAACTTCATACAGATGTTACAAAGTTTTTCTTCACACAGAGAACCTTGGACACATGGAATAAGTTACCAAGTGGTGTGGTAGATGGAAGGACTTTAGGGACTTTCAAAGCTAGACTTGAAGTTATTTTAGAGAAAATAAGTGGATAGGATTGGTAGGCTTTCTTTGGCTGAATGGCCTATTATAATAAGTTGTTGAAATTCAGACTCCTGATGATCAATGTTCCCTCTAAGGAGTAGCATATAGTGAGCAAAAAACATTGTTTATGAGCGACATTTTGTTTAAACCAAAAATTTATGAGCACCAATTTTCACGATAAGTACGAGCGACGCCATCGGAATGAGCGATCGTGCGGGAAGTATGAGCGACGCTCTGAATTCGTGTGAGCGATCGCTCACGCGCTCAGCTTAGAGGGAACATTGCTGATGATGAGTTCAGAGATTGTTGCCACTTATTGCTGCAATTCTGGGCACATTTTTCTTGTAGTCATATCCACCACAGATGCGTACAGCCACAGCTTTGATTGCAGACAATTGTCCATTCCAACTGACTGTTTGAAGTATCTAAAACAATGTAGAATGCCTCATATATTAAATCATTTAACTAAGTCTTTGAATTCATCCTAATGATGCACCATGAATACAAATACTAACTTGTTTTCTTAAGAGTGTTTCTAATAAAAATGAGTTGCAGTGTTGGAAATAAAACTACAACAGGAAAAAAAAAGATCAGTGTAGGATTTGTTATTCAGTTATTCCAGCGTCTCAAAAGTTTTGAAAGTCCTTGTAGGTGAGCCACTTCAGCTCCGATGTTTTCATAATGCTTGTTCCAGCAGTGTTTCCAGATTGTTAACTGTTGATGACTGTTTGAAAGAGGAAACATCAGAAATTGATCATTTAGGAAGGTGACAACAGAAAAAAATATGAGAACTGCACAGTGGCACTCAAGAACATCAGTGGAAATTATGGACAAGTGCATTTAGAACTGAAGCCAGGAAGCAATTCTTTACGCAAAGAGCTGTGGGACTCTTGAACAAACTACCAAGAAATGTAGTTGAAGCAGAAACCTTGAGAACATTTAAGAAAAAATCTGGATGAGATAATGCTATTAACTAAACAAACAGGCTTGATGGACTGAACGGTCTCCTCTTGTTTGTCAAATTTCTTATATTCTTGTGTTCTTATCATTTTTCTGTTTTCTGTAAAAACCAACTCATATGATTTGTGTTCCGTCCAAGAAACCCTCAACCATCTCCGAAAGCACCACATCTCAAAAGCTTCTAGCTGCCATTGGTCATCCTTCCCTTACGTCTAACCTTCACATAGTGTAACGGACATTGCCACTGGGGTGCCCCTGCTTCTATGCTTTGCATTACATTTCTTGCCATAGCAATTCCCTTCTTATATTCATGTCACATTTCAGTTATTTCTTTTATCATCAAGCCCAAGTAAAGCAAAGACTCTACCTGCTCCAGTACCTTTTCTACAATAGTTTCTTTCACTGAATAACATTCTGTTACTGACATCATTAATTCTGTTTTTGTGACTTTGACTGTTAACCTTGATTTATCACTGGCATAATTTATTCTATTTACTGATTCTTCTAAATCTTGTAAACTGAAGCTGAAATCTTGACCGCCTTTAAGAAGAATTGGGATAGCTTAGTTATTAGCTGTTATGGTGTATGAAATCTGTACATTTTGGATTCCATTATATTTTGTTCAAGACAAGACAACAGATGAACTAAGACAAATCAAAGCAGGTTTCCTTCCCTTACACCCTACTTTATAACAGTTGTTCACAGCTTAGTGCGAATTTGGTATTACAGCCTGAGAAAGGATGCTGAGGAAAAACTGAGGCAATATCAAAGAACTTTATTACCTGGGGAGCAAAATTCGTCCATCATATTGACAGCCAGCCAATCAGGTTCATGTGTTGTGAAACCAAGACATGACATTTTCATAATAAATATGCCTTGGTTTGAGACAGAAGACAGAAAGAAGCAAAGAGACAGAAGGAAGCAAAGAGAAGAAGGATTAGAAGAAAGTACAGAAGAAGAACAGGAACTGACGAAGACAGCACTGTTTTACAAAGCCTCAAATAATCTGCTCCATCTTATATTTCAGAATGTCTTACACTCCAAATTGTAACCTTAGATCCTCAAGTGAGGGTCTGCTTAGAATTCCAAGAGCTAAACTTAAAAGAAGTGGTGAGGCGGCCTTCTGCTGTTATGCACCTAAAATCAGCAATAGCTGACCGATAGAAATTCACCAGGCTAATAAGGTGGAGCATTTTAAAACACTGCTGAAAACTCATTACTTTATTTCTCATAACTTCATTTTGGTTTAATCCTGATGCTCTGTATATTCAATTAATTATCATTACTATTCATGGTGGCACCAAAATCCGTACTAACCCCTACTTTGTCTTCTGTTCTTTTTCCGGTTTTCTGTGCTGACGATCTGCGCCCCCACCACCTGATCAATGCACCGTGATGTCCCTACATTGATGGATTAAAGGCCAGAAGTCCACATGACCGTCATCATCACCATCAAATTCTTCCATGTGAACTCTGAATACAATGAGGACTGATTGAGATCACTGATGTTAGGTAGAATGCCTAGAGGGGACTGGGTGGTCTCGTGGCGTTTGGACCCCTGCAGATTCTGTTTTTTTTCTCCAGCCATCTGGAGTTTTTTTTTTTGTTTTTTCTGTCATCCCTGGCCATCGGACCTTACTTTTATTCTATGTTAATTAGTGTTCCCTAATTTTAATTATTTATTTTGCCTTTTCTCTCTTTCTTCGTCCTGTAAAGCACTTTGAGCTACATTCATCCCTGGCCATTTTTGGACCATATTTCGTGCAGGAAATTACACTCTTAGGATAAAGAGTAGACCAATAGGTGTCTTCATCAAAAATTAAAAGGACTTGACCTTGTGCATGCCATTTTAAACAATTCCAGGACTTCACATTATATGAGGTCAAAGTTAACGCTTTTTACAAAACTTTAAAGAAGTGTGAATCGGTAATAAAGGCATGTGGCATGTCATTTTATGCTATTTTGAGTTTACTGATCATGAATGATCCACTCCAAGAAGGTTAAAATTTCAAATATCAAACATAAGAATGTGTGCTATCTTTTTATATTAATTCAAGGTCAGTTATTATGAGTATGATGTTATTTTTGATCCTTTACTAAGGATATAGCCCTCAACTCAGAGGGTGGAAAATGGCAATCTTCTATTATATTCATCCATCCATTATCCAACCCGCTATATCCTAACTACAGGGTCACGGGGGTCTGCTGGAGACAATCCCAGCCAACACAGGGCGCAAGGCAGGAAACAAACCCTGGCCATGGCGCCAGCCCACCGCAGTCTATTATATTCAGTAATATTTTAATTTTAAACATATGAAGCACACATTTTTAATATTTTAAACATTTGACAGATCTATTCATTCTATTATGAATTTATCTCATTAAGTAAATCATTACATTCCTTATAAACATCCCTTTTTTGTCAAACATTAAATAAATCTTTCATTTATAAAGATTTCTTGTCAGATTAGTTTTTCTAGCCCGAGGTTTATGTCTCCCCTCCCTATTTTTGGGTGTATTTTAAAACATTTAAAGTACATTTAGAGTATTTTGAGCTGTAAAATGTCAGGTTCCCCTTTTTGGGCCTGTGTAGGCCAAAGCCTATCTGTAGAGCTGGGTGGTCAGGCTGCCTGAAATGAGGTCTGTCAAAGTCTCATACCCTTTTGCTATATGGATTGAACTTACTTCATGACAAAATAAATACAATTAACTTTTATCAGGTCTGAGACCTGAAACAATAACCAAAGTGAGAAATAATGGTTATGTTTTTTTATTTCACAATATATGACTGGTTTTCTATCTTTTATTAAAGAAATGTGGACACACAAGTCACTGTCTCAAGCAAATGTGAAGAATAAGTAGAAATATAAGTAGAATATTTCTACTGAACCTAATGGTATTGAGGGAAACGGGTCTTGTGTACTGAGTGTGCTGTTACAGGTAACCAAAAGTTTAAATGAGAAGAGTTGACTGATCTGCGGTCAGTGGAAGAAAGTCAGAGAAGATGTGCCTTACTCTTTATTAGACTATAACATTATGACATTAATTTAAGCAATTTTGTATAAAAAGTCTAAAATATGGTCCTTAACCCCTTATATTGTGTGAAGGAGGTGGACACTCCAACTCTCAATGTGACCTGCTGTAAAAAGTAGGTTGGTGCATCATCATAAGATTGAATGACTTTATCAGATTTGCATATTGCAGAATGCCCAAGGAACCCCTAGAGGTTTATTTTCTCAAGCGTCACGCCACCCAGAGCTTCTCTGTTGTTTAATTTGTGAATTTCCCCTTGGGATTAATAAAGTATCTATCTATCTATCTATCTATCTATCTATCTATCTATCTATCTATCTATCTATCTATCTATCTATCTATCTATAGTGGTGTGAAAAACTATTTGCCCTCTTCCTGATTTCTTATTCTTTTGTGTTTGTCACACAAAATGTTTCTGATCATCAAACACATGTAACCATTAGTCAAATATAACACAAGTAAACACAAAATGCAGTTTTTAAATGATGGTTTTTATTATTTAGGGAGAAAAAAAATCCAAACCTACATGGCCCTGTGTGAAAAAGTAATTGCCCCCTTGTTAAAAAATAACCTAATTGTGGTGTATCACACCTGAGTTCAATTTCCGTAGCCATCCCCAGGCCTGATTACTGCCACACCTGTTTCAATCAAGAAATCACTTAAATAGGAGCTGCCTGACACAGAGAAGTAGACCAAAAGCACCTCAAAAGCTCGACATCATGCCAAGATCCAAAGAAATTCAGGAACAAATGAGAACAGAAGTAATTGAGATCTATCAGTCTGGTAAAGGTTATAAAGCCATTTCTAAAGCTTTAGGACTCCAGCGAACCACAGTGAGAGCCATTATCCACAAATGGCAAAAACATGGAATAGTGGTGAACCTTCCTAGGAGTGGCCGGCCGACCAAAATTACCCCAAGAGCGCAGAGACGACTCATCCGAGAGGTCACAAAAGACCCCAGGACAACGTCTAAAGACCTGCAGGCCTCACTTGCCTCAATTAAGGTCAGTGTTCACGACTCCACCATAAGAAAGAGACTGGGCAAAAACGGCCTGCATGGCAGATTTCCAAGACGCAAACCACTGTCAAGCAAAAAGAATATTAGGGCTCGTCTCAATTTTGCTAAGAAACATCTCAGTGATTTCCAAGACTTTTGGGAAAATACCTTGTGGACTGATGAGACAAAAGTTGAACTTTTTGGAAGGCAAATGTCCCGTTACATCTGGCGTAAAAGGAACACAGCATTTCAGAAAAAGAACATCATACCAACAGTAAAATATGGTGGTGGTAGTGTGATGGTCTGGGGTTGTTTTGCTGCTTCAGGACCTGGAAGGCTTGCTGTGATAGATGGAACCATGAATTCTACTGTCTACCAAAAAATCCTGAAGGAGAATGTCCGGCCATCTGTTCGTCAACTCAAGCTGAAGCGATCTTGGGTGCTGCAACAGGACAATGACCCAAAACACACCAGCAAATCCACCTCTGAATGGCTGAAGAAAAACAAAATGAAGACTTTGGAGTGGCCTAGTCAAAGTCCTGACCTGAATCCAATTGAGATGCTATGGCATGACCTTAAAAAGGCGGTTCATGCTAGAAAACCCTCAAATAAATCTGAATTACAACAATTCTGCAAATATGAGTGGGCCAAAATTCCTCCAGAGCGCTGTAAAAGACTCATTGCAAGTTATCGCAAACGCTTGATTGCAGTTATTGCTGCTAAGGGTGGCCCAACCAGTTATTAGGTTCAGGGGGCAATTACTTTTTCACACAGGGCCATGTAGGTTTGGATTTTTTTTTCTCTCTAAATAATAAAAACCATCATTTAAAAACTGCATTTTGTGTTTACTTGTGTTATATTTGACTAATGGTTAAATGCGTTTGATGATCAGAAACATTTTGTGTGACAAACATGCAAAAGAATAAGAAATCAGGAAGGGGGAAAATAGATAGATAGATAGATACAGTGGTGTGAAAAACTATCTATCTATCTAATCCTTGGTTATTGGACCAATCAGGTAAGGAAGACAGAAGTTGTCAGGCAAGATAACTATACTTACTCCCAGGAGAGTGGCAATATGTTGCATGTTATTTGGCAGACACAAGTGTAAATTTCACTGTACTTGGTATATGTGACAATAATGAACCTATAGACCTCTGTTAGAGGCTAAAAAGTTAGTATAGTTAGTAGGCATTTTGTTATGACTCATGCACATGAGAATAACAAAAAGATGTGAGGCCTTCAAAATAGAGCCCAAAAGAACTTAGAAAGGAACTGATTTATTGTATACAAGAAATATGAATGGAACTTGATGAATAAGAAGGTCAGAGTCTTGCCACGATTATTTGTGTTTATCTGGGACTAAAAGGTCAGGGGGTGGGCATCAGGGCCCCCCACACACACACATTCTGATACCACTGTCCATTTTTAAACCCGTTCTGTGTTTATTAGTTCAAACACATTTAGCTGCAGGTTGATAATGATAGGTCTTTAAAATAAAAATCTGCGGATAATTTTGTTTAATCAGTTCAGTCTCTTATGTGCTTACATAATTGATTTCCCCTTCTATTTATTTCCAGAGAAGTGACTTTTTTGTGCTATATTAGTCAACTTATCTAAAGCAGCAGGAGAAGGCACTGCTATGTGTGCCTGTATACTCTGCCTGTTTGTAACTCACCTGCATTGAAAATATGAGCTGCTGTCAGATGAGTAAAACAGGAAAACGTAGAAAATATACAAGTTTAACTGCTCTCGAGGTAAAACTGAAACAGTGAACTAATTCCTATTGAGGTCACGCAGAATGTTTCTCCACTTTAAGATGGATGAGTTTGCAAATTTGCGGATGCTTTTCAAAGGGAAATATTGAAATTTTATAGCTTTTTATAGCTTTTTATTCCAATTTTGTTTGGGATATCGCAATGAAAATGAAACTGTCTTGACAGATTTCTTGCCACATTTCAAAAAACTGGTCCATGGGGATGGGGGCAGGTTGTTTGATGTGGATGGACAGACAGACAGACAGACATGGGCCTTTGCGGACACACCTAAAAATAAATTTGACCTTAGTTTCTTTCCCAGGTTAGTGTCAGAGTCTGTTAGGGATACTACCACCATTTGTGGGGTTTTTTTATTTAGTTTTCCAGTTACAATGATAAAGAGGATCCATTGGCTGGAGAAAACTGTGAGGTGGGATTAATTCAGGGCCAATACATTTGTTGGGCCTGGTTGCCACCTCAGATTATTCTTTGGTGGGTTTGAGATCCATAGGAGTAATAACTCCTCACAGTGGTACTGAATATCCTAGCAGAGTTGTTCAATAAACGTTTGTACAGTTATTGCAATTTTTGACTTGATATATATATATGCCAAATCACTAAACACCTGAGTCCCATATATACAAGAGTTAAAGGATCTAAGAACTCTGAAATGTTGTGGCCAGTAGGGGGTGCCACCAAATCCCCAACCTCAGACACAACTGCACCAAATCAGTCCTGCGTTCAAGTCAAGATTGTTTTTATTCTACACAGTTCCATCAGTTTGTCCTTCCTTCTTCTTTCACTCCTCCTTATCTTCTCCAGCAAGAGTTGTCCTTTTTCACCCGATTCCGAACTCAAGAGTCAAGTAAGGTGGCCTTATTACCCAGGAGTACTTCCAGTGCCATGAGATTACATCCAGGAAGCACTAAAAGCTCCATTAAGCAGTGAAGTCTTTTTTTCAGAAGTGTCTCCTGATGGCCCAGAGTAACCTAATAAGGGCTGTGTTTCCGAACTACACATCGCATTTCGGGTTGTTTGTGTCCAAACTGAGGACAGCTAGTATTATTATTATTACCACCTAATGTGCTGGGGGGGGACGACTGTTCTTTATATGTAGTCCATCCATTATATTATCACCCCAACTGGTAAATAGAACAGGAATCATCCCAGCTAGGATTCACATCCCTCCAGGCTTTCCCTCAGTAACATCTTCCTGCCTGGATTAATGATCCCAATCACAATGCCAGTCCATCCACTATGGTGTTTACAGTATGCTCAGATTGTCCTCATGTGGAATATTAACATCAATATTCCATTGTGATGCAAAAGAATCCTTCCACAGACCTAATCATGTAGAATCTGTAGACATAACTGCCTGGACCAGTATGTGTGTAATTGAGGCAAGAATGAAAAAAATGTCATGAAAACAAAATTCCTGTTTTATTACATCATTAAGCAATTATTAAACACAATCTAATGCAATGACGTAATTAATAAACCGAAAGTGCAAGTGACTAAGTGACAGTATTTACAGTGGCTCCAAAGTAAACAATGGAAAAAAAGAAAAACAAAGGATCTGCTTTTCTTCTTCAATAAATACTGTTAAGGAAATACAAAGACAGTAAGGACAAAGTGACAACAGATACAAAAAAATATTGCACACCACCAAAATCACAGACACCTCCACGAACACCCCACTCAATAGGCGGTGACACTGAATATGCTTAATATTTGGGACAAAGACACATTTTTCCTTGATTTCCCTCTCTGCTCCACACTTTAAAATCACAAATCAAACAATTCAGACATCGTGATTAAAGGGCACATTGCAGACTTTCATTTAATGGTATTTGCAGACATTTTGGTCACACTGTGTAGAAATGATATAACACTTTTTATTAATGGTCCCCCCTTTCAGGGCACCATAATGTTTGAGACAATTGGAATCACAGGTGTTTGTGATTCCTCAGGTGGGTTTCATGGCCTCATGAGTGACCTCGGCCTGCTTCTATCCTTTGGAGTCTGTAGTGGCCTTTGTTTAACATGAGGACAAGAGCTTTGCCAATGAAAGTCAAAAAAGCTATTATGTGCCTAAGAATAAAACCATTCGAGACATTGGTAAAACCGTAGGATGACTGAAATCGACTTTCTGGACTATCATGAAGAAGAACGAACACACTGGTGAGCTTAGTAATCAAACAGGGACTGATAAGCCAAGGAAGACCTCCACTGCTGATGACAAAAGAATCCTCACTATGGTAAAGAAAAAGCCCCAAACGCCTGTCCAGCAGATCAGAAACGGTCTTCAGGAGGTAGAGGTGGATGTGTCAGAGACGACTATCTGCTAAAGACTTCATGAACAGAAATACAGACGCCACAATGCAAGATGTAAACTACTCGCTAGCCACAAAAAGAGAATGGACAGATTACAGTATGTGACAGGCACTTGTGGACAGATAAGACAAAGATGTACCTGCATCAGAGTGATGGCAAGTGCAAAGTGTGGAGACCAAATGTAACCCAAGATCCAAAGCAGGCCACCTCATCAATTAAACATGGTGCTAGAGGTATTATGGCTTGGACATGTATGACTGCCACAGGTCCTGGCACACTTCTCTTCATTGATGATGGAACTGCTGTTGGCAGTGATACAATGAATTCTGAGGTGTGTAGAAACATCAGATCTGCTCTGAACTGTGCTTCATCCTACAACAAGATAATAATAATAATAATTTATTACATTTATATAGCGCTTTTCTCAGTACTTAAAGCGCTATCCACAAGATAATAATCCAAACATACTGCTGAGGCAACACAGGAGTTTTTCAAAGCTAAAAAATGGAAAATTCTGTAATGGCCAGGCCAATCACCCAGTTTAAATCCAACTGAGCAGGCCCTCCAAATGCTGGAGAGAAAACTAAAGGGGTCAAGGCCCCACAACAAGCAGCAGCTGAATATGGCTTCATTGGTGGCCCCACAGAGCATCAGAGAATATCCTCAACACCCGGGGCCTCATGTATAAATGGTGCATATGCACAAAAATGTTGTGAACTCCCGTTTCCACGCTCACATCAAGATGTATAAAAACTAAATTTGGCTTAAAGCCAAGTACATTTTCACGCTAGCTCAGTCCTTGGCGTACGCAAGTTCTCTGCTTGGTTTTGCAAACTGGTGGCACCCAGCATCAAAGCAGTGCTTTTGTTCCAGTGTGGTTTCTCTTTCTTTTTCAGATCCACATCCCTGACACGGCTTTATCAAATACACTGAAATTAACCGCATATTGTATATTAGTTTAAGGTATCTGATTGTAATTAACCTGTAACAATATAATCAATGGAATGGCCAAACTATTCCAAGTACCATAGCTGCTTTAGCGTTGTTACTGTCACTGCACCCTCTTCTTCTTTCAGTTGCTCCCATTAGGGGTTGCCACAGCGGATCATCTTTTTCCATATTACTCTCACTGCACCACTCAGAGCATTTATATCACTGTATCTGAGTGGGGAATCACAGCATTACAGCAGCTGATTGGAAAGAGAATTATCGGGATACAGCATCAAGCACATGCTGCCTCAGCCAAGCGCACAGTCTATTTCAACTGCTCTTATACGACAAATGCTTCAGAGTCTTTCCTGTACGGACCTCACGGTTCAGAAACAGTTTCATCCCAAGAACTCTAAACGCAATCAATCAGTCCATCAAGTGCTCCTTGTAGAACTGTTTGTACTTATTAATACCATTACCTCACTGTAAACTTGCGATACAGTTATAATATTGCACAACCTGAGCCACTTTAGCACATATTTACATATGATAATGATATCAATTTAAGATGAAATGCAGCAAAATATGTTTATTACAATATACAGATAAAAAGTTAACATCATTTAAATAATCTATATTGTGACCTGACATTTGCGCGATAGACATATGTGCGCCGACAAAATAGCGCCAATTAAATCGCCCCGACAAAATCGCGAAAGTTTCATTAAATATGAATTACTAGTTTAAAGCATATATAATAATGTTTATTTTAGAAGTCAATATTATGAGACGCGGCATGCCATCAGCACGGCACGCAGATAGTCCTTAAGATCACGCCACTGTATATGTAGGAAGAATTGCAGCAAGGGCGTCCCACTCTCTTGGCCTCTCTCGCGATTTTTTCGTGGCAATTTTGTCGGCGCGCATTTGTCAAAAACCAGTTAGCGGGTTTGTCGGCGCTCATTTGTCGGTCGCGGTTTTGTCGGGGCGCATATGTCTATCGTGCTTTTGTCGGTGAACCATCTATATTGTTAATAATTAAACATATGAGGACACAGTGTCGCAGTGCTAGCAAGGAGCTTGCACCCCGTTCAGGGATTGTACCTGCCTCATGCTGTATTCTTGCTGGGGCTGGCGTGACACTGGAAGGATAGAATAATTAAACATGTACTACGAAGATATTTCAATGTTCCTTTAAAGTTTTGAAGAACCAGCGTTCTAAGTTTACAGATGGCTTGATATCTATTACAGAGCTGATTGTGTGGCAATTGGGTACTTGAAGAAAGAAAAGGAAGGACAGCAATTTGGGGGTTAGTATGTTTGAGAGAGACAGTACTGCTGCAATAAATTATTTCATTGAAGGTCGTGCACAGTGCAACAAGCATCTTGTGGGAGACAGGAACAATCTCTGGACAGGACGCCAGCTCGGCACTATCACTGCGCCACCGTGTTCCCATATTTCATACATGCTTTAATTGATATGATATGAATACTGAAATGATATCAAGTATACATCTCAGTATTTAAATTATTCAGAGAGCTGCAATATTATGAATGTAATGGATTCTGTGTCCTGTCGGAGGAAGAGAAAGCCCGTTTAAGAAGTGATTCACACACATAGAGTACATAGAAGAACAAATACAAAACAAAGCATTTAACGTGCTTCTTTAGTTATGATGGGATTTGAGAAACTAGTAAATTAAATGACTTTAAGATGAAGTTTATGATGTTCTACTTTAATGACCAAATAAACTACGTGATTAAAGTGGAAATTTTGAGATTAAAGTTGACATTATTTCCCACTGTGTCCCTATTTTTTTTTCTTTTCTCTGTACCCTAATAAGCTTTCATATGATACTCAGACAATGGGCTACAACTCGCCTTTTCACTGCAATTTTGATATCTGACTTCTTTTTTATTTCGGGCACTGTGCAACTTTGTGAACTTGAGCTTTTGAGTTTATCCGACACCCTATGTCACTTGATCAACTTCCTTTTGTTGTTTATAGCACTGTTTAAACCAACAAATAGTACGTTTTTCTTTGCCTCCACTTGGTATTCGCTGAAATTCTTCTATTTTCCCCATGACATTTTTGCCATTGCCTTTTCACAGAATGCTGAGCTGAAGGACTATTTATATTGATTTGCATATTCAAAGAGGCAGAATTCTGGGAGGAGTTGGGGAGTGGTTGCAGGCGCGTGCATGTGCGTTACTTTTCACGCTGACCAGGATTTATGTAGCGGAAGAACATGGAAGTTGGTGTAAGCACAGATTTATGCATCTGAATTTTTTTGTGTGTACACACATTTCCACTGTTGTCCGTATGCTTTGTTTTAGTGTGAATTCTACGCACGGCGTTATGCATGAGACCTCTGGTGATGTTTATGAATTGCAATCACTTCAAGCAACAAAGAACTAAATATGACAGCTGTAAGATATGGCCGGCTATGTACCCCGGCCAATACCCCCAAGCCGCCAGGTGGAGCCCTCCTTGCAGCATGGAGGTTCCCAGAAGACCAGCAGGGCATCATGGACAATGGAGTTTTTATGCACCACCCTGCTGGATGCCATGGGGGCCATGAGAGGGAGCTGCAGGGAGGACCGAAGAGTTCTTTGTACCTTATGACCTGGAAGTTCGTCATAGGAAGAGCGACGGGCTTCCGGGTTGAAAAGAAAAGGACTATTTACCCTGACCCGGAAGGAATAAGGACTTGTGGACTGTTGGGCAGGAACACCTCCGGGTCAGGGAGTATAAAAGGATCATGGGAACTCCCAGACAATGAGCTGAGTTGGGAGGCAGGGTGGCTAAGCATCTGGGAGATTGGAGGATTTGTTATTATTTATTGTTATTGGAGTATTTGGGAGTGGAGGGTGCTTTGTGCACATTATTGTTATAATAAATATCATTATTGGACTTTTACCTTGTGTCTGACGTGTAGTCTGAGGGTACAAGGGTGCGAGCGAACCCTAATCTGTCACACAGCTATAATAGACCTGCCATTGTGACTGTAGTTATGCAATACAGGGAGTTTCCTCTCCCAGCAAGGTCTACCCAAAGATCCTGACAACTACAAGTCCTATGCAGCCCTGCAGGTGTCAAAACTGGGATCATCACACTGGGGGACAATTCGTCTCTGAAACATTATTCTTTCTGCCCGACTGCCACAGAGCTGGGTACCATCCCAACTGGGCAGTACCTCTGTACACTTGAACCATCCATTGTGGCCTCCCAGCTGGGCAAGGTAATTTGCTTCATTCCAGGCAGGACACCAATCCAACCGTGTTATCATTCACATCAGTTTCAAAGTGTCACCATTTGCCACTCTCTGTTTCTCTATCTGTAGGACCACTTCTTTTCCAGTCTTTTGCACAACTGATCCCTGATCCTAAATTAGCACCTGGAGCTTCGTGCCAGAATGCCATTTTTTGCTGCAGGGCATGTGAAAGGGGCCTCTGAGATTGTTTAGCAAACCACACTGTTTACAATCAAAAGATAATGAGGCCCTGCAACTGCAAGAATAGAAATTTGAGAAACAGGAAAGATTAGTCAGGATAAACTGAACTGGCATCAGAACAGCTGAGAAGTTTACTCGCATTTCATTGGACAGTCGACATCGCCTGATTGTGATAAAACAAAACAAACAAAGATTTCCTGCAGAAACAAAAGAAAGTAGTATTTTTCAGAACAAAAGAGCAAGTGTGCCAAACGTTATGTCATACAGAAGTGTGTGATAAAAAAGATTTACATTTGGATTAGATTATATCCTAAGTGACACAGAACTGTGCATTTATATAAACATGAGGTTGCCACTTACTGTATTCATGGTTTTAAACTCTTCCTTTAGTGTGATAAGCATGTACAATACTGCTGATAAAACAGTTATAATAAATAAATAGATAATAATAGATTAAATTATACAATGTGAATTACAAACAAAAAATGGCTACCTCTTCTATATTGCAATGCTGTCATGCATGTTTGTCTGTGTATTACTCTCCTGACTCATATTAGATAAGCAATCCCTCCCTGGGATGAATGGGGGCACTGTCGCGAATAATAACATCAGTTTCTGTATCCACAGCCAGGATAAGACGCCCACTGAGTGTAGCTGACTCCATCCATTCTGGTCTGAGGACTATATATCCAAGGTGCTCACACAAGGTGGTGTCTTATTCTGGACTAATGCTCAAGAAAGATGGAGCTCTGAACCTGACTTGATTGCCTCAACAGTGTTTTACTTTGTGTTCCTTTGATTTTATTTTGAATGTGCGTCAGGGTTAGGTAATAACCCACAGGGACAAGAGGGAACATTATCACTACCATAGTCTTCTCCTTCTTTCCCTGCAGCACTGAGAAACCACCGAGTGAGGGCACCTGACTCTGCCCCTTCAGGTTCCCTGTGCAGAAGAGCCCCAGATTCCTGGAAGGTCTCATATGGTCCATGAACATGTTCAATGACATTTCTCCTACAGTTCTGGCCAGAAACCCTGGGCATTTCATGTCAAGACAGGTATTTCATTTTTCATTAATATTAAATGGGACGACCCAGTCAGCACCCCAAATTTTGATCCAGCAGTCTGTCTTTCTTGCACTCTTGTGACATTTTGTGCCATATCTGTTTAAACTTATCTCAATAATTAAATGGGGTGACCTGACAAACTTCCCAACATTTTTTTGGGATTGGTTGTCATACCTCGCATGATCACAAAGTACCTTACTAATTAATTTATCATAGCTAGCTATTTTGAATTAAATGTTTCCAGCTGCTATTTATATCACCTTCAGTTCTATGCCAAAGCTCTCCATTATATAGTGACATTCATTTCTTTATTTCTATGTATTTATTATAAAGAAAGACAAAAGAAATATGTAAAGAGTTGGAGCCTGTAGTGGGAAAACTCCCTTCATTCCTTGGTTTATTTGAAGAGATGGGTGAACTAGCAAAATGCCATTGATGATTAATGAATAAAGAGTGAAAGAGGGATGCTGCCATCTGATCTGAAACAGCAAAATAATGGTTTGGGGTTCTCCTAAATCCATGGACAGATAAGTAGGGTAGTAGGTTGCACCAATTCTAGGGGTTACTGCTGTTCTTCTGTTCAAGGTTCAAGAGGAAATGCATTCAGAGCTGAAGCCAGAAAGAACTTCTTTACGCATAGGCACACATGCATGCCTGGATGACAACTTCAGGGCTTCTAAACTTGTACTTCCACTCTGCTTCCTTCTGCAGATCCAGAAACCAACAACTCATTGGCACATGACATCATTTCCATTTTTGGGGCTCCTGGACTCGCCCCTTCTGCCTCAGCCAGAACCACCACCATCTTCTACCAGTCTACAGACAGATTTGTGTCAGTAAAATAGTATTAATCTGTGTTTATTAGTACAATCTACTGTGGTGGGCTGGCGCCCTGCCCGGGGTTTGTTCCCTGCCTTGCGCCCTGTGTTGGCTGGGATTTGCTCCAGCAGACCCCCGTGACCCTGTAGTTAGGATATAGCGGGTTGGATAATGGATGGATGGATGGATAGTACAATCTAGGTGAGAACAGGCCATTCAGCCCAACAAAGCTCACCAGTCCTGTCCACTGAAATCTTCCAAAATAACATCAAATTGAGTTTTGAAAGTCCCTAAAGTCCTAGTGTACGGTGTTGTGACACTAGAGGACGCTGTCGCTCCTCAAACCCCGCAGACCAATGTCCAGGACACCAAGTAAAAGCACCAGAAATATTTTAATTTCTTTTTTCCTTAATATTGTGCCACAATAGACACCAAAATCACCCTAATAAACAATAAATCAATAATATAATTCAATAAATCAATCCTCCTCTCCTCCCAGCAGCTCTGTCACACTACCTCCCAACTCCAGCTCCAATGCTGGGTCTCCCATAGTCCTTTATATAGTCCTTGACCCGGAAGTGCTCCTGTCCTTCTGTCCATGTGATTCAATAGCACTTCAGATGAAGACATATTTTTCTTCAGCCCGGAAATACTTCTGTTCTTCCATCCCTGTGACTTGGGAGTACTTCCGGGCTACAGGGAAAATAAAAATCCCTGCGTCTCCCTGCAGCGTCACACAATGGCACCCACAGCACCCAGCAGGGCTGTGAAGCCAAACTCCAACTCCATGCTGCAGGGAAGACGCCATCTAGCGTCTTGGATGTGTCGGCCAGGATGAACTGCTGGCCATCCATCACAGTGTCGATTTTAGGAAATCATCCAAAACTCCATCCTTCCTAATAACTTCAACAAAATATTCCTCCTGCCTGAGAGGAAAACTCCATCATCTCTCCTACCTCTACACTCCTCTTTCCTCCGTCCTTCCACCGCCGTCGGCCTTCAGCTTGCAGAGGTGCAGTATCTGTCATCCGCCCCCCGATTTCCACCATCCTCCCTCCATCTCCCCCCTACCCCAACCCCCACCCCAACTGCGAGCTGCCCTCTAGTGTCCCAGGGGAGGTAGTGCCACGCAGATGCTCTCTCCCAGAGGTCCTTCTATGCAGCTGGTGTCCCGGCCAGGTAATGGCCAAGGGCGCCCATCACAGCTTCCTATTAGCACTGAACCATTATAATACCCAAAAATATGACATTCTTATTGATTACATCATAAGGACTTTCACAAAAACACATATTTTTGAAGATACACTGACTTGTATTTTTTCCATTTTCAGATAGCTCTTTCATCACAGGCTGCATTAATACTGGAGATGTAGATTGTGTTCCTGTCAGAGTACAGGAAGGTTGCGGAGGACTTTAACCACCTGCAGCTCAACACAAACAGGACAAAAGAACTGGTGGTGGGTTTCAGACGTGCCAAGGAGCCTCTGAGACCAGTC
This sequence comes from Polypterus bichir lapradei, assembly GCA_026402145.1. Lineage (NCBI taxonomy): Eukaryota > Metazoa > Chordata > Cladistia > Polypteriformes > Polypteridae > Polypterus > Polypterus bichir. The sequence goes on along the minus strand of JANRMT010062796.1, from coordinate 97,871,995 downwards.
ACCATCCAGGAAGAGGATAACGAAGTGATGAAGAGCTACAAGTACTTGGGGTCCATGGAAACAACAAACTGCACTGGTCTGATAGCACAGTGGCTCTGTGCAAGGAGGGCCAGAGCAGACTGTAATCGCTATGGAAACTCAGGTTTTTTGATGTGTGCAGTAGGCTGCTGGAAATGTTCTATCAATCCATAGTAGCCAGAGTGGTGTTCAATGCTGCAGTCTTCAGCTCAAAAGAAGCAAAATAAACTTATCTTGTGCTCCATCACAGGGTGAACCCAGGACACTGTTATAGAAAAGAGGATGGCAGCAAAAGTAGACGCCATCATGAAAAATTCCCTCCAGGAGAAGCTGTCTTGGAGCACTTTTAGCTATGGGCTCATTCCACCACAGTGTGCTAAGAAATGCCTCTGGGGGTCTTTTTACCCACTCTTACCAGGAAATTCAATGCTTCCTCCAGGGGCACTCATTAAGTTCTTTTTGAAATACCCTTTTGAAATATTTGCACAATATACAAATATTTATTTATCCTGTGAGGCTGCTGCTGTATGAGTTTGAATTTTCTCATGGGATTAATAATGTTTATCTAATCTGATAGTATTTAATTCTTTAAGTCTCCACTATGCTCATATGATTTTTAAATTGAAAAGTATTAGCAATAATAAATACTTAAGTATTTGCATATATACTGTCAACTTGACAGTATTTGTTTATATATATATATATATATATATATATATACTCTTTCTCTCTGTATATACCTGTATATATATATATATATATATAAAATCCTAAGCTTAAAAGTGCAATGATTTTGTGCAGCGATTTTATGTAATGTTTTTGTGTGACTTTTTTGGTCACGCTTTAAATCGGGCTTATTTTAAAACCTACATATATATGCTTGGTATCATTCTTTTCAGAATTTATCGAACCTTAATATGATGTTGTTAGATTTTTAGATTCTTGTTCTATTTTTAAATTATAAACTAAAATATCAAAAAAGTTGTGGTGGCCTACTAGCCCACAACTCGGGGTTGGGTGGCGAAGGCGCCAGGGGGGCTTTACCATATCTTTAAATACAATTGCTTTCTCTAACAGAGCAGCCCAGCTGTGGGATAGATGGGGGCCCAGCACCCGATCCTGGGTTTGGCGAGCGAAGCAAGCAGTGGGCGGAGCCTCCTAGTATATATATATATATATATATATAGTTCACACACGTGCACATGGGAAACAGCTAAACAGCCTAAATAATAGTAATTCTACACTAGACCAGGGGGTGGCGGAGTGTGCTGACTGTCTCTCTCAGTCTCTTGCAGAGCATTCGTGGGATATCCCGCTTGGTTCAGGTGCCAATGATGTCATTTCCCCTACTCTATGTTAAAAATGCCATTTTGTCTCAATGCCAGTCAGTTCAGTTTTGGACTCTGTTCTATGAACATATCTCACTATTGAAATCAACTTTTGCAGCCAGGAAACAATATATGGGTGGCTGCCCAAAATCTTTACGATGTCTTTGACTCGTTTGTGTGAACATACAGCATATTACATGTGATAGGCTTTATGATGCAGTAACTGTTGAAAGCATATTTCGTCATTTAAGATAAAGCCACAATAAAAAAATATAAAACAATCTATAAAATTTTTTAAATACTTGCTTGATTATGTATAGACTTCCCATATCTGAAACTGTTAACTTCTGATAAGCTGTCATGGTGATGGTATCTAAAAGACATCTGTATAATGGCAACTAAAGAATTTTTACAGCCCCTATCTGCTCTCACAAGGTGTGGACAACCTACAGCCATAGAAATTCCAAAATAAATAAAACACAGTAATTTAAAGCACACAGCAAGAAAAGTACTCTTTAAACTGTTATGAAAAAGGTCTGACAATATACAGCTACAGAAACTCATGTATCATAGAAATTATCAGGAAAAGAAAGTAAAGAAAATATTGCACCATTTTCTGTTTCCACAGCATTGAAAAAATATCTAGCAATGAAACTTGGGTTCTGATTGGAGGTCCCTTCACATAGCCATATAACACGTCTTGAATATCTAAATAAAGAATATAAATACAGAGAAATACATACATACAGAATATGAATATTAACAGAAAAGTTTTGATTAGAATAATACTTATTCATCTTGCCTTTCTACATACCCACCAATACACAGATGAATCCAGATTCCCTAAAAACACAATTTATCATCATTTTGAGGCCAGTTATTACTCCTTCAGCACAGTTTCATTTAGCGCAAAATTCTTCTCAGTTGGTGATTCCTGAAAATGTTAAAGAAAGTATTTACAATGTCATACCATTCTTTAAATCTTTGGGCAATGCTTAACATTTCTAATTGAAGGAACAAACTTGTATGTTGTAGCCATCTGTTGTATTAAAGAAAGAAATATATTATCTAGGATGAAATCTGCTAAAAATTTATTTGCCTAATGTTTGTTATACCAGAAAATAATTAATAGACTGAGAACAATGTTAATGCTTAATACTGAATTACATTTTTACACCATGCTTTACAAACTGAGTGAACCAATTACAACAAGATAAGGTACAATGAAATTTGGAATTAAAAATGACTATAAATGATGTTTCCCACAGTATAAAGGTATAATCCCACATCTTATGAAAATATTTAACTTTTGATATTTTTCCTCCTACAAACACCTCAATTACTTTAACCATCTACTTCTGAGTATACCCTCAAATAAGCTTTTGATAACATGCAAACCTATGACACGAACCATTTTGATACTAAAAAATATACGTATTTTACAGACTAATTAGAGTTTTAACAATAGTTCATTTGAATCAAACAGTGTGCAAAACATATTAACTTCCTTATGGGATAATCTTTGTAGATGTGCTTTGTAATAAGCTTACAAAGAAAGCACTTCCACAAAAGAAAAAGAGCTGGGGACCATCCCTGTATAATGTCTGTTGGACAAAAGACAAAATGAACAGACTTGAAATGTGATCAAAAGTATTTACAACAATTGACAGTAGGTATGATCACAATATACCTAATGAGTTATTTATGTGTTATTCTGTCACTACTCCGGTTCATTTCAGCTCATCAGTATCGAGAAATACTGATTTGTTTGTATTTACACAAGGTATGTTCTTTTCCCGGCATTCTGTTCCTCAGTGGTTGTACTCCTGTCATTTTATGAGAATTTTGTGTCTGTCTGCTGAGTTACCATCTCGCGTGCAAAGATCAAGGGTTAAGAACCGACAATGTGGTCTTTTAAAAGCTCTAGGACGGGCTCTAATCGTCTTTTTACTCATAATTTCAGGCAACGTGCACGTTAATCCTGGTCCTGACCCAGCCTTAAATGACCTGTCCTTTAATGACTTCTGTGCCAGAAAGAGCCTGGGGTTTCTTCATATAAACTCGAGAAGCCTCCTATCAAAGATGGCTAACTTAAAGATTTGGGTAGAGAGCTCAAACCCTGAATTTCTAGTAATCACTGAAACCTGGTTAAAAAAGTCTATTTCTTATCCTGATTTAAATTTACCTGGCTACAATTTATTTAGACAGGACAGGTCCTCCAAAGGTGGTGGCGTGGCAATTTATACCAAAGAACATCTTAAGTGCTCAATTGCCTTATCCAAGACAGTTCCCAAGCAATTCGATTTGCTTGTTTTAAACATTGAATTCACTAACAATTTCACTCTGACAGTGGCTGGGTGTTATCGCCCTCCATCAGCCCCGGCCTGTACCTTAACCACATTGTCCAGTGTGTTGGCGCCCTTGATCAAAACTGAATTCGTGCTTCTTGGTGATTTAAACTGGGATATGACCAAACCACCCGATAAAGTCATTCAACAATTTGATGCATTAAACTTGCATCAAATTATCTGCTTTCCCACTAGGTATGACTCCAAATCTATAGACAAGGCTACGCTGATTGAGATTATTTTAACTAATTCTCCTCACAAGTATAACTCTGGGGTATTTTGTTCTGATATCAGTGATCACTGTTTTACTGCATGTGTTCGAAATGGTTGCTCCATCAAGAAACCTACTCAATTCTGTTGCAAACGTGCTTTTAAAAACTTTAATCACCAAGCTTTTCTACACGACATGGCTGATGTTAACTGGTCAAGAATCAGGCTGGTTCCAACGGTAGACGAGGCTTGGTATTTATTTTATAAGCTTTTCAGGGCTATTGTTGATAAACATGCTCCGATGAAAAAACTTAGAGTAAAGGATCGACATAGTCCTTGGTTTACCCCGGAGCTCACCATGCTTTTACAACAAAAAAATACTCTCTGGCGCAAGGCGCGACACTCTAGATCCCCAGCAGATATTTTGGTTTTTAAGCAACTCAGAAATAAATCCTTACAAGCCGTTCACAAGGCTAAAACAGACTATTTTAAGAAGCAGTTTTCTCTTAGTAGCTCTGACCCTAACAAATTCTGGAATGCGGTAAAGGAGATGGAAAATAAACCATCTCGTAAACTACCTCCTTCACTCTACGTAGAGAATATTGTAGTATCAGACAAGAAGTGTATGTTGGAGCTCCTCAATAAGCACTTTATAACTTCTGGTCTAACCCCTGAATTTTCTAATTCTGCTTCATCATCTATAAATTCTACTAATTGTTCTACTGCACCTTCTCCAACTCTCCCTCATCTTACAATACTTCCTTCCTCCTCTCATAGTTTCACCTTGCGGGCTTTTTCAGAGGAAGAGGTTCTGGATGAATTGCTTAGGCTGGACTCCAATAAATCTGCTGGGTCTGATGAGGTGGATCCTGTCTTTTTTAAATTGGCCGCTTCTATTATCGCTGCTCCCATCACAGATATATTTAATTTATCTATATGTACAGGGCAAATTCCTCGTGCTTGGAAGTCAGCGTTAGTGTTCCCTCTCTTTAAGGGTGGTGACCGGTCAGATCCCAACTGTTACAGGCCTATTTCTGTCTTGCCATGTATCTCCAAGGTTTTGGAAAAACTCGTAAATGGTCAACTTACTGATTATTTGGAAGCACACAACATCTTATCACCTGTTCAATCAGGATTTAGAACTGGGTTTGGGTGTATAACAGCTACTCTTAAAGTCTTAAATGATATCTATTCTGCTTTGGACTCTAAATTGTACTGTGCTGCTATTTTCATTGACTTGGCCAAGGCCTTTGACTCTGTCAATCATAAGTGTCTTATTGATAGGCTTCATGACACAGGTATCTCTGACAAATCCTTGTCTTGGTTTTCCAATTATCTTACTGATAGAGTGCAGTCCGTGAAATCTGAACTACTCCTTTCCCAGTCTCTCCCAGTCACCAATGGTGTCCCGCAGGGATCAATACTTGGACCTACACTTTTTTCTATTTATATTAATACTGTTGCTAATTCGGTTACAGATTCATCTATCCACCTTTACGCTGATGACACAATTCTTTATTCTACAGGCTCGTCCCCTGCTACAGTCTTGCAGCAACTTCAACTTAGTTTTAATAGTTTGCAACTGACTCTTTCTAATTTGCACCTCCAGTTAAATATTTCCAAAACTAAATTTATGTGGTTCGGTAAAAAAGGTCATATTCCATCAAGCTCTCCAGGTATTTGTTCCCTTGATGGGACACCACTGGACCAGATTACGGAATATAAATATCTGGGAATTTGGCTGGATAATACTCTGTCTTTTTCAAAACACATTGACAATCTGAAGTCTAGGATTAAATTAAAACTTGGGTTCCTTTATAGAATGCGTTCTGCATTTACATCATCTGCTAGGAAAACTTTGGTTCAAATGACAATCCTTCCCATGTTTGACTATGGTGATGTTATTTACAGATCAGCATCCAAAGGCCTGCTTCAGAAGCTCGACGTTCTTTATCACTCTGCCATTCGGTTTATAACAAATGCTCCTTTCAAAACCCATCATTGTACCCTGTATTCTTCTCTCAACTGGTCTTCATTGTACACCCGCCGTAAAGTCCATTGGCTTATGATTATTTACAAAACTCTCCTTGGTTTTTCCCCTCCTTACTTACAGGAATTGTTACACTTTTCTTCTTCTGTTTATAATACTCGTTCTGCTAATCTGATTCTGCTGACAGTTCCTAAGGCTACTTCTGTACTTGGCCTGTCGTCTTTTCAGAATGCTGCTGCTAGAGACTGGAATGACCTGCAGAAAATGTTAAAACTGACTAATTTCATTCCTAAATCAGTTTTCCAATCACGGATTTTAGCTTATTATAAAGATGTGTGTTGCTGTTACTTAGGCTAGCTACTTCAATTCACTGCTGCTCTACTCATTGTTGCTCCAATGTCTTATTGTTTATATTATATTTTTATGATTTTTTTTTTTTTTTTCGTAATTTCGTTTATATTGTATATGTGTATCTTTCTTAATATGTTTTTTTTTTTTTTTCTTACCCCCCCCCCCCCCCTATTTTCCTCTTAAGGCTTTGCCCTTTCCAGGCCACAGTTGTAAATAAGAAACATGTTCTTAATCTGTTTTGCCTGGTTAAATAAAGGTAAATAAAAATAAAAATAAAGTAACAGAGAAGTTGGCATTTTATACATGGACAAAATGGAGAATGGAAATGAGTTGGCAGGAGAAGACGTTGAAACTGTTGGACGGATACGACATCACCAAAGATGTAATGGAGTAAGAGATGTCATCGGTTGGAGCCGGAAGTATTGTCATCGGATGGAGTCAGAAGTTACGTCATCAGCAGGTGCCAGAAGTGACGTCTAGGCGGCTATCTTGGAACCCAGACGTAAGGTATATTTTATTTTTCTTCTTTTTGCCTGACGAGAGAGAGAGAGAGAGAAGTTAGTACTGCAAATCAACCCCCTGTCTCGCAATGTTTCACTCACCTTTGGGCTTGTGGACTGCCTCCTAAGTGCACGTGTGTGAAAGCTTATAAATTAAATTTAAATTACATTAAATTGTATTATTAAGGCTAGTTACTTACGATCATGGTTCTTTACTCCAATGACATGTGAATCTGTGATACAAAACAAGATATGCGCAATAAAACAAAACAAAAAAATACACTCTGCATAATACGTCTTACTGAAAAATAATGTTTTTGTAGAAGGCTATGCATTTTGTTAACAGGACTTTCAAAAGAATGCGGCTTGTCAAATATTTTCAACAATGGCCAAGTGGTTATACTATAGATAGTCAAGTATCTACATTGTGTTTCTAAGATTACATCTAAAATGAACATGTTTATCTTTAGAGAACTGAAATATTACTGCCAAATGGGGCTATGCATACAAAATTAAATGTTTAAAAAAATATTTATTTCCTTGGCTTGTAGAGGGTATGTCCTGTAGCTGTTTTGTCTTGGTAGAGTAATATATTACTGTACTTTCCCCTTCTGTTTTATTAATATGTAGCCTTATCACTGTTTATAAGGTATTGTACCATATAACTTCTCCCCACCTACCCTTCTACATCTATAACCTTAGGCAATTAGGTGTAGTAAAAGACAAGCAGGAGTTAAGTTACAATTTAAACAATGTATTACTGATAATATACATAAATAATAACAATATGTAAAGTACATTTGAATATTGGCAACCATACAACCTGATCAATGGTGATGTGTAGTTTCAGGCGGCACACAGACTTGTTAGCTACTTAAAATGTTTCTAGTTAAGGTATCATTTTGTGGTTAGCTTTCTTCAGAACAGGCCGCATGCCTGTCTCAATATGGCTGCCAAGCTGTTCTCTTCATTGTGTTGTCCTTTTCAGTTCATGGTGTGAGATGGTCTTTCATTAGTTTGGTAAGAGAGAGACAGCGAGGTAAAGCAAGCATATTTATAGGTTTTCTGTCCAACCCCTACAGCCAATAGGGTGTCATGGTACTTAAAGGCTTTTGTTGCAAGCCAATTCCAAACAGCCATACTTCAGACCTATGGTGCAGAGAAAACCTTCACACCTACCCCCGTGAAGCTTGGCGGTTAGGCAGCCTTGCTTTCCAGTGGGGGTTGACTGAGAGACTTTAGCAGAGAAATATTGGTCAAACTTGTTTGAGGCGCTTCCCCCAACCCTGTTGTAAAATTAGAAAAAGGGGGAAAGGGGTTCTTAAACCATCAAACCATTGCTGTTATTATCAATAATGTAACATTAATATTACATTGCTTTGTCTAAGCTACAAATAAAGACATACAAAATATTTATCAACTTGTATGCAAATTTTAACATCACAACAGTAGCAAAGCTCTAACTTTTTCATGGAAGCCACTTTCACTCAATAAGCCTTAAAAACAGGTTTAAAGATATTTACAAAAAGGCTACGCAAACCCACGAAGACATGCAATAGTTTCATTCAAGGTGTTGCCCTACCTTCCAGATCAGCCCTAAGGCGTTTGTATTTTTCCAAAGAAGTTCTTGTCTCAATCGAGATAAAAAACACCACCCCATAATATTAGTTATGATTAACACCTTTCTATATGTATTGAAAGTATAAAATACAACTGATGATATTTTTGTGCTTATTTACTTGGTGTACTGAAATTTTCTTGCATTCAATGGCTGAAATCAGAAGTGGTTTGTGTCCTTCAGAAAGAAGAAAAAAAGTCTCCATTGATCTTTTTAATCAAAGGCAAGCTTTTAAGCCTGGGAAATCGTTCCATAAATAAACATATATATATATATATATATATATATATATATATATATATATATTGTCACGCACGCGCGAGTAGGAGACCGCGGACGGATCTGAACACACCTGAAAAGGAATTCATCGGCAGGGAATGGCGGGGTACTAACTTTCTCCCTCTTGTTTCTTTCAGAAAAAAGGACGCTCCGCCGCCCTAAGACAACTCTGACCGCAGTACGGTTACTTCCGCCCTTCCTCCGCCATCTTGCCTTGACGTCATCACTCCCATGCTCCCTCACGGCTCCTTCCCAGCATTCCTCCACTTCCGGCTCCTCCCTAATAAAATGGCCGCCGACGCCATGTTTGGCGTCGAGTGTATGAACTGTTTGTTTATATATTTTGACCGTGTTTTTTTTCATTTATTGTGGAGCGTCAACAATATATGGGCCGGAAAACCCCAAACCTTTATGTTGTCTCCTCCTGAATCTTTTACAATATATATATATATATATATATGATATATGATAAGGTGCCACATTAGAGGTTGGGCATCAAGTTAAAAGAAGTGGGAGTTCAGGGTGATGTTTTTAGATGGATGCAGAATTGGCTCAGACACAGGAAGCAGAGGGTGATGGTGCGAGGAACCTCATCAGAACTGGCCGATGTTAAGAGTGGTGTTCCACAGGGGTCAGTGCTAGGGCCGCTGCTATTTTTAATATATATAAATGATTTAGATAGGAATATAATTAACAAGCTGTTTATGTTTGCAGATGATAAAAAGATAGGTGGATTATCAGATATCAGAATCCGTTATATCATTACAGAAGGACTTAGCATAGCATAGCATACAGGCTTGGGCAGATTTGTGGCAGATGAAATTTAATGTCAGTAAATGTAAAGTATTACATATAGAAGTAAAAATATTGGGTTTGAATACACAATGGGCGGTAGGAAAATCGAGAGTACACCTTATGAGAAGGATTTAGGAGTCATAGTAAACTCTAAGCTATCGACTTCCCGACAGCGTTCAGAAACCATGAAGAAGGCTAACAGAATGTTAGGATATATAGCACGATGTGTAGAGTACAAGTCACAGGAGGTTATGCTCAACCTTTATAATGCACTGGTGAGGCCTCATCTTGAGTACTGGGTGCAGTTTTGGTCTCCAGGCTACAAAAATGACATAGCAGCACTAGAAAAGGTCCAGAGAAGAGCGACTAGGCTGATTCAGGGCTACAAGGGATGAGTTATGAGGAAAGATTAAAAGAACTGAGCCTTTACAGTTTAAGCAAAAGAAGATTAAGAGGTGACATGATTGAAGTGTTTAAAATTATGAAGGGAATTAGTAGAGTGGATCGAGACTGTTATTTTAAAATGAGTTCATCAAGAACACGGGGACACAGTTGGAAACTTGTTAAGGGTAAATTTCGCACAAACATTAGGAAGTTTTTCTTTACACAAAGAACGATAGACACTTGGAATAAGCTACCAAGTAGTGTGGTAGACAGTAAGACGTTAGGGACTTTCAAAACTTGACTTTTCCATACTTCCTTCATGTTGTTTTGTTGTAACCTGTGCTCAAGTTTGTCTCTGGAACAGCTTTTATTTTTTGGAGTTGCTATTTTAATTCTGACTGCACCTGCTTTATTTCATCTTTATCTCCACACCTGAAGGCTGTTTTCCTCCTATTCAATAGGACTTTCACGTGTTTTGTGATTCATTGTTTGTTGTTGGGGAAACAGTGCGCTATCTTTTTGGGGTCTATGTTATTCACACAGAGCTTGATCTAGTCTGTGATAAAGTGACTGAGTCCCTTAATGTCCTGGCCATGTGACTCAGCAAAGCATGTCCCAGTCAGTGTTTTCAAAGACATCCTTCAGAGCCTCCTCAGCCTCCACTGTCCATTCCTGCACAGTTCTGGTGGTGGCTGACAGCCGCTGGACAATGAGTTTAAATGCCAGGAATGAGCTGTATCAAATTATGGTTCGATTGGCCTAAAGGTGGCAAAGCAACTGAGTCAGTCGTCTTTTTAACACTGGCATACAACAAGTCCAGGGTCCCCAGAAACTGCAATGAAAGCACTGGGATGGTCAGTGGTAAGTTTGTTAATTACAGAATATACTGTCCATCCATCCATCCATTTTCTAACCCGCTATATCCTAACACAGGGTCACAGGGGTCTGCTGGAGCCAATCCCAGGCAACACAGGGCACAAGGCAGGAACAAATCCCGGGCAGGGCGCCAGCCCACCATAGAGAATATACCGTCTGTTGCAATTGCTAAGTCTGCCGAGGTGGGAGACATAAACTGCTAGCACAATGGCATGTGAAAACTCTCTCAGCATATAATAAGGTTGTAAGCCCACCGCAAGCAGCTCAATATTTGGGTTGCATACATGTACTGTACTTTCACGCTAATATGTCCAGGATGGCACCATGTTTCATTCACAAAAATGACAAACCCACTTCCTGTCCTTTTGATGCTTTCAGACCTGCTTCTGTCTGCCACACGATTTTAAATCCATCTGGCACAACTAGAGAGTCTGGTGTTTCTGCTCTAAGCCACATCTCAGTTAAGCACATGAGACTGCTTCATAATGGCTTCTTTGACATTCATTGGCACAGCTCTTGTCTTCATGTTGATCAATGGCAACAACAGACTCCAAAGAGTAGAAGCAAGCCGAGGTATCTTATGAAGCCATGAAACACACCTGAATAATCACATATACACTTCATGTCAAAATGTTGTCGTTAGTACTATCACATGAAAAAGTTTCTACTGTATATTAGGTATTTGTTCAACGTTTATTGCTTTTCTCGCATTTCCTGTCATCCTACATTTACACAGATGAAATTCATGTGTTTCAAATAACAATATATATTATTTACCCTATACAATTCCAGGCACCTCACATGCAGGTAAAGAGCCTTGCACTTCAGAAGTTTTTGCTCAAGTTGAGCTCTGGCGGTGGGGTGGATGGGACAGCAGGCTGCTTGCTGCTTGTGCTGATCGACACATTTACAAAACAAAAGACGCTGATGGAGAGGTGAGAAGGAATTTCAGGTGGCCTCAGGGATTCTAGTGTTAAGGAGTGCCTACATTTGGACGAAGCATCTTTAAAAAACAATCTGTGAATGATTTAAAAGAACGTCCTGAATCTGTAATCTAATAAGTGGGTTAACATTCACACTGTTCAATTTCTTAATCAGTATGTCAGGTAGGATGATATTGAACTCTGAATAAACATTCAGAAATAGTGTTCTGAAATGGGAACCAGACTTATTAAGAAAAGCGTAGATTTGATGTTCTACAATCAGCAGAGCATCACCCACACATTTGTTTGCACAGTAAACACATTGGTGGTTAACTTAAAATGACTTTGTCTCTGTTGATAATTTTTTTTTTCACCATATGTGCAGAGCATTTCATTGGAATGGACCTGAGTGCCACTGGTCTATAGTCATTCAGACTGCCTTCCCTGGAGATCTTAGTAACTGGTATATTGATTGACTGTTTGCGTATTTCAGGCACAATAACATGACTCAGAGACCAGTTAATAAGAAAATGAGGAAATGCTGCTAAACCAGAACTTCAGGAGCCGATCTGATATGCCGTCACACCCTACTACCCTGTTTGTTTTTACCTACTGTAAATATTTCTCCACTACTAACTTCCATCCCAGTATTATTTCTGGCATCTTTACAAGGCACTTTTCTTACAAGCTGAAAGCTTGTAGTCCTTGTTAATTGGAAATGTAATTTTTTTTTAATCCAGTACTGTGAATGTTTTCAGACCTTTCCAAACCTTCTGTGGATTGCTTTCATTAGACCACCTTTTAATTTTTTTTTCTGTACTGCTTTTTATTTAGTTTAATTAACCTATTAATCTTTGCTGCAAAAGTCACTTTTCTTCAACCTTATATACCTTAAGAGCATGTTGTCTATGCTTTTACATTTTTATTGATGCATGGCTTACTATTTGGGAACACTTTAATAGTTGTCTCCTTAAAGATCATACATTCACAGAATTCATGGATTCGCTGACAGTCTTAGTGACTTCATTTAGAATCTGTGAGGATGTCAGCACATCCCAGAGAGTACAGAATATTTCTGCAGTTCTTCTGCACTCTTATTGCACTAGTTACGTGTCTTCCACATTGCTGGCTTTTGTTGTTTCTATCTATCTATCTATCTATCTATCTATCTAGGGACCCTATATAATTACAGACATGTAGACAGGGTGGTAGGTGGTGTCCAACCTTGGGGTCACAGTTCTTCTTTCAGGTTGGGAACTTTCTGAATGTGGAGATAACAGATATATTAAACTTCCAGCACCTAAAAAGATATTTCCCTTTAATTTTGTCCCTGAGAGATGAAATGAATGATTCAAATGATCTTCCTCTTTATCTAGCTAGGGATCTTAAACACTGACAGAAAGGTAGGCAGGCTAATAGGTTGTGGCCAATCTAGGGATCACTGTTCTTCTGAATGGGCAACTTTCAGAATGTGGAGATAACAGTTCTGTTATACTTCCAGCACATAAAACCATGTTCTATCTATCTATCTATCTATCTATCTATCTATCTATCTATCTATCTATTGTGGTGAGTGGCTGGGGCTGCTACCCAGCTGGGATGCCCAGGAGGGCCGGAGGGGGGCTTGCACCTTCTCCTCCTCCAGACCTCGAGAGGGCGACCACCTTGGTGGCTTTAGGGACCACAGGTACAGAGCTTTGAAGCCCCTGTAGGGGCCTGTGGTCACAGCCAGGGAGCGCCCTGGTTCCTATGGAGCCCTGGACCTCAGCACTTCCGCCACACCCGGAAGTGCTGGGTGGAAGAGGATCATGGATACACAGAGTGCTTCCAGAGATGCAGAGCTGGTATTTCCGCCTCACTGGGGAGTGCCGGTGGAAGATTGACGGGAGGCACCTGGAGCTCATCTGGGTGTGTATAAAAGGGGCCACCTCCCTCCATTTGAGGGCTGGAGTCGGAAGAGGAGAAAGACAGAGCTTTCTTCAGCAGCCTGAAGAAAGAGAGGCAGTGTGAGGCCAGGACTTTGGGGGAGTTTTTGAGTTGTGTGGCACTTTATTTGTAAATATATAGTATAAATAAACGTGTGGTGGTGCTTTTCAACAAGTCTACCTGTCTGTGTCTGGGGCTCATTCCACACTATCTATCTATCTATCTATCTATCTATCTATCTATCTATCTATCTA
>JANRMT010062796.1:97834553-97858185 GCA_026402145.1 Polypterus bichir lapradei | reverse complement strand
CTATCTATCTATCTATCTATCTATCTATCTATCTATCTATCTATCTATCTTACAGTGTGAAAAACAGGCAGGCTAGTAGGTGATATCCAATCTAGGGGTCAATGTTCTTCTTCTAGGACAAAAAAAGAGACTCAACATGATGGCTGTTTTTAATGTATGGTGGTTGAGCAATGTGGGTGTTATGAAATAATTAATTATAAAATAAGCTGGAGTTAATTTAATTTGTACTAAAAATGTGGTAGCAATATGCTGCTGAAGAATGAAAACAAAAGACTATTACAACAACATTTATTTCTATAGTACATATTCATACAAAGAATGTAGCTCAAAGTGCTTTACAAGATGCCAAATAGAAAGTTACAAGTAAAGAAAAAAAAATTCTATTTGGTAATAATACTAAAGAATAGGTAACAAAGTAGCAAAGAAAAAAATAAACAAAAATAAATCCATATAATCTTATAAAATATAGACATATAGATGATAGATCAGATGGCTGGAACGACAAAAAACTCCCAGTAAACTAGAAAAAAAAATCTACAGGGGTTCCAAGGCCAAAAGACCACCCACCTCCCATTGGGCATTTTACCTAACATAAATGTTCTTATTTCTTACTGTTTTCAGCCTTCGTCTGTGAGGATTACATGGAGTGGGTGTCATGGACAGCTGGGACACCCTGATTGTCTCATATTAGGTGAGTTGTTACTGTTACTGTTATAATAACTACAGAAAAGGCAATGGTTGTGTAGAACACACACAACAGCCAATGATAGGGATTTATCCTGCATGCTGATATTAAAAAACCCGTTTTATGTAGAGGACCCTGTAATAAGCACTGAGACAGAAGAAACTTAGAATCACCAGATAATGAGCAGTTTCGGCCCATAAACAAACATTCTCACTTGCCCATCTGTCCAAAATCCTATCTCTGTCCAGCTTGGTTATTTTTCACTAACCTCCACCAAGTGAGTAAACATCCTTGAGGTGGTGATCAATGACCAGCTGTCCTTCAGGGACCATGTTGATCTTTTCAATGCACTCCATAAAATATCCTTAAGATCACAGTGTATCTAACAGAGTGTGAAGGCTTTGGTCTTGTCACGTCACATCTGGACTACTGCAACTCTCTGCTGGCAGAAGAGCCAGCATGTGTCACCACCTCGTTGTAGATTACTCAAAATGCAGCAGTATATCTGGTGTTCAGTCATCTGAAGTACGCACATATCACTCCTCTCTTCAGATCCCTACATTGGCTACCTGTGTGGCACACATTACGTTCACATTCTCGATGCTTGTCTACAGAGTAGTCATTGGGTCAGCACCAAACATTTCTGAAAACATGTTTTCACTTTGTCATTATGAGTTACTGAGTGTAGATTGAGTTCAGGCTTAGCAAGAGGGTGAGGAGTGCTGACATTCGGGAGGAGCTCAAAGTAGAGAAAATGTCCCTTCGTATCAGAAGGAGCCATTTGTGGTGGTTAGGACATCTAATTAGGATGCTTCTTCAACACCTCCTTGGAGAGGTGTTTTGGGCAAGTCCATCGGGTGGAGGCCTCAATGCAAACGCAGGACATGCTGGAGAAATTATTTAGCTTCTTCACCACTCAGGTTTTTTTGATAAATGGTGTCTGGTGATGCCACCTCTGTGTGGTGTTTAATCTCTGCCCAGACTCTTTTCATTAGAACATTGCAATCTGGACCAGAACGGGCCATTTAGCCCAACAAAGCTTGCCAGTCCTATCTACTTCATTCCTTTAAAAAAACATCAAGTCTAGTTTTAAAGTCCCTAACCTCGGGCTGTCTACCACACTACCTGGTCACTTATTCCATGTGTCTGTGGTTCTATGGATGAAGAAAAAACTTCCTAATGTTTGTGAAAAAATTTACCCTGAACAAGTTTCCAACTGTGTCCCCATGTTCTTGATGAACTCATTTTAAAGTCACAGTCTTGATCCACTGGACTAATTTCCTTCATACTTTTAAACACTTCAATCATGTCACCTCTTTATCTTCTTTTGATTAAACTGAAAAGGCTCAGCTCTTTTAATCTTTCCTCACAACTCATGCCCTGTTGCCCTGGAATCAGCCTAGTTGCTCTTCTCTGAACTTCTTCTGGTGCTGCTATGTCCATTATGTAGCCTGAAGACCAAAATTGCACACAGTACTCCAGATGAGGCCTCACCAGTGTGTTATAAAGCTTGAGCAGAACCTCCTGTGACTTGTACTCCACACATCAAGGCGCTATATAACCTCACATTCTGTTAGCCTTCTTAATGGCTTCTGAACACTGTCTGACAGTTGATACTGATGAGTCCACTACGATGCTTAAATCCTTCTTATAAGGTTTATTTTCAAATTTTCAGACCTCTCATTGTGTATTCAAACCTAACATTTTTACTTCCTATGTGTAATACTTTACATTTACTGACATTAAACTTCATCTGTCACCAATCTGCCCAAGCCTGTATGCTGTCCATGTCACTCTGTAATGATTCAACAAATTCAAGATTATCTGCCAATTCACCTATCATGGTATCATCTGCAAATTTAACCAGCTTGTTATTTATATTCTTGTCCAAATCATTTATATATATTAAAGATAGCAGCGGCCCCAGAACTGTCCCCTGATGGACACAACTCTTAACATCGGCCAGTTCTGATGAGGTTCCTCACACCATCACTCTCTGCTTCCTGTGTCTGAGCCAATTCTGCATCCATCTACAAACATCACCCTGAACTCCAACTTCTTTTAGTTTGATGCCCAGCCTCTCATGTGGCTTTCTGAAAGACGATATAAACACAGTAATGTTTTATCTTGGTAGAGTAATATGTTTTGCTCTACTTTCCCCTTTTGTATTATTAATAAGTAGCCTTTGTCAGAATGCCTCAAATCTCACACTTACCACTGTTTATAAGGTATTATAGTATATAACTTATCCCCACCTTCCCTTCTATATCTATAACCTCAGGCAATTAGGTATAGTAAAGACAAACAGGGGTTAAGTTACAATTTAAACACTGTATTATTGGTAATATTCATAAATAATAACAATATGCAAAGCACATTTGAATATTGACAACCATACAACCTGATTAAATGGTGATGTGTAGTTTCCAGCGGCCCACAGACTTGTAGTTATTTAAAATGTCTCTAATTAAGGCATCATTGGTGCTCAGCTTTCTTTAGAACAGGCCACAAGCCTAAGCTGTGCTCTTCATTGTGTTGTCTTCTTCATCATATGTTAGTAAGAGAGAGATACTTCTTCATCATCACAGGTTAGCAAGAGAGAGAGAGATTGTGAGGTTAAGCAAGTAAATATATAGATGTTCTGTCCAACCCCTAGAGCCAATAGGATATCATGGTACTTAAAAGCTTCTGATCCAAGCCAATTCCAAACAGCTATACTTCAGACCAATAGGGGTTGAAAGACTTTAGCAGAGAAACAGTCGCCAAACTGGTTTAAGGCACATCCCCCAAATCCTGTCATAAAATTCAAAGAGACCCATTCCTAAATGGGGGGGGGGGGGGGGTAAACACTAAATTACATTGCTTTGCCTAAATTATAAATAAAGACATACAAAATATTTATCAAGTTATATGCAACATCATAACAAGTAATATCATCTGCTCCACTTTGATCATACCCTTTTGTTGCTTCCTCATAGAATTCCAACATGCTGGTAAAACACGACCTCCCTTATCTGAACTTATGCTGACCATTCAGTAAAAAATCTGTTCTTGCCAGGTGTTGCTCAATCTTACCCTTAATAATTCCTTCCATTAATTTTCCTGTGATGCACCTTAAGCTTACTGGCCTATAGATGCTTGGATCTGCCCGGTCAACCCTTTTATATAACGTGATAATATTTGCCATTTTGCAGTCTTTCAGAACTTCCCCAGTGTGCAGTAACTTCCTAAAATTGTGTAAAGGGTTTATTTCTGTCTTCTTAAGAGCTCTAGGAAAATAGGTAAATAGTATCTGGTCCTGATGATATTCATGATTAACTCCTAGCTGGATGAAGTAGCTGCCCACCTCCATTCAGAATTCTGAATCCATCAATATGTTTAAGAAGCATTTGAAGACTCTTTTGTTTGGTATATTTCTGTCTAACTGATATTAGCTGTTAGATTTCATAATCTATAACAACTACAACTTATTATTTGTATAGCACACTTCACTGAGTGGAAGCAAAGAGCTCTATGAACAATATTCCTTTACAATACAAGTACAGATTATACTATGCGACCACTACGGGGTTGCAGCACCCCAAATCCCAGACACAAGTCCTGGTACAGTAGTAAGGTTTATTTTAATAAATATCTTATAAATAGATTTCTTTAATACGCACAATCCCATACAGTTCTTCTCTTTTCCTTTATTTCACTCCACCAGGCAAGCTTTGTTCTTCATCCACCTTACCCCCACTCACCTTGATGAGGTCAAACGGGCCCTTTTATGTCAGACCTGGGAGAACTTCCAGGGCTAGCGCTTATAAAGTATGGATGATGGATCCCTGCAACACTCCTTAGCAGCACCCCCAGAATCCGACAAGTCTGTCCTATGGGACTACAGTTCCCAGCATGCCTTGTGGGTGTCTGTGTAGGAAGCATTGCCCTGGCAGGCTTCCACCTAGCATGTCTGGGGGGCATATAATCCTGTCCTTCCCCCTGACCTTCCACTTCACTGGCTTACCAGCCGGGTATTATTCCTTGGTCCAACCCTGCCAGGATGCCAGTGTACACACTGACATATTATCAGGTTGTGCAGAAGAAAGCAGTTTTACTTTCATGACTAGAAGAAAGACATAGTGAAATTACTTTACTTTAAAATATATCTTATTGTTCTTTGAGCATTGATCTTAAAAAGTTTTATCATTCGCGACCACGTTTTAAACTTAATAATTGTAATTAACACATGGTAGATTAAAGGATGGTGCAGTTGTAGCACTGCTGCCTTGCAGTAAGGAGACCAGGGATTGTGTCCCACATACTCCCTGCGTGAAGTTTGCGTGTTCTCCCCATATCCGTGTGAGTTTCGTTCAGGTGCTCCGATTTCCTCCTACAGTCCAAAGACCTGCACGTTAGGTGAGGTGATGCTAAATTGGCCCTAGTTTATGTTTGGCGTGTGCGTGTGTGTGTTCGGCCTGTGATGGACTGGCAACCCCTCCAGAGTTTGTTTCTGCCCTGCACATTGTGCTAGCTGAGATAGACTCCAGCCACCCCATGCCCCCCACCCCAACGCAATCCTGGTCTGGATTAAGCAAGTTAGAAAATGATATGTCATGCTAGATTACCTGGGCTCACAGATGATTTTAAATTGTCATTTTTGACAATTCGGCCTGCCACCAAAGAAAGGTTTGTCCACTCATATGTTAGATACAATAAAAATTTTGTGGTTGACCAAGTGAAGGAGGGTCAATGAAACAGGAAAATTTTGGGGTGCCCACAAGACCCTCCCTGTTTACTGATAAGGTCCAAAACAAAAACAACACTCAATAGTGTGAGAAAAGACAACAAAAGTAAATGCCATGTAGTCAAGTGGTGTCTAATGCCTCTTTCAATGGGTCTTCTGACTTTGACCTCCTTTCATCAGTTTGTCTGCCTAAGGTAAAGTCATCCCTGATGGAGGATCGCAGGAATCATTGGGTAGATGGGTCCTTTCATTGGATTGGCTGGCCCAGCGCTGTCTCAGCTGTTGAATGGCCAATTGGGGGAGGCAGCTTGATGTTAAATTCTGCTCCGTACTTTGAATATTTTTATTTTTATACTGTATTGAGGATTATTGTATTCTGTTCTGTGTACAGGGTGGGCCATTTATATGGATACACCTTAATAAAATGGGAATGGTTGGTTATATTAACTTCCTGTTTGTGGCACATTAGTATATGTGAGGGGGGAAACTTTGCAAGATGGGTGGTAACCATGGTGGCCATTTTGAAGTTGGCCATTTTGGATCCAACTTTTGTTTTTTCAATAGGAAGAGGGTCATGTGACACATCAAACTTATTGGGAATTTCACAAGAAAAACAATGGTGTGCTTGGTTTTAACGTAACTTTATTCTTTCATGAGTTATTCCCAAGTTTCTGACCACTTATAAAATGTGTTCAATGTGCTGTCCATTGTGTTTGTGTTAACAAACAAAACCACCGCTATTGGTCTGACACTAACCCACATTGGATAGAACCCTCCAAGACTGTTGGAACAAAACAATTGATGGTATGGTGTGGTATATGGGGTACAAAGATAGTGGGGCCATTCTTCATCAATGGAAACCTCAAGGCCACTGGATATGCGAAATTGCTACATGATGATGTGTTTCCCTCTTTATGCACTGAAGCTGGCACGTTCCCTGAGTTTTTCCAGCAAGATGGTCACCACCACATTATGGGTGTCAGGTCCGAGCATTCCTAGATGAACAGTTTCCTGGAAAGTGGATTGGTCGTCGTGGGCCAGTTGAATGGCCCCCAAGGTCTCCCGATCTGACCCCCTTAGACTTTTATCTTTGGGGTCATCTGAAGGCAATTGTCTATGCTGTGAAGATACGAGATGTGCAGCACCTGAAACTACGGATACTGGAAGCCTGTGCTAGCATTTCTCCTGCGGTGTTGCTATCAGTGTGTGAAGAGTGGGAGAAGAGGGTTGCATTGACAATCCAACACAATGGGCAGCACATTGAACACATTTTATAAGTGGTCAGAAACTTGTAAATAACTCATGAAAGAATAAAGTTACGTTACAACCAAGCACACCATTGTTTTTCTTGTGAAATTCCCAATAAGTTTGATGTGTCACATGACTCTCTTCCTATTGAAAAAACAAAAGTTGGATCCAAAATGGCCGACTTCAAAATGGCCACCATGGTCACCACCCATCTTGAAAAGTTTTCCCCCTCACATATACTAATGTGCCACAAACAGGAAGTTAATATCACCAACCATTCCCATTTTATTAAGGTGTATCCATATAAATGGCCCATCCTGCATTGTATTGTTTTGATGCCCTTCTTTTTAACACCCATTGCACGGCCAACCTACCTGGAAAGGGGTCTCTCTTTGAACTGCCTTTCCCAAGGTTTCTTCCATTTTTTCCCTACAAGTGTTTTTTTTATTATTTTGGGAGTTTTTTCTTGTCTTCTTAGAGAGTCAAGGCTGGGGGGCTGTCAAGAGGCAGGGCCTGTTAAAGCCCATTGCGGCACTTCTTGTGTGATTTTGGGCTATACAAAAATAAATTGTATTGTATTGTTTCGTGCGGTCAATGACACCTGTTTTCAGACGGTCATCCCTTTGAGGCTCCGGGACTGGAAGGAGTGGGGTTAATTGCCATCACTGGGTGGTTTCTCAAGACAGTGGAGGAAGATAATGACAAAACTGTTAGTGACATTGCCACCTTTTGGCCTGGGGTGGTATCACATACCTTGGATGGGGATCCTCAGATGTTGCATGTGTGTCAATGTGTACAGTAAATAGGATAAATGACTTACTCAGGGTCATACAAAGTTAGTGTTAGGATTTAGCTTGGAATGTGATGCATTTATATAGGTCCTTTTTATAGGAAAAAGCCATTTTATAAGTATAAAGCAATATATAAACAACATTTTTCCAGTACTGCGGTGGGCTGGTACTCTGCCGGGGGTTTGTTTCCTGCCTTACGCCCTATATTGGCTAGGATTGGCTCTAGCAGACCCCCGTGGCCCTGCAGTTAGGGTATAGCAGGTTGGATAATGGATGGATGGATTTTTCCAATATGTACTCTTGCAGAAGATATGTTTAGGGTGACACATGGATTGAAAAAGCAGCCTTTTACAGTGTCCATTTTAGGACATTCTCCTCCCTCTGACAAAACTCCACATAAAATTTGAAAGGGTTTGGATACTTTCGGAAGGCACTCTATATAAAATAATAGCACTGCATGTTAAATTCCCAACATTGTGTGACCATGAATGAGTCACTTCACAGTGTAAGCTCTGAGTGTATGATGTTGTTTGCAGTCATTATGGACCCCTAGTGTTTGAAGCAGAGTGTTGTAGAGCAATTAAAAAAGTTAATTAGGATCAAAAACAGGTCATTTATTAAGAAAAGGTTTAGAATGAAAATCTGCAGCCACAGATTTATAGAGCACAAGGCTACAGTGTCCATTTTAGGACATCCTCTTCCCTCTGACAAAAGTCCGTCATTCTTCATTCAAAATTCCATTCCCCCTTCTGCCTCTTTAAATTCATTATGCGTCCTCTGACAATACTTCCTGGCTCCCTGCATCAAACATCTAATAGAAAATGAACAATGCTTTAAACATTATGGGAGTAAATATAATCGTTTACGCTTTAAATCATTTACCATGTGCAAAAAGCAAATCATAAAAATGCACATTACAAATAACGTTGTATAAGGAAAGTGGCACAATGCATAATAAACCTGCAGCCTGAAGAAGTTTCAAATAATTTTAAGGTGGAATAAAATGCCACAAATGACTATCTGAAATATATTTCTGCCCATTTAGAAATAATTGACGAATACCATGCCTCCATTTGAAGTACCCAGCCTGCAGATTTTGTCTTTGAGTTTTGAAGTAGGGGTTGAGGAGGGAGTGCTTTGTTGAAACACACACAGTTTTTGTCAGAGGATGGATGCCGTTTTGAAAGAGGCTTTGCTTCGACCACCAGGTGGCCATAATGACTGCAGACAACATGTAGATACACCACTGTAAGCTCTGAACTTATGCTGTGAAGTGACTCATTCAGGATCACACAATGTTGGGAATTTAATGTGCAATGCTATTAATTTATATGGAGTTCCTTCAGAAAGTATCCAAACCCTTTCATCTTTTACACATTTTTTATGTTGCAGTCTTATTCTAAAATAATTTAAGTTCATATCTTTCCTCATCAAGCAGCACCCAACATTCGAGAATGACAAAGTAAAAACAAGATTTCAGATATTTTTGCAAATTTCTGACAATTACAAAATGTAGCCTCAGCATTCAGCCTCTTTGTCCAGTACTACCTTGAAGACTCTTTGGCAGCGTTTCCAGCTTGTATTCTTTTTGGGTCTGACATAACAAGCTTCACACACCTGGATTTGGGGATTTTTCTGCCATTCGTCTCTGCAGATCCTCTCGAGATCTGTCAGGTTGGATGGAGACCATTAGAGGACGGCTATTTTCAGGACTCTCCAGAGAGGTCCAATTGGGTTCAAATCAAGTATCTGGCTGTGCTACTCATGACCATTCACAGAGTTGACCCTAAGGCATTCCTGTGTTGTCTTGTGTTTTGTGCTCCTGGAAGGTGAAACTTATGCCCAGTCTGAGGTCCAGAGCACTCTGACACTGGATGTCATTTAGTGTGTCTCTGTATTTTGCTCAGTTCAGTTTCCCCTTGACCCTGACTAGCCTCCCATTCCCAAACCTTCAGTATGATGCTACCACCACCATGCTTCACCACTGGAATAATATTGTACAGGTGATGAGTGGTGCCTGACTTCCTCCAGGGTTGATACTAAGAATTGAGGACATACAGTTCAATCTTGGTTTCACCAGATCAGAAAATCTAGTTTCTCATGGTCCAAGAGTCCTTTAGGTGTCATTTTGTAAACTCCAAGTTATATTCTATGTATCTGGCTACTCTGCCATGAAGCCCAGAATGGTGAAGTGTTTCAGTGGTGGTTGTCCTTCCAGAAAATTCTCACATTTCCACACAGACTTCCTTGAGCTCAGCCAGAAACACCATCAGGTTCTTGGCCACCTCTCTTACACAAGGCTCTTCTGCCCCAGTTGCTCAGTTTGACCAGGTGGGCAGCTCTAGGAAGAGTTGTGATTGTTGCATACTTATCTGGAGAGACAATCTCAATAGGCTTCATGGCTTGGCTTTTTCTCAGCTGTGGGACCTTCTATAGACAGGTGGTGGCCTTTCCTAATCAGGTCCACTTAACTGAGTTGACCACAGGTGGACTCCAAAACAAGGTGTAGAAACATCTTGATAGTGATCAATAGAATAGGATGCAACTGTGTAAAGTTGCAAGTGTCATAGCAAAGGGGTCCGAATGCTTGTGTCAATGTGATATTTCAGTTCTTATTTTTAATAAATTTGAAAACATTGAAATTTTCACTTTATCATTCATAATGTCATTTTATAAAGGAAAAAAATAAATTTAAACAAATTTAGCATGATGCAGAATCATAACAAAATGTGAAAAAGTTAAGGGGTCTGAATACTTTGCAAAGGCACTGTAATGTGTAAAAACCAAAGTCAGCCACTTTATTAACACAGAGCAACAGTTTCCATACTTTTACAATGTTTAGTCTTGCGGGGAAAAATGTTCTTGTTGCCACAATAAAAGATATTTAGCCCACATTGGCATATTTATGGACCTTTTCTATCTCCCAACCATCTTTATAAGCCTAAAGTAGAACTGTAGGACACTTTTTGACAGGTTAAGTGACAAATGAAGTCAGCTGTGGAGGACTCCACAGCCCACATTTTGCCTTACAATTGGGTCCATACGTATCTACAGAACTTCACAGCAGTGGTTCCCAACCTTTTTTTGGCCATGCCCCACCTAGGCCTCTCTAAAATCATGATGTCCCCCACTGTAACATATACCTTATTCTTATGATTCCCTATTCAAAAAGTGAACTCCTACTCATGTGGTGGAAGCCCATAATGTCATTAATTTGGTCTAAACAAGCTTCCAAAGAACATGGAAACAAAAGAGGGAAAGGGTAGTTGAAGTACTGACAAAGAAATCACTAAGAAATTGTTAAAAAAAAAATATAATATGAAGTAATATGAAAATACAGCAAATACAGTTTTGAAAACATATAATAAAAGACGTGATATTCATAAATATAAAATAACTCTAATGACAGCTTTTTCTGTAATATTTTGATCATTTTATATTTTTGTTATATTGCAAAATTTTATAATCATTGTTACAATTCATATTATTTTAATGGTAAAATTGATTTCTAAGTAGAAAAACCCAATCCAGTTGTAAAATCATAAAATAATATAATATGAAGTAATATGAAAATACAGTTTTGAAAACATATAATAAGATATGTGATATTCATAAATATAAAATAACTTTAATAACAGCTTTTTCTGTAATATTTTTATATTTTTGTTATACAGTAATCCCTCCTCCATCGCGGGGGTTGCGTTCCAGACCCCCCCGCGATAGGTGAAAATCCGCGAAGTAGAAACCATATGTTTGTATGGTTATTTTTATATATTTTAAGCCCTTATAAACTCTCCCACACTGTTTATAAATATTCCCCGCAGAGTTATACAGCATAATCCCTTTGTATTCTCTTAGATATTAGGTAAGATTCATTGAAATTATGTATATAAACACACTGTTTATAAACAGTAAAACCTAAATATTATTTTAAAGATATTGAGTGTCTCCGATATCACATATGTTACAGCCATTACGATAGATAAGTCACCAGCAATAAATACGTACATTGCAAGAAAAATAGTATACAGTAAATGTGTGTACAGTGACACTAAACGTACATACATGTACTAAGCACTGTAAGAAGAAAATTAATTATGGTTACTCACCAACAATGACACGATGACTTGTCCGATAACAAGGGCGTTACAGCCCTTGTAAAGGAGCCACTTCAGGCGATTGTGTAGCACTGCCGTTGTTCTTCTTCTGGCAGTCTTCAATCCAAATCCCTAAAGCAGATTCCATCCAGACTACTGCCTTATTACATCCACTTACAACTCGTTTTGCACCCTGGTTAAAAGGACGCTGCAGCCGTAGATCTTATATTCCTTTCCTACTTTTTAAATAAAAAGAATCGTAGCCTTCAACAAATCCAAAACGTTTACCTTTTCGGCAATCGTTAACATCTTCTTCTTGCGCTTGGGCACGGCACCTGAAGCAGTAGCAGATTGTTTTGGAGCCATAATGAAGGGCTTGACTATGCACAAAGATAAACACTAAAGAGCACAACTCTTTACACAGCAAAGCACGTTGATGCTGAATGAGCGAGATGAGACTTCCTGGTTAACACTGCATAGCTCCTGCGTGCTCTGATTGGTTAGCTTCTCAGTCAGGAGAACTTAACTGCGTGCTCTGATTGGTTGGCTTCTCCGCCATCCGCCAATAGCGTCCCTTGTATGAAATCAACTGGGCAAACCAACTGAGGAAGCATATACAGGAAGTAAAAAGACACATTGTCCGCAGAACCCGCGAAGCAGCGAAAAATCCGCGTTATATATTTAGTTATGCTTTCATATAAAATCCGCGATAGAGTGAAGCCGCGAAAGTCGAAGCGCGATATAGCGAGGGATTACTGTATTGCAAAATTTTATAATCATTGTTACAATTCAGGGCAGCACGGTGGCACAGTGGGTAACGCTGCTGCCTCGCAGTTAGGAGGCCCGGGTTTGTTTCCCAGGTTCTCCCTGTGTAGAGTTTGCATGTTCTCCCCGTGTCTGCGTGGGTTTCCTCCTGGCACTCCGGTTTCCTCCCACAGTCCAAAGACATGCAGGTTAGGTGCATTGGCGATCCCAAATTGTTCCTGGTGTGTGGGTGTGTGCACCCTGTGGTGGGCTGGCACCCTGCCCGGGGCTTGTTTCTTGCCTTGCGCCCTGTGTTGGCTGGGATTGGCTCCAGCAGACTCCCGTGACCCTGTAGTTAGGATATAGCAGGTTGGATAATGGATGGATGTTACAATTCATATTATTTTAATGGTAAAATTGATTTCTAAGTAGAAAAACCCAAGCCAGATGTAAAATCATAAATTAAAGGGTTCTTCACCATCTCTTCTATGTTTATAAAAAATATATAAATGTCTCTATAAAATATTAAAATAATTTTTTTTCTATCATTTTAACAGTAAACTTGTTTTTTCATTTTATAAATTGCTTAACGTACCTAAATTCTCGAATTGCCCCTCTAAAACATCAAATTGCCCACCTGTGGGGTGTGCGCCTCACGTTGGGAATCACCGCTTTACTTTATATAGTGCCTTTTAATTTTTGAACACCAGCCCAGGACAGCTTGCTGGCATAGCACAGTCAACTTCAGTTTTCTAGGGAAAACGGGTCAGCTGGTTAAGCGACTGACTCAGGGTCTCGTCATGAGTCACTGCTGAGGAGTGTCCCTGCCACTGCATACTTTACAGTTAAACACCTAGAAACACACACTCTGTTTATAACACAACATTCTCAATTGCTCCTATTTGTAAGAAAATAAATGATGCTGTTCTGCAGAGCTGGAAAAATTACTTCAGGGCGACAGGATTTTCTTGTTGCACAGAATATGTGCTCTTATGACAGTTGAAAGTAATATATTGTTTACTTCTACCAATCCATGCATTGCATTTGAAGCATGACATTCAAAGCTTTGTCCAGTAGAGGTCACTAAACCAAACAGCAGGCAGTGCTACAGACTACATTGTTACTAGACAGTAAAAATATTTGCTAACATTTATAGCAATGAAAGCTGCTCTCTATTTCAAAGTAAAATAAATGTCCATCTTTTAATTGCAATGCCTACTGTTTTAATATTTTGGAGACTTTAAAGAGCCTAACAGATATTCAGCACTTTCCACTAAATATGTGACAAGCTTGATTTCAGTTCAGATGACTGAGGAAGGAAAAAAAAAAACCAAACACTCCAGCTCTGAGGAAGGTTTACAGTTCAAACATATTTTTAAGAATGTGCCTTTCTTTAAGAGAAAATCACCACAGAAGATTTGCAGATACAAAACAAAAGTCGTATTGTTTATAGAAGGAAAAAAATGTCAAGGAAAATCGCATTTCCTCAAAATTACACAGTGAGTCAGAGGAAGTGGCAGTGTTCTAAAGACATAATTTTAGAAAATGATAGGACTACTGATCTAATAGAGGGGAAACAAAGTTCGCTTATATCAAAAAGGTCATGGATAGTTGTCCATCCATCCATTTTCTTCTATAATATTCAATTAGATTAAAGTAGGGTGGCGCAGTGGGTAGCGCTGCTGCCTTGCAATTAGGAGACCCAGGTTCGCTTCCTGGGTCCTCCCTGCGTGGAGTTTGCATGTTCTGCCTGTGTCTGCGTGGGTTTCCTCCGGGTGCTCCAGTTTCCTCCCACAGTCCAAAGACATGCAGGTTAGGTGCATTGGCGATTCTAAATTGTCCCTGGTGTGTGCTCGGTGTGTGTGTGTGTGCACGCCCTGCAGGTGGGCTGGCACCCTGCCCGGGGTTTGTTTCCTGCCTTTCCTGCCTGTGTTGGCTGGGTTTGGCTCCAGCAGACCCCCGTGACCCTGTAGTTAGGATATAGCGGGTTGGATAATGGATGGATAGATTAAAGTATACTTTATTTGTCCCCAAGGTGAAATTAAAAAGGCAAAAGTTTTAGAATGCTTCAGTTTTTCCAGTTTGTCTTCAAATTTATTCAGTTGAAATGCAATGAATGACCTAAAATAGTGAAAAGGTAAGCAGTAAACTGTCAGAGGTTTAAATTTAAAGTTGACTTTTTCAGGGAAGGGACGCTGGCGCACGCATGCTGTTGCCTCTCCACCCTGTTAACAACACTTTTCGCAAAATTCGCCTTAATCCTACACTTTCTTACGCTTGTTTTATTTTCTTTATTGTACGTATAGTTTGTGGATGCAGCTGACTCGAATTGCATGGATTTGGTTTAATTTTTACAGAATTTTTACAGACTCTACTTTGACTGAGAACCACTGAATCTGTGGATCACGGGACGAGACCTACGAACATTTCTTTATAGCTGGCGATCTAGGAGCGTGGGATGATCTGTCTCCTTGATTATAGTTGTTATGCTGGTCTGCTCCCTCTTCATTTTACTGTGCTCTGTGACTAAGAACTGATCTGATGTTCATATCCACCTGGCTTGTAGCTCTGGGGTGATCACGCCTGCAATACCCAGCTTTACTGTTTATGGCTGTATGTTGGAACCTCCAAATCCTGCTACCTCCTCCTGCTATGCTTTCTGCTGCTTTGCTATCGCCGCTCATCTGCGTTACCACAAGCGCTTGTCCTACCAGCTCCGCTGTGCTGTGCTGCTTCTCCACTGCTATTAGATAAGTATTGCCCAGTATCATGCTAAAATATTCTCATGACAAACTCCTTCATATTAAACAGTTTGTCCAGAGCAAATAGAGTCTGACTGGAACATCCTAAAAGACGGCGGTATTTTGCGACGCCTGAAATGTGTACATCGCGGGTCAGGTCGCCACTACCGCTGGGCTGCAAATGAAAAGACCACCAGCGGCATTTGCTCAGGAATACGCCGTCCTACTCATGGCCCTGGAAATAGAAGTGTCAGTGTCATATATATATAGGATTATATATCGGAATGTCTGACACCCTATATTCCAAATCGTAACCTTAGATCCTCAAATGAGTGTCTCCTTAGAATTCCAAAAGCTAAACTTAAAAGAAGTGGTGAGGCGGCCTTCTGCTGTTATGCACCTAAAATCTGGAATAGCCTGCCAATACGAATTCGCCAGGCTAATACAGTAGAGCACTTTAAAAAACTGCTGAAAACACATTACTTAAACATGGCTTTCTCCTAACTTCACGTTAACTTAATCCTGATACTCTGTATGTTCAATTCATCATAATAACTATTCATAGTGGCTCTAAAATCTGTACTGACCCCAACTCTCTCTTCTGTTTCTTTTTCCGGTTTCTTTGTGGTGGCGGCCTGCGCCACCACCACCTACTCAAAGCATCATGATGCTCCAACATTGATGGACTGAAAGCCAGAAGTCTACGTGACCATCATCATCGAGTCCTTCCAAGAGAACCCTAAATACAAAGAGGACTGTTTCATTTATGTTAGGTAGATTGCCCAGAGGGGACTGGGCAGTCTAATGGTCTGGAATCCCTACAGATTTAATTTTTTTTTTCTCCAGCCTCTGGAGTTTTTTTGTTTGTTTTTTCTGTCCACCCTGGCCATCGGACCTTACTTATTCTATATTAATTAATGTTGACTTATTTTTATTTTTTATTGTGTCTTCTATTTTTCTATTCTTCATTTTGTAAAGCACTTTGAGCTACATTTTTTTGTATGAAAATGTGCTATATAAATAAACGTTGTTGTTGTTGTTGAAATCTGCCTTAAACTGGGAGCCAGTGTACGGACTTGAGAACTGGAGTTATGTGTTCATATTTTTTTATTTGTGTAATAATTCTTGCAGGCAGCATTTTTAATTAACTGAAAGCTGAACAATTAACTGAAATCTGCAAAATCAGTTTGCCATCGTGAGTAGCTACCTGGACAAAGGTAACACCCTAAACCAATTTAGGGTAAAAAATAAATAATAAAATAAAAAATACATTTTGCTCTTAAAAACTTGGGTTTTGGTTGCTGCTAAGGAACCGTGTGGGAATTGTTAAATCTTTTTTTCCCTTTAGAAGGGTTTTTTTTTGCCCGCATAAGAGCAAAAGTAGCTGGGTGTTTGGAGGTGCGCTTGGAAAAGTTACTTGTACTTATACGGGTACTTGTTCTTGTTATCTGCTGTGAAATAATGAGTCTAAACACACTAAAAGAAGGTTTGGGGAAGCCACCCGTATATTGTTCCTAGCTGCAAAAGGATTTAGAGAGCACAATTGATGTTGCTGGTTTGAGTTCACAAAATGAAGTGCCCTTGGTTTGGCAAGATGGAGGATTTATAGTCCGTAACCTGGAAGTGACTTCAGTCTGGGAGCCGGAACCGGGAGTGACGTGAATCAGACAGGTTTTCCTGTATTTGATCTGCAGAATTAACAGAAACCGGTTTAGAACACCCCACCACCCCCTGGCCCGGCGGGTAATCACTTCCACTTGGTCCACTCAGCTCGCTCCTAGTCGCACGTGTGTGACACTGTATTTGAATTAGCATTGAGGAGGCAGGGTAGAAAGCAGCAGTAACTGATATCGGCATTTGTAAGAAAATACCAGCTTCATCATAACAGTGATTCCTTAGTTTAAAAGAAAAGAAAAAAAGGTTGTGGCTGACTTCAAAGTAGTAAAAGAGGAAGGCTTAGTGGTGTGCAGGTAAGCAGCCATTGTTAAGACGCCGATCAGGCACAAGGGGCTGTAGGAGCAGATAAGGTAGTAAAGTTTTATTTATTTGTTTATTCTAGATTGAACAGTCCTTAGTGGTCCAGAGGTAGAACAGTTAAGCGGGCAACAGTGTAAGAGTTCAATAATACGGGGGAATATACACAGTGTGAGTGGAGTGCAAAGTTAGGAAAGCGACAGAGAAAGGAAAGTTAACCTCACAGAAAGACAAATAGCAGGCAGCAGAGAGGGAGAACAGGACAGGAGCTTAAGGAGAAAAAGTGCAAAATAGCTGTAGCATATTTTAGTATTACCATTTAAGTTAAATTATTTAATTTTAGGAAAAAATAAAAAAAGGTAAGGCAGTTTACTAATCCCAAATCAAATTTTAATAATGAGGCCAGTGCAATGCAAGTACTGTTGGATGATGGACTTTTTAGATGATGGTTTGGAAGAGCCAGTTGTCTATGAGGGCTACATCTGCAAGAGATGCCAGCTGATCCAGCACCTCGAGCTAAGGGTCGCTGAACTGGAGGAGGAGTTGTCTGACCTACATTGTGTTATAATACATTTTTCTTTAAGGATCCATTCACATGTGCATGCTAAGTTTTGCACACAGAGGCACAGCATTTAGAATTGCCAACCAAGCATAGACTAGATAGCCAAAGACAACTGGAGGATTGTATAGTCAGCCTAAACACAGAATAATATTTCTGTCCTCTGTTAGTACAAAATCTTCTTTCCTTGTTGGGAGAATGAGAACCGACATGTAGGCATTATGCTATTTCTGTATTTTGTGGAGGAGGAGCCCTTGTTTGGAGACCAGAGAACACCAGCACGTGAAGTAGATAGTATAAAAGGCTTGGACAATACAATACAATACAGTTTATTTTTGTATAGCCCAAAATCACACAGGAAGTGCCGCAATGGGCAATGGACAACAGCAAAACCCTTTGAAACTGCTCTGACCTCCGTCCGAAAATCCTTTCAGCGTGGTGACGAAAAAATGGCAGACTGCGTAGATCCAGACTCCCACACCTGGATAAAAGTCTGTTATATGTTTCCCGTCTGTAACCGCGTCAACCGTCAGTAAATGTAAGCTAAAGTATATTTTTCTCATGTGATTCTTATACCGCCGTAATCACGATGGGAGGGATATCGCCTTTTCTGTCATATTACTATATTGTTTAATTACTTAATGTGCCGCAATTTCAAAAGAACACATTTCCGGAGAGCTAATGCCTCCAAAGGAAACACGTTGTAATAGAGAATTCGCAGTCTTGGCCCAGGTGTCCTTTAGAGAGATAGTGTGCACCCCCAAGGTGGTGCGGGAGGACATTCCAGACCAGACAGGTACAAATAGGTGGGTCACGGTCACAAGGTGTAAGGTAAAGGGTGCATACTGTCCGGGGGCATCAACCCCAGAATTAGAAGTGTCAAACCGTTATCATGTCCTTGCGGAGCTGGACGGTGTCTCTGATAATTCTGAGGTGGTAGGCAGGGATGATGAGCCCCAACGGGCCACCTCAAAACCAGTTCCCAAAAAGAGAGAGGTAGTGATAGTTGGGGACTCAACCATTACGGGAATTGAAGCACAGGTGTGCTCCAGAGAGAGTCTCACACGGTGTGTTGCTTTCTGGGAGTACAGGTGGGAGACCTCCCTGGAAGGGTGGATAGGCTCTTGGCCAGAGCAGGGGTGGATCCAGTTGTCATTGTTCATGTTGGAACAAATGACATACAGTACATAAGTGTAGTCTGTCAGTTCTGCGGTCCAAATTCAAAGAGTTAGGTGCCAAGCTGAGGAGCAGAACTGACAAGGTAGTCTTCTCCAAAGTTCTGCCTGTGCCACGCGCCAGTCCAGGTAAAACTGAGGAGATTAGAAGGCTTAAGGAGAGGCCAGGTTTAGATCTATACATGGAGGAACAAACAATGGTATAGAAATAAAAGTTCCTAGTAATGTGAATTATAAGCAAACATTTAAATGTAGAAGGAGTAACACATTAAAAATAGCTTGCCTTAATGCTAGAAGTATCAAAAATAAGGTGAGTTGGAGTTGTATGTAGCAGAGTAAAATTAGGATATTATAGCAATAACGTAAACCTGGCTAAATAACAAAGGTGGGGATGAGTGTAACATAGAGGGATACACATTTTTTAGGAAGGATAGACAGAACAGAAAAGGAGGTGGGGTTGCTGTTTATGCCAAACAGAATTTAAAAGTAAGTCCTCTTCAGCTGGATGATGAGCCCCATCTTAGTGAGGACATCTGGCTTCGCCTGGAAAGCATTAGGGAAAGAGGTCTTATTTTAGGAGTGTGTTATAGACCACCCAATTCAGTCAGTAATTTCAACACACATCTTTTTAGTAATATCATAAAGGCAAGTTTACAGGGAGATATTATAGTCATGGGGGACTTTAATTATCCAAATATTAACTGGGATAACCTTGCAGATGGAGGAGCACAAGAGTTTTTAGAAGTAATCAGTGACTGGTTTTTAACACATCATGTTAAAGCACCAACACAGGGTGAAGCCTATCTGGATTTAGTATTTTGTAATAATCAGGATAGAATTGAGGGTGTAGAGGTGATTGAACCACTAGGGTCACGTGACCATAATGTAATACAATTCTCAGTATTTTGTAAGAGTGCAGATGCAAAGACTAAAAGTGTTAAGTTGAACTTTAGTAGGGCTAATTTTGAGCAGATGCGACAATGTCTAAGTAGGATACATGGGGATAAGCTTTTAAGTGTGGAGACAGTCGAGGAGCAGTGGAACAGGTTTAAAAATGGTTTGCATGTAATGCAGGGCAGATACAGACCTAAATTTGGAATCAATAGGAAACAAAAAAAACTCCACAGTGGATTAATAAAGATTTAAAAACAGAAGTTGCAAAGGAAAAAACTACTATATAAGGCGTATAAGACTAATGACTGCAAAGTGAATCATAGAGCGTATGAGAACATGATGGCAACCACTAAAAAGGATATCAGGGAGCTTGAAAGACAGTTGGAGAGGAATATAGCAGATAAGGCGAAAGAAGACCCTAAGAGATTCTTTCAGTATTTTAGTAGTAAAAGAACAGTCAAGGAGGAGGTCAAGTGCATCAGAAATAGTAAAGGGGAATTACAAGATACAGACAGTGAAATAGCAGATGCCCTAAAGTTACATTTTTCTGAGGTATTTACAAGTGAGCAAGTGGATAACCTCCCAGAGGTAAACGCAACTACTAAGGAGGTACTGAGGGATTTAAAAATTGTAGACGGAGAAGTGCTGCTCAGATTAGATAAGATGAAATCAAACAAATAACCAGGACCAGATAATATTTATCCTCATGTTCTTAAGGAGGCTAGTGAGTACAGATATAAACCCTTGACACATATTTTTAGGGAGTCACTGCGCACTGGAGAGATTCCGAAGGACTGGAAAATGGCAAATATCATCCCATTATATAAAAAGGGTGACAGGGCAGATCCAAGCAACTATAGGCTAGTAAACTTAACATGCATCACAGGAATATAAATGGAAGGAATTATTAAGGATAAGATTGAGCAACACATGGCAAGGACAGGAGTTATTAAGAACAGTCAACTTTGGTTTTAGAAGAGGGAGGTTGTGTTTTACTAACATGCTGGAATTCTATGAGGAGGCAACAAAAGGATACGATCAAAGTGGAGAAGATGATATTATTTATCTGGGTCTTTCAGAAAGCATTTGATAAGGTGCCACATGAGAGGTGGGCATCAAGTTAAAAGAGATGGGAGTTCAAGGTGATGTTTTTTGATAGGTGCAGAATTGGCTCAGACACAGGCAGCAGAGGGTGATGGTGTGAGGAACCTCATCAGAATTTGCCGATGTTAAGAGTGGTGACCAGCAGGGGTCAGTGTTAGGGCCATTGCTATTTTTAATATATGTAAATGATTTAGATAAGAATATAAGTAACAAGCTGGTTAAGTTTGCAGATGATACCAAGATAGGTGGATTAGCAGATCATTTGGAATCCATTATATCATTACAAAAGGACTTGAATAGCATACAGGCTTGGGCAGATGAAATTTAATGTCAGTAAATGTAAAGTATTACACATAGGAAGTAAAACTGTTAGGTTTGAATACACAATGGGCGATTGGAAAATCAAGATTACACCTTATGAGAAGGATTTAGGAGTCATAGTGGACTCTAAGCTATCGACTTCCAGACAGTGTTCAGAAGCCATTAAGAAGGCGAACAGACTGTCAGGTTATATAGCGCCTCGATGTGTGGAGTACAAGTCACAGGAGGTTCTGCTCAAGCTTTATAACACACTGGTGAGGCCTCATCTTGAGTACTGTGTGCAGTTTTGGTCTCCAGGCTACAAAAAGGACATATCAGCGCTAGAAAAGGTCCACAGAAGAGCAACGAGGCTGATTTAGGGCTACAGGGGTTGAATTATGAGGAAAGAGTAAAAGAGCTGAGCCTTTACAGTTTAAGCAAAAGAAGATTAAGAGGTGACATGATTGAAGTGTTTAAAAGTATGAAGAGAATTAGTCCAGTGGATCAAGACTGTGACTTTAAAATGAATTCATCAAGAACACGGGGACACAGTTGGAAACTAAATTTAAATTTCGCACCAACATTAGGAAGTTTTTCTTTACACAAAGAACGATAGACACTTGGAATAAGCTACCAAGTAGTGTGGTAGACAGTAAAACGTTAGGGACTTTCAAAACTCGACTTGATGTTTTTTTGGAAGAAATAAGTGGGTTGGGCTGAATGGCCTGTTCTCGTCTAGAGTGTTCTAATGTGATTCTAGTTCTAATTTTGACTACCACTGCCACCTTACTCCAATGACCAGCCCCACCACATTTCTAGTACAAGTTCTACATAAAATTGCATGGCCACAGCTCACTACTCTGTCATTTACTTATTGTTTGAATTCTGAATGACTTACCTCTCCTGACACAGATAACCAAAAGAGGGTGAAGGGTTTTGACTATGTAAAAACCATACAGGGTCTTGTTTAATTTCAAACATTGAACTATGAATGAACTCCCTCAAAACATGAAAGATATCTAGAACGGACTGGGTATAATTACTAGACTCAGTCAGTCTGGGGCTCAGGTGCTAGAAGGGGATCTGGACAAAGATAACACCCTAAACCAATTTTCCCTACCACTGCCATCTTCTTCCAATGACCAGTCCCACCACACGGTCTCTATTAAATCCGCCACTCCTACCACTTCAACATGAATAGCCAGTGATGAGTCCCATCTCTGAACATCAGTATGGCCTGTCCATAAGTGAAGACCAAGTGAGGAGACAATAGGAAGAACTACAGGACTAGATGGTGTCAATCCTTGAGTTCTTAAGGCCTGTGGTGACCAAATTTGTTTGATCCTCTGTCTCCTTTTCAATCTGTCTGTAAGGCTCCAAAAACTGCCTCTGCTGTGGAAAATATTCGGCTTTGTTTCTGTTCCAAAGAAGGCAGGTGCTTCACCTAATGGGTACCATGGCCTTTATGCCCCACATCATGAAGTCCTTTGAGAGACTGGTCCTGGACTATATGAGTCCTCTTGTGGTAGACCACAAGATTGAAGTGGAGAATTGAACAAGGCATATTCTCAACTGTACAAAGCTGGGAGCATTGTAAGGACTATGTGTATTGTGATTTCTCCTGTGATTTCAGTACCATCCAACCATCCCTGTTAAGGAGTAAACTCTGAGATATGCAGGTGGATAAGCCTATGGTGTCCTGGATAATGGACTATCTGACGGACAGCCCGCATTTTGTGAGACTCAAGGATTGTGTTTCTGATATGGATGTGTGCTGCACTGTAACACCACAAGGAACAGTCCTGTCTCCTTTTCTCTTCACACTGTACACCCCAGACTATAACTACAACTGCAAGTCATGTCACTTGCAGAAATTCTCAGATGATTCTGCACTTATAAGGTATGTCGACAAGGGATATGAGATAGAGGAGAGGTGCCAGCTGGAGAACTTTGATTCTTGGTGCCGAAAGAATTGTTTAAATAGACAGAACTTTATTAACCTAAGCAAAACCATGAAACTGGTCATTGACTTTTGCTATTCATGGAGTGGATGGAGATGGTAGGTCACTGCTTAGGGATCCATATCAATGACAGGTTGGACTGGTCTTGTAACAGTGGATCTATAGAAGAAATGGCAGAGCAGGTCTTTTTTCTTAGGACATTGTGTTCCTTTAAAGAGGATAATGAAATCCTTCCAATCTTCTATGACTCTGCAATGGCCAGTGCAATTTTCTACACTGTGGTCTTCAGTACCAGAAATGGCATTTCCTACCAAATCCACAAACTAATAAAAAGAGCAGGATTAGTTATGAGACACCCGCTGGACCTCCTGGAATTAGTAGTGAAGGAGAGAATGAAGACAAAGTTGAGATCTATCTATCTATCTGGCCATTGGACCTTACTCTTATTCAATGTTAATTAATGCTGATTTATTCTGTTTTCATATTGTGTTTTTTTATTTTTCTATTCTTTATTATGTAAAGCACTTTGAGCTACTGTTTGTATGAATATGTGCTATATAAATAAATGTTGTTGTTGTTGTTGTTGTATCTATCTATCTATCTATCTATCTATCTATCTATCTATCTATCTAT
>JANRMT010062796.1:97731880-97834543 GCA_026402145.1 Polypterus bichir lapradei | reverse complement strand
TATCTATCTATCTATCTATCTATCTATCTATCTATCTATCTATCTATCAAAAATTAGTTGCTCTTCCTTTCAGTGATCTAAATGAAGAAATAGCAAAGCAATTGTGCAGTATCATACTATACAGCGACTTGTAATAGAACATTAGAACAAAATATGGGTCAAGAGCAAGTCATTCAGCCCAACAAAGCTTGCCAGTCCTTTCTGCTTAATTCCTTTAGTTGAGTTTTGAAAGTCTTTAAAGCCCTGTGTCTACCACACTACATTGTCACTTGTTGGATGTGTCTAATGGTTCTCCGTGTGAAGAAAAACATAATGATTGTTAGAAATTTACCTTTAACAAGTTTCCAACTGTGTTCCCATGTTCTTGTTGGACTCATTTTAAAATCACAGTCTCGATCCACTGCACTAATTCCTTTCAAAATTTTAAACACTTCAGTCATGTCGCTCTTGTCTGGACTATTTCTAGTGCTTTTATGTAGCCTGGAGACCAAAACTGCACGCAGTACTCCAGATGAGGCCTCACCAGTGTGTTATACAGCTTGAGCAGAACCTCCTGTGACTTGTACTCCACATATCAGGGTGTTATATAACCTAACATCCTATCAGCTTTCCTAAATAGTTTCTGAACACTTTTTGGTAATTGACAGTGAAGAGATCACTACAACTCCTAAATCCTTCTAATAAGGTGTACTTTCGATTTTCAGACCTCCCATTGTGTATTTAAAACTAACATTTTTACTTACTACATGTAATATTTTACATTTACTTATATTGAATTTCACCTACCATAAGTCTGCCCAAGCCTGTCTGTTGTCCAAGTCTCTCTGTAAAGATTTAATGGATTCTTAATTATCTTCCAATCCTCCAAGCATGCAGACTTAATCAGCTTGTTATTTATATTTCAATCCAAAACATTTACTGTATACTGTAGGGCAGCACGGTGGTGCAGTGGTAGCGCTACTGCCTCACAGTAAGGAGACCCGGGTTCACTTCCCGTGTCCTCCCTGTGTGGAGTTTGCATGTTCTCCCCATGCCTGCGTGGGTTTCCTCCCACAGTTCAAAGACATGCATGTTAGGTGCATTGCCGATCCTAAATTGTGTGTCCTGCAGTGGGCTGGCACCCTGCCCGGGATTTGTTCCTGCATTTCACCCTATGCCGGCTGGGGTTGGCTTCAGTGGACCCCATGACCCTGTGTTAGGATATAGCGGGTTGGGTAATGACTGACTGACTGACATTTATATATGTATATTAAAAAGAGCAGCGGCCCCAGAACTGACACCTGAGGGACACCACTCTTAATATCAGCCAGTTCTGATGAATTTACTGACGCCATCACCCGCTAAAAGATAAATAATATCATCTGCTCCACTCTGCTCATATTGTTTTGTTGCTTTCACATAGAATTCCAGCATGTTGGTAAAACATGACCTATTTCTGAACCCATGCTGACTCTTTGGTAAAACTCCTGTCCTTGCCATGTGCTGCTCAATCCTATCTTTAATAATCCCTTCCATTAATTTACCTGTGATGCATGTTAATGTTACTGGCCTACAGTTACTAGGGTCTACCCAGTCACCCTTTCTACATAACAGGATACTATTTGCCATTTTCCAGTTCTTCAGAATTTTCCCAGTGTGTTGTGAGTGACAGAGTTATGAAAACTTTCCGTAACCTTCTCAAGCACTTTGGGGATGAATGTTTCTGCTGCTGGTGATTTGTTAGATTTCACTCTACTATTTATTACAGATAGAAGTTTTAATGATTAGAAGTTGTTCAGTCTCAAATCTCTCAATATGAATAAAGTGCTGGAGTAAACATTGTAGAAATGTTTTTTTTTTTTTTTTTTTTATTAATTTTATTACAATCCATACAAAGCAATCAAGTTTTTACAAAGAGAAAAAATTAAGAACAGATCGATCCCCTCTGAGACCAGAGATCTTTTGAAATTCTGTGAGTGCTGCTAAGACTGCAGGCACGGAATTTTCTGGGTCTGATATATACAGTACCATGTCATCTGCATATAATGAGATTTTCTGTTCCAGTCCTTCTCTGCTAATCCCCTTTATCTGATCAGTATTTCGACAATGTATTGCCAGTGGTTCAATGGCAATCGCAAACAGCAGCGGTGACAAGGGGCATCCTTGTCTAGTGCCACGTTCTAGTTTAAAGTAGTCTGAGCAAATGTTGTTGATGCAAACTGAAGCTTCTCGGTTAGTATACAGTAATTTAATCCATGCACAGATGTTTGGGCCAAACCCAAACTTCTCCAATATAGTAAAAAGGTATTTCCATTCAATCATGTCGAATGCTTTTTCTGCATCCAATGATAATAATATTTCTGGGGTGTTTGATTTAGTTGGTGAGTATATTACATTAAACAGGCGTCGAAGATTGGAAGATAAGTGCCAGCACCTAATAAATCCAGTTTGGTCTTGTGAAATGTTTTAATAAATATTCTCAGTTGTACTTATAAGGTGCTTTTGAATGGAGCTCAGTATGAAAAGTTGCTATAAAATATCACTGTGCAATTATGAGCTTAAGTTAATTCATACAAGCATGTCAAGTAAATAATGTAAATGTTACTGTCGGTAGGCAGTTAATTTCTTTCAAACACAGATTCCTTAGCTATTTTAACAGCAGATTTCATATTCAGAGAAATCAATTTTTCAGGAGGTGTTGCTTTAAAATCCAGAGGTATGTGACAAAGAATCGTCATCTGAGAATGCCAGAAACATCTGAGTAGCACGTACTTTGTAGTCTATAATCCATATTTATCAGCGAGCTCTTTAGTATGTTACCAGCTTTTTAGCTATTTGACGTGTGGATGTAATGCATGGCATTGGCATCGATTCGACTCTCTTTGTTCATCATTAATAAGACCACTTCCTTCGTGTCGGTTGCACAATGTTGCATCAGAATTCAGTATTTCTGTAAGGGGGGGTGGAGGGGCTTGGGGTCTTGTTAATGTCTGCTATTCATATGAGTACAAATCTGTTTGTCATAAAACCATTTTTAAGGTTTCCATTAAATCAACAGGGTGTACTCTGTTGCTCTGATTAAAATGAATATATATATATATAGTTTGGAACAGCCCGGACACAGACAGGTAGACATGATGTTAAGCACCGCAACACATTTATTGTACACTATATACAAGACAGTGACACACACAACCCAGTGCCGCAGCACCAATCACCCTCAAAAGTCCAGGCCCTCAACAACACAATGCCTTCTCTTTAGGCTGCCTCTTTGCTTCCTCCCAGACCTCGTCCGTCTTCCACCCGATTCCAGCCTTGAATGAAGGGAGGCGGCCCCTTTTATAATCACCTGGATGTGCTCCAGGTGCTTCCCGGCAATCTTCCACTGGCACTCCCCAGTGTGCTAGGTGCATACCCGGAAGCACTCTGGGTGTCCCCGATCCTCTTCCCTCCAGCACTTCCGGGTGTGGCGGAAGTGCTGAGGTCCAGGGCTCCATAGGCATAGGGTTGCCCCCTGGCGGTGACCACGGGCCCCTACAGGGCTGAGCTTCAAAGCTCTCTACCTGTGGTCCCCAAAACAACCAGGGCAGTCACCCCCTTGTGGTCTGGAGGAGGCGCAAGCCCTCCTCCGGTCCTCCTGGGCATCCCGGCTGGCTACCACCCCCAGTTGCGTGCCACAATATATACAGTAAAACCTTGGATTGTGAGTAACTTGGTTTGTGAGTATTTTGCAAGATAAGCTAAAATTTTTAATAAATTTTAACTTGATAAATGAGCGAGGTCTTGCAATATGAGTAGTAGTAATGCCCTGGTATACCAGCCAATGCTGCTGAGGTACGCTTCTTATTTTTGAGACTAAGGACTGGCATACTCTCATCTAAATTTTCCCTGTCTTCTTATATTTCTTTATTTCTATTTCAATTTGTAAATCCTTTATAACCGTACTGTGCTTTCATTCACTGATTCCCCAACAAATGACCAAAATGCCCCCCTCCACACACACAGGGACACCATCCATATGTACGGGCCACTTGATGTCTCACTCGCTACTCTGCATTCACTGAGCATCTTTTGAAATAAATATAACTGTTGAGCTGATGTTTCTTCTCTCTCTCTCGTTGCGGGATTGTGAGTAATTGTCTCCCATTCTCGGTCTCAGTAGGCGTGCCTCACTCATATAGTCAACATCCGTACGAGCGTATACTGTTTACTATAGCATTGTGACCACGTGTGTGTGTTGTAATGTGTGAGTCCCTGTCTTGCACCTAAAACATGAAGCTGAGTCTCAGTACTTCAACAACACCAGCTTTATTCAGCTTGAAACAGGAACAGCACTGTTACTTATTGTAGCGGGATCTGCCACTCTCCTACACTCTCCTATACAGAGACAAAGCAGTCAGGCAGGGTCATGGCCAGGTTAGTGGCCAAGTAATACTGCGCTCTGTGCATTTATAATGTTCCTTGTATCACCCATCAACGGCAGGCGCTTATAGCATGTCTGCGATCTTTTCGCGTTCGCTTTACGGCAAACTGCTATAGCGCTGGGAGCCTGCATTTGCTTCAGGACACTCTCCCGCGTGTCATTCCGTTGGGTGGAATCCCAAAAGAGTTTAGAAACCTTACAGCGCGTAAAGCATTTTTTTAAATTTTGTGACTCTTCAGGCTAAAACAACTGTCATTGGATGGGTTCCTTGTTAAAGTCACAAAAAAAGAAAAAGATTCCGGTGAGCCAACAGATAGCAGGGATTCCGTTAGTTAGAGTGAAAGTGGTCCACACAATAACCCTCCTCCTCTCCTCTTCCTCACACCAGCCACGATTCTTGTCAAAGGTAAAGTGCAGGTTAATTTGTTTTATGCATTTTTATTTTATATTTTGTATTAATCATTTTTATATGAATAGTTTTGGCTTGTGGAATAAATCATCTGAGTTTCCATTATTTCTTATGGGGAAATTCGCTTTGATATGCGAGTGCTTTGGATTACAAGCACGTTTCTGGAACAAATTAGGCTCACAATCCAAGGTTCCACTGTGTATATGTGGACCACCAGAGAGCGTACCGCTCCCCAAACCATGACACAGACAGGCTGAGACACAAGGCTTGCTAGACGACAACAAACCTTTATTTAAGTGGGGAAGCATTTTTCTTTTGCTTCCTGCTACACAGCACAGTACAAAAGCATCAAATAATATGACACACAGTCCTTTAATATTCTCTCTCTTCTTCTGTCACCTCCATTCCTCCTTACAAGCTTTGTCCTCCACCTCCTGACTCTGGCTCATCACTGTGAGGCCTGCAAGTCCTCTTATAGTGGCCAACCCCAATAAGCACTTCCAGCTTAAGTGGAAACCCACATGGCTCCTCCATTTTTACTGCACCCCCTGGCGGCCCCCACAGTACCCAACAGGACTGAGATAAAGAACTCAAAGTCCCATAGTGCTCCAAAGAGGCTGAATTCCTCCATCTTTCCACTTCTTTGGCATCCTGGCCAGGTTGGGTTGCCGATCATCTCTTACATTTTATATACTGTATATTTGATTTGATGCTATACTCTTATTAAAAAGTTTTCCTTTAATTTTTTTGAGCAGTATACATATTTACTGTATGTATATCCTTTTTATGTATTTCCTTCCAACATACTGTGTTTTAAAATTTCTGTTTCCAACTTGAAAGCTTTCTCTAAAGTCACAGTAAGCTTGATAATGTCTGGAAATGATCTTCTCTTTTCTTTTGCCAAGACTGCTGTGGAAGTATCAAGTGACAAAAGTTGTCTAAGAATCTGAACGGATGTGACCTTTAAGTAAGAGGATGTGGAGTAGCACTGACTGTTCAAAGACTTGATTAAAATCCAGTTTAAAACTTTCTTCAAATAAATTTCATAATCCTCTCTCAGTCCTTATGATCTGCCACTAAACTCAGGCATACTGCCAGATATCTTAACTCAGAGAGCAGAGAAGACGAGAGGTGCCAAGGTCAATATGTCTTGAAAAGGACTAGAAGATTCCTACTAGAAGGCATCCTGTTAGACCTCCAATGCACCTCCATGACACCTGCTCTCTCCCTTGATATCAACAAAAACAATGAATGGAAATAAATGTTTGGTTCCTGGGCAGCACGGTGCATTGCTGCCTTGCAGGAAGGTGTTCATGTCTCATGTCCTCCTTGAACGGAGTTTGCATGTTCTGCATGGGTTTCCATCACAGTCCAAAGACATGCAGATTTGGTGAATTGGTGATGCTAAATTGTCCCTAGGGTGTGTGGTCACCCTGTGATGGGCTGGCACCCTGTTTAGGGTTTGTTCCTG
Organism: Polypterus bichir lapradei; assembly: GCA_026402145.1. Taxonomy (NCBI): domain Eukaryota; kingdom Metazoa; phylum Chordata; class Cladistia; order Polypteriformes; family Polypteridae; genus Polypterus; species Polypterus bichir. The sequence continues at coordinate 97,828,261 of JANRMT010062796.1, read as the reverse complement.
CCTTGTGTCCTATGCCAATTCATGATGCTGTTCTGGATTAAGCAGATGTGAATGCTAGGGGTCACTGTTGCCCCTTAAACCCAACATACAGACATGCAGGACACAGAGTAAAAACACAAAGAAGAATTTTTAATTCCTTTCTTCTCCAATGGTGCTTCCCAAAGCACCACAGCCACATTAAACAGGTAAGTAATTGCAATAATAAATAAACACAATTGTCTCTCTCTCTCTTCCGTTCCTGTGACCTTATAGTACTTTTTGGCTAGATGAGCACTTCGCCTCTCATCCTTGTCTCACATCATCCCCTGGAAGCACCCACGGTACCCAGCAGGGCTGTATGAATGAACTCTATGTCCCATGGTGCCCTGTGGGATGCCGGGTTACCATTACAGTCCAGGGAAGCTGCCATCTAATGTCCTGGGGGAGGCAGTGTCGCAAAGTAGCTGCCTTCTCCCATCCTTCCACTCTTTGATAGATAGATAGATAGATAGATAGATAGATAGATAGATAGATACTTTATTAATCCCAAGGGGAAATTCACATACTCCAGCAACAGCATACTGATACAAAAACAATACTAAATTAAAGAGTAATAAAAATGCAGGTAAAACAGACAATAACTTTGTATAATATTAACGTTTACTGCCCCTGGGTGGAATTGAAGAGTCGCATAGTGTGGGGTCTCCTCAGTCTGTCAGTGGAGCAGGACAGTGACACCAGTCTGTCGCTGAAGCTGCTCCTCTGTCTGGAGATGATCCTGTTCAGTGGATGCAGTGGATTTTCCATGATTGACAGAAGCCTGCTTAGTGCCTGTCGCTCTGCCACGGATGTCAAACTGTCCAGCTCCGTGCCTACAATAGAGCCTGCCTTCCTCACCAGTTTGTCCAGGCGTGAGGCGTCCTTTTTCTTTATGCTGCCTCCCCAGCACACCACCGCGTAGAAGAGGGCGCTCGCCACAACCGTCTGATAGAACATCTGCAGCATCTTATTGCAGATGTTGAAGGACGCCAGCCTTCTAAGGAAGTATAGTCGGCTCTGTCCTCTCTTGCACAGAGCATCAGTATTGGCAGTCCAGTCCAGTTTATCATCCAGCTGCACTCCCAGGTATTTATAGGTCTGTACTCTCTGCACACAGTCACCTCTGATGATCACGGGGTCCAGGAGGGGCCTGGGCCTCCTAAAATCCACCACCAGCTCCTTGGTTTTGCTGGTGTTCATGTTGTGGTCCCCGGCCGGGGCTGGAGCCCGGCCGGGACGCCCAGGAGGACGTGAGGAGGGCTTGTGCCTCCTCCAGACCGTGAGGGGGCGTCCGTCCTGGTTCTGTTGGGGACCACGGGTCGAGGGCATGGAAGCCCTACCCTGTAGGGGCCCGTGGTCACCGGCAGGCGGCGCCCCGATGCCGGTTTATCCCGTGTGGTCCTCGGCCGGGGCTGGAGCCCGGTCGGGACGCCTTGGAGGACCGGAGGAGGGCGTGTGCCTCCTCCAGACCGAGTGGGGGCGTCCGTCCTGGTTATGCAGGGGGCCTCGGGTACAGGGCTTGGAAGCCCAGCCCTGTAGGGACCCGTGGCCACCGCCAGGCGGCGCCCCAGTGCCTAATTATCCCGGGAGCCCGGCACTTCCGCCACACCAGGAAGTGCCGGGGGGAAGACGACAGGGGATACACGGACGGCTTCCGGGTGCGCAGCCGGCACTTCCGCCACACAGGGGTGTGGCTAGCGTTAAGTGCCGGGAAGCAGCTGGAGCCCATCCGGGTTCCCATAAAAGGGGCCGCCTCCCTCCAGTCAGCAGTGGAAGTCGGGTGGAAGTGGACGGAGCTGGAGTAAGGACTGGAGGCGGCCAGGAGAAAGAGAGGCACAGGACTGTGTGGCCTGGACATTGGGGGAATCGGTGCTGGAGGCACTGGGGTTTGTGAGTGCACGTTATTGTAAATACTATTGAAAATAAACAGTGTGTGGTGAAACCATGATGTCCGTCTGCCTGTGTCCGGGGCCAAGTTCACAATGTGTAAAGGTGGTTTGAGTCGCACCATTTAACAAAGTCTTTGATTAGCTTCCTGTACTCCTCCTCCTGCCCACTCCTGATGCAGCCCATGATAGCAGTGTCGTCAGCGAACTTTTGCACGTGGCAGGACTCCGAGTTGTATTGGAAGTTCGATGTATATAGGCTGAACAGGACCGGAGAAAGTACAGTCCTTTGCGGTGCTCCTGTGTTGCTGACCACAATGTCAGACCTGCAGTTCTTTGGGTGCCCCAGCCGGATTGAGCTGCCAGCTGTATCACACAGGTTAGATTCTGAAATTACATTTAGTACCAAGCAGCCACATTTGTGTAGAAGCAGGGATTTTTTTCCTGGAAATGACACAAATTTTCCCAGGAGCAAACTACTCAAGTAGGAGTTTTAAAGTGTCTTAAATTAACCTCCTAAACATTAGATCCAAGCATTACTCAGACTGTAAAAAAAGTGCTAAAAGAGTTACAGTAATCCCCCGCTCTATTGCGGTTCACCTATTGCGCCCCCGCTACATCGCGGATTTATTAATACTATTATTATCACTAGGGGGCTCCACCCCCTGCTCGCTTCGCTCGCCCACCCCCTCGTTTGGTTTACCGGATAAACAATTTAAAGAGATTGTTATTTTCATGGGAATTGTTACATATGCATTATTTTTACTTTAAAACTTTTGTAAAAACAATATTATTTCCTGCCCCGGGTGTGGCTAAATCTCTTTCTCACGGCACTTATCCTACGTTGTGAAGGAGGGGGTCTGAACGCATGCTAAGCAGAAGTGGACAGATCAGCTACTGGCTTTGTGCTGCTTCTGCCAAGATTGCTGTTCTGTTTGCTCTGTGCGTTCTGGAGGAGGAGGAGTGGGTTGTGTGTGTGTGTGTGTGTGAGATGGCTGAACGCACACTAAGGATAAGTGCTCGGATCTGGTCACGATCACTTCGCTCAAATCCCTGCCCACCCTCCCCATAGGCACACTACACTCCTGCCACTTTATGTTGTGAAGCGGGGGGAGCTGAGTGCACGCTAAGGAGAAGTGGACTTTGTGCTGGCTCTGTGCTGCCTCTGCCAAGTTGCTTTTTCAGCTTGTCGCTCTGCATGTCAATCATTTAAAAGCCTGTACAGTAGCTCTTATCCTGTCTCACTGCCTTGTCTTGCATGAAGTTAAAATGTTTTATAATAGAGAGATGTTATTCATATCCTTAGCCCGACATCCACATATCATATGTGCTTACAAAGTGTGTTTTAAGAGGTTTACATGTGTTTAAAGCATGTGGGATGGGTATTTTAAGGCTTAAACTATTAAAAAAATGTGGCCTTTCTATATCACGGATTTTCACCTATCGCGGGTGGGTCTGGAACATAACTTCCGTGATAGACGGAGAATTACTGTAGCCCCAAGTGTCACTCGGGCAATCATATAGACGCATCTCACAAGGCTGTAAAAGTGCCAACAGCGTTAGTGCTGAGCGTTACTCGTGCAACTCTTCAGGTATGTCTTGGAAAGCATCAGGCCTGTGCATTACCTAGGTAAAGGTGTAGATGTGCCTTCGCCTAGCCTCATAATCATCTTGTAAGAAACACCTCACATCATCAGTGATGACGAGGTGAATCTGTCTTCAGGAGTAAAACGGAAATGGTTCCTGAAACCAAAAAGTAATTCTGGTGAATCTGAACATAACGTTCTTATCATTCACACATGTGCAGTGCGTGCTGTTCATATTATTATAATTTATTATTTTTATCATTATTATACTTTCTACACTTCTGAGTTTGTACTTTTAGTGTTTTGCACATATTACAGTAGAACGATGAGATTTAATAAAAATGCAATATTTTTTGTTTTTTTTTTTGAGAAAAAATGTAATGTTAAGGAGCTTAAAGTATCAATGTACAAGTTAATGTAGGATCTCTCTCTATGTACAGTGGTGTGAAAAACTATTTGCCCCCTTCCTGATTTCTTATTCTTTTGCATGTTTGTCACACAAAATGTTTCTGATCATCAAACACATGTAACCATTAGTCAAATATAACACAAGTAAACACAAAATGCAGTTTTTAAATGATGGTTTTTATTATTTAGGGAGAAAAAAAATCCAAACCTACATGGCCCTGTGTGAAAAAGTAATTGCCCCCTTGTTAAAAAATAACCTAACTGTGGTGTATCACACCTGAGTTCAATTTTCGTAGCCACCCCCAGGCCTGATTACTGCCACACCTGTTTCAATCAAGAAATCACTTAAATAGGAGCTGCCTGACACAGAGAAGTAGACCAAAAGCACCTCAAAAGCTAGACATCATGCCAAGATCCAAAGAAATTCAGGAACAAATGAGAACAGAAGTAATTGAGATCTGTCAGTCTGGCAAAGGTTGTAAAGCCATTTCTAAAGCTTTGGGACTCCAGCGAACCACAGTGAGAGCCATTATCCACAAATGGCAAAAACATGGAACAGTGGTGAACCTTCCCAGGAGTGGCCGGCCGACCAAAATTACCCCAAGAGCGCAGAGACGACTCATCCGAGAGGTCACAAAAGACCCCAGGACAACGTCTAAAGAACTGCAGGCCTCAATTAAGGTCAGTGTTCACGACTCCACCATAAGAAAGAGACTGGGCAAAAACGGCCTGCATGGCAGATTTCCAAGACGCAAACCATTGTTAAGCAAAAAGAACATTAGGGCTCGTCTCAATTTTGCTAAGAAACATCTCAATGATTGCCAAGACTTTTGGGAAAATACCTTATGGACTGATGAGACAAAAGTTGAACTTTTTGGAAGGCAAATGTCCCGTTACATCTGGCGTAAAAGGAACACAGCATTTCAGAAAAAGAACATCATACCAACAGTAAAATATGGTGGTGGTAGTGTGATGGTCTGGGGTTGTTTTGCTGCTTCAGGACCTGGAACCATGAATTCTACTGTCTACCAAAAAATCTTGAAGGAGAATGTCCGGCCATCTGTTCGTCAACTCAAGCTGAAGCGATCTTGGGTGCTGCAACAGGACAATGACCCAAAACACACCAGCAAATCCACCTCTGAATGGCTGAAGAAAAACAAAATGAAGACTTTGGAGTGGCCTAGTCAAAGTCCTGACCTGAATCCAATTGAGATGCTATGGCATGACCTTAAAAAGGCGGTTCATGCTAGAAAACCCTCAAATAAAGCTGAATTACAACAATTCTGCAAAGATGAGTGGGCCAAAATTCCTCCAGAGCGCTGTAAAAGACTCATTGCAAGTTATCGCAAACGCTTGATTGCAGTTATTGCTGCTAAGGGTGGCCCAACCAGTTATTAGGTTCAGGGGGCAATTACTTTTTCACACAGGGCCATGTAGGTTTGGATTTTTTTTTTTCTCCCTAAATAATAAAAACCATCATTTAAAAACTGCATTTTGTGTTTACTTGTGTTATATTTGACTAATGGTTAAATGTGTTTGATGATCAGAAACATTTTGTGTGACAAACATGCAAAAGAAGAAGAAATCAGGAAGGGGGCAAATAGTTTTTCACACCACTGTATATAGCCGAACAAAGTTCTTACAAACTTAAACAATTTTTTGTGTGAAAGTCTTATTACAATCATTAAAGTATAAACCAAGTAACTGTAACTTAAAAAAGTGACATTCAGCGTAGGCAGACATCATAATTTATTATAACTTTGACGATGATATCGCCTTGCTTGGAGTGACTCAGCCAGTGCTCAGTGGGTATATGGCAAAGTTAGAGTGACAAAAGTTGGGTTGCGAATCAGACCGTTGAAAAGCAAGATTCTCCTTGTAGGGTACTCCAATGTCAGCATCCCCATCTACATTGGTCAATAGCACCTCCAATGGGGAATCATGTCCTGACATTGGCCACATGCCATGCTCTCACACCTGGAACTCCTCATTCACCTGCTACATTTAGGAAGTAATTGGTTTGCATTTTCTTAACCAGCCCTCAGTAAGGTGTAAATGATAAAGGAACTATCTGATCTCCAGCCATCCTGCTGGCATTTATAAAAAATGAATATGCTTCATGAAGTATCTGTGTTAATAAAGTCTGTAGAAATAAATGAGTAATAAGATATAATTATAAGTTATAATTTGTTACTAACCCTCACCTATTCTGTTTCTCTTCTCGGTACTCAAATGTGGCACTTGGTGCGACTGCCCACCTGCCAAGTTGTTTTGCCTACCTAAGGTAAAGTCATCCCTGATGGAGGATCACAGTAATCATTGGGTTAGAGGGGTCCTTTCATCAGATTGGCTGGCTTTGCACTGTCTCAGCTGTGGAATGGCCAATAGGAGGAGGCAATTTGATGACCGAAGTCTCCAGGACTCTAAACAAATCCAAATCGTATTATGTGATATCATCTACTGTTAAATTCTGCACTGTACTTGTAATATTTTAAATTTTATATTGTGTTCTGCGGTGGGCTGGCGCCCTGCCCGGGGTTTGTTTCAAGCCTTGTGCTCTGTGTTGGCTGGGATTGGCTCTAGCAGACCCCCCGTGACCCTGTAGTTAGGATATAGTGGGTTGGGTAATGGATGGATGGATGTAGGGGAGGATTGTGTTGTGCAAATCTGTTCCGGTCTACAAAACATTTGGATAATGTTTTTGAAAAGGAAAATCTGCGATACACTTTCAATTTATTTTGGATAAATGAAACCACCAACAAGCAATATGGTAACACATTAGTTTAAGTACTACAAAATGTGCCTATTACTCATTTCCTCTTCTGTAACAAGACCTTAACTAAGGCTTCTATGGGTCTTTGTGATATTTATTAAACATCACTAGTTTGGTTATTCATCTCTGTGTAGTGTGGCATATTGTCACAATTGTAAAATAACTAAAATGAAGGGTTCACAGGTCTTATATTAAAAAATGTAATCTCAAGGGGCCACGCGGTGGGCTGGCACCCTGTCTGGGGGTTTGTCTCCTGCCTTGCACCCTGTGTTGGCTGGGATTGGCTCCAGCAGACCCCCGTGACCCTGTAGGTAGGATATAGCAGGTTGGATAATGGATGGGTGGATTTCAAGAGAAAAGTGTCTCAGCTAAGCTAACTCAGACCACCCCAAAGTGATGCTGTGTTAGTAGGTCACAATGCAGAGATGAATAAACACTTCATTGTTGCTTGTGTTATGAAGAGACAAGTAAGTGTTTATTAACGTCTTGTTACATAAGAGGAAATGAGAAATAGATGCAGTGCACGGGTGAAAGGACCATTTGGTGCCCATAGATAAACAAAGTAAACAGACACTCAATGTCCCAGTAATAAACATAAATCGCCCCAATGGCTAATTAGGCCTGTATTGCTCTTGTGAGTGAGAATTATGGAGCTCCATCCTGTCTAGCATTCAGGTCCAAATGAAATGCCAACGTTCAGAGGCATCTCCCTTTTGTAGCATTCTTATCGAATGATTCTTGGTCAATTCCCGTCAGTGTGAGTCTTCTCAGTGCTGAGGATGAGAAAAGAGACATGCCTGTTAGAGGTAGTGCCTCCCTCTTGCCCTGACAGGGTATTAGAAACCTTGGATGAGCCTTTGTGGTGTCTCTCGGATGCACATACGTGACAATGCATTTTTGCAGTAACTAAACTTTCACCACCAATATATTTAAATACCAAGTTTTTTTACCTGCAAGGACTGTTTTCAAATTAGGCACATGGCTGGAATGAAAACCTGTAGCCAATGCAGCCCACCAGGACCTTGAGTGATTATCCCTGCAATAGACGGTGCACTGCAAACATTAATGCCGAATGTGTAAATTGATTATTTGAGCATTTAACCCGTCTTAGACAGCAGCACAGCTAGTGACAATAAAAATAAAAAAGACACTTGGTACCATGAAGCAAGTCCAGCCTTCACATTGACATTGGGTTATTTTCATTTTTTTGATTGGAAGCCATATGTAACATTTATTTTCCTAATTTTTTTTTATCTACAATCTTATGTAACTATATGCTTTCGAATACTGAAACTATAGGAATGTTAGGTTTCCAATTTTAATTCCTTATCAAATCACACTGCCAGTTCTTATACTGAAAAATTATCCATTTAAAAAAAAAAAAGTATTTGGTGTAAATAAGACTAATTAAAAGAGACACAACCACACATAAACTATCTGTGATCCTTTAGTAAAAACCCCTAATGCAGTATCGGGTAGAGGCTGGGAGTTAAAGATAATCACTTTTAGATCACTTTTAAAAGTTTATGACTGAAAAAATGGTGGAGGGGGTACACCAAGAAAAACAATTGGGGTGCCTCTGGTCACGTGGCATTTGGTCACATATACGTCAGCTACAGTTCAGCCTTTGATTAATTTGTCTGCTATTTTACAAAAACCATGCTGTGTGATTTCTGCTGCCAGAAATCAAAATCCAAAACTGTTATTATTAATGAAGAAATCCATTGGCATCATACCTGCATACAATAAAATTTAGTAGGACAACTGTCAAGATGGAAACAATATATTAAAATGAAATTAATTGAAATGTATGTATTTCTTAAACTATGTATGATGTCTGAAATTGGGTCACGTTGAGTTGTGAATTATAATTGTAGCGAATGAGAAAGGGTCATAAATGGTTTGCATAAAATATCGCAATGGGTTACTGTTGGCAAGGGGAAATAAACAATCGGTGGTGTTTCTCCAAAGGGGAAAGGACAACGATTAGCAGTAATTTTCCAAGTGGCACAGTGTTCCTAAGCAATTACAGGTTGCGAAGACTTGCTATAGGCAATATCGTCGCCATGAGGGAAAAAAAAGAGCTGAAGAACAGTTATGCGACAATTCGTCTCCTCTACATACCTGGCAATATGGTGCATCAAGTAGTTGTACCGCAGATAAACCAGGGTGAGTGAGCAAGATGTTACAAAAACAGAGAGTTCTTTATTTTGTGAGATTTTTGAACTTTTTTGAGACACAGTGAAACGCAATTGATGCATCTGTCGAGGGCTGTTTGTCCGTCACTGAGGCAACCGCAGGTTCACAGCATCACAGAGGCAACGGCAAGCTCACCGCCTCTTCACGCAACATATCTGTCGCCCAGTGGGTAATGCAGCAAACATTATAACTTGGCCATTGACCTAGCTTGGCCCTACCCATTTGCTGTGTCTGTATGTAGTATTGGTAAACTCCCACTTCAATAAATAACCTTGCTGATCCTGTTTCAAGTGGAATAAAGCTGATTTCCAGAAGCCCTTGGACGTGGGTGCAAGACAGTGACTAATGCCAGTGACTCAAGGTCTGAGCATTCCACACATGAGTCTGCCTTATCACGTTTTCCCTTAGCTTACATCTGAACGCCATAACAGAAGGGGCCAAGAAATCAAGTTGCACAAGGGGCGTTGAAGGGGCTCAAGGATTGTGTATAATAAAGTGTTGACTGTTACATTTCATAATGATATTAAATCACGCATTCTAGGGGTATAAAAACTTGCCCCACCTAACAGACGGGGTTCAGAAGAGCCCTGACGCTGTCATGTATATTTGATTGTCTGCTTTTCTGAAACTCTTCTCACCGTGACTCTGAAAAATAAAGCTGCTTTATAACCGCACCTGCTGTCTGGTCTGAGTTTTCGTCCACAGTTTTGGCGCCCAAACGTGGTGCAGGAGACGGCAGACGGCTCCTCGTGCAGGATCGTCCAGAGGACCGTGGTGGAGCCGATTCCGACCGGGTCGGGTCCAGCTTCGGTAAATGTAGGATTGGCCTGCCTTGGGCGTTTCCTGCGTGGGGAGTCCCTGACCTCCTCCTAGCCGATACGAGGCATGACTTGACGGGCATTTCCAGGCAGGTGGACGGAGTCATGGTGAGTAGATCCGAGGATTCCTGTTAGTTTGAGTTTGACTGGTGTGCTAGAAGTAATACGAATATAGAAAGAAAAGGAATAAAAAGCATATGCAAAATAAAGAATAAGAGAGCATACTGTATCAGACCCATAGGAGGGTTCTAGGGACTCACGGAAAGTGGCTTTGGGACCCTACGGAAAACGGCACAGTGTGAATGTTAGCTAGTCACCCCTGTGAAGTGGAATAGAAAGGGGCGAATGGCACGCTCCTATAATAATTAGAGGAATGGGGGTGAAAGGGCGTATTTAGAGAATGTGTGTCTAAATAAACGGAAGGGTCGAGTTTTTCATCCGCTGTCTGGTCATACTCGTGTCTGAACGGGTTGCTAAGGTGACGGAGACAATACCCTGGCAAATTGACGCATACAAACCGTCTGATGAAGGGATCGGGGTTAAAACCTCCATATCCCGGACTCCACGGGGCGTATTGATGTAGGATTCTGCTGATGCGAATAAACGGACACGAAGTCACCTGAAGCTGTAATCCGGGGATAGGAGCGGACAGCGGGTGGAACGGGGTTTATCGAGGGCTGAGTCATTTTCTGCTGAGATCCTGCCGCTTACTATGGGGAAAAACAATCAGCAAGCCAGTCAAACAGTCCCCCCTGAGTCCTAAAAACCTAATGTTAGAGGGATTATTTTCGGGGGATCGCCAGGCTCCTAGTGCGCTGTCGGGATCGAAAGGCGGGTTCCCTAGAAAAATCATTGAAAAGAAGACAGGATTAGATATTAAAAAAGGCATGTAGGAAGTGGAATAAGGACAGTGCAGGTAGATGGCGTAGTGGAAGGAACCGGAGATATGAATGAGATACAGGACATTAGAAAAATACTGTGCAGAAATACACAGGGTTGTTGTAATGGAGGTCCTTATCGGATGCATATGTATGACAGATGGGAATTGGTTATTAAAGACCGTACGTTGGAAGCGGCACAGAAACGGAATGAGATTTTAGTTGCTGAACTTAAGAATAGAAAGGAAAAAGAAGAGCTGCTTATAGCTTTACAGAAAGTGCAGGCTGATTCGGGACCCCAGTCTGAAGGAAGGAGGAAAAGGAGTGATAAAAAAGACCCTTTATATCCTGTGCGTTCTTCCCCAACACTTTACCCACAACCCCTTCCACCGCCACATTCACTACTTGCCTCAACAGCTCCTGTGGTTACCGATGCCCCAGTTACTGATGATTTCTTTGATGAACAATATCAGTGCAACCCCTCCTCACTTACGGATCCGGATGATGAGACTGACGGCCACTTGTTAGGGGCTATGGGAAGCTCTTATAACTTACATAAAAAGCCTTCTATTTCACAACGTACTAGAAGCAAGACCCTCCGAGATAAGTCCCCTGAAAACCTTATCCCGTTTAAGTCCCCTAAACCTTTAGCACCCACATTTTCATGCCCTTTAATTGAGGTCCCTAACCCCCGACACGATCCCACACAACCCCCAGGAAACAATAACCCCACTATGGTAATGATACATCGTAACTGGGATATTCAAGAGCTGAGAGACGTAGTGTCCGAATTGCCTGATTCTAAGATAATCGGTGGGTTGAAGTTTGTGGAACAGGTGCAGCAACTAGACAACATATACAAACCCAGTGCAGCTGAATGGACCCAGGTGCTACGCAGAAAGATGGGCACTACTTGGGCTACTGTCAATCATGGGCAGCATAATGGAGTACAGTGGCAGTGGAATGAGGCATTGCCTCGTGGAAAAAATAATGAGGGTCCTTTCCTTGCCCAATGGGAACCCGTGAAAACTGCAATAGCTGCAAAATATAAAAAGGGCACCGACTGGTCCCTTATTTCAGCTGCCAAACAAAAGAAAGATGAGACGATAGATGAATGGGCACACCGCATTCAGGACTTGATAACAAACCATTCTGGCTTAGACAGCCCAGACGACCGTGCCAAGGCAGCAGTTCCTCCTTTTGTGTGAGGACTCAGAAATGATATCCAAAATAAAGTACGCACGTCCTGTATTTGGATGGGAAAGTGCCACTTTTGATGAAGTTAAAAGACACGCAGAGCATGCTGAACGACAGACTAAGAAAAAAAAAAAACTCAGACCAAGTTAATCTTGGCACAAATGAATTATTATGCAGGTGGAGCTGCCTCAGGCAGGGGTCAAGGACGTAGAGGACGTGGATTTTTCCAAAAATAGGGGTGAGGCCGTGGGAGAGGTCGTGGATTTTTACTTCCTAATCCAAATTCTTCGTCTGCTCAGCTGCCTCTCCCCTCATTTCAGTGGTTCCACTTTGATGCACCATTTTTTATTAAATCAGCTCTGCCCTGTTAATCTGTTAGGAAGGGATCTGACGACTAAGCTCTCCCTCTCTATTCCTCTAACTGAACGAGGGTTTTACTGTTCTATTCCTAAATTCCTGTGCCAAACCTCCCCCCACACTCAGCCCTCTTTTGCAGCTTGGACCCTGACCATCTCTTCACACACCATTCTCCTTAAAGCCCTACACTTTTTTCCTTCATGTCTTTTTCCCCACTTGCAAGTCCTCCACTGCACTGCCCAGTACTTCCCTGCTGAAGTGGACACACCTTGGTTAGAATCTTTTCTCTCTTCAGGTATTAGCCCAGAGACCCTCCATATCCCTTGCATTTTTTTCTTATCCACCAAAGCCGCTGCGCCAGTGCATCTCACATATTCACAAAGCGTTTTCTATTTAGGAGATTCAGTTCCCCATGTTTTCTTTAGCCAATTCTAGCACCGTTCACTGAGTTGAAATTGGGGAATGGGTGGGACAATGTCTCGATAGGACGGACTGGCTGCACGTTGCTCCGGGTATTTTTGATACTTCAGATCATTTGATAACTAAGATTTTACTTCGGGATGACCTTCCATTTATCCGTTCATTATGCCATCCCACCCTCTCCACATTTTCATTTTCAGACTTCATATCCCTCTTGGCTTTCCTCACTTCCCGATGCACTTTGGTCCTAGGGGACAAATGATTATGGAAGGATAGCACACTGTGAGCCACTGGTGATTTACCCAAAATCGTCCTTCCGCCCGCATTGCGCCCAGTGTCCTCTGTCTCCAGAAGCAGAGGCTGGCATCTCCGCCATACATTCCGATCTCGTGAAACATGGAGCAATCAATCAAATTAAATACTCTCCAGTCAACTCCCCCGTTTTACCTGTTTAAAAGGCTGACGGTTCCTGGCGTTAAGTTCAAGATCTTCGACAAGTTAATTCTGCAGTTTTTCCTAGGGCACCTATTGTTCCTAATCCTTCCACTATTCTTTCTACGATACCCCCGTCCGACCGTTATTTCTCTGTTATTGACCTTGCTAACGCTTATATTTCTATTCCCTTGCACCCTGACTCTCAATTCTGGTTTGCCTTTACTTTCCAAAACCTCCGTGGGACATGAACCGTTATGCCTCAGGGATATACTGAAGCCCTTGTGTATTGGACAAGCTCTTGCTCAAAATTTAGAAGGCCAGATAAAGACAGTGTATTGATACAGTATGTAGATGATATAATGTGTAGTACTACAGAAGAAGATTGTTCACGTGATACTCAGAAATTGTTATTATTTTTAGCAGAAAATGGCCATAAAGTTTCTAAAACAAAACTGCAGTTAATTTAAAAAAACTGTGAAATATTCAGGTCATGACATTTTTTGTGAAACAAGAGCTCTCTCTCTCTCTAGCGATCGTATAAACACCATTCAAAATCTTCCTAGACCTGTTACAAAGCAACAGGTTATGTCTGTATTAGGCATTCTAGGATACTGCCGGCAATGGATTTTAAACTTCACTGAAAGAGCACGGCTTTTGCAAACTTTAGCAATCACCCCTGATCTCCCCCTTTCTGGTCAGGTGGCATGGAATGATCAAGCTGAGAAGGCTCTATGTGACTTAAAAAAAAAATAAATAAAAAGTGCCCTACTGTTTGCGCATGCGTTGGGACTGTTGACTATCTCGTCCATTCACTCTGTTCGTGGACGAAAAGGGGGGATATATGAATGCAGTTCTTACACAACTCCATGGAGAAAAAACAAAGGCTTAGCCTATTTTTCGAAAAAATTGGATCCAGTGGATGCGGGACTTCCAAAATGTCTCAGAGCTGTAGCAGCAACAACAGAGGCCGTGCTACCCAGTACAGATATAGTGCTCATGAGCCCCCTAGTGGTAAAAGTGCCTCACGCCGTACACTCCATTTTAGTACAGGTTAAAACCTCACATCTCATTACTGCTAGGGCAATACACTATCAAAATGTACTCTGTACGTTGTCAAACGTTACCATAGAAAGGTGCTCTACCTTAAATCCAGCTGCACTTCTTCCAACTGAAAATCAAGGGGAGCCCCACAATTGTCATGATGAAATAACTAAGGTTATAAAACCTAAACCAGACATACCCGAAACATCCCTATGAACAGGAGAGATAATTTTTGTGGATGGATGTTCTTTACGATTGGAAAATGGAACACCTTCAACCAGCTATGCAATGGTCAAAGGTGACCACCTGCTGGAAGCAAACCGAATTTCTTCAAGTTTAAGTGCGCAGGCAGCTGAGTTGATAGCTCTCACCCGAGCTTGTCAGTTGCCAGAGGGAAAAATTGTAACTATCTATACTGATTCTAGATATGCTTTTGGAGTCTGCCATTATCATGGGGCATTATGGAAACTCAGGGGATTCAAGACCAGTACTGGCAAGCCCATTCAGCATCAAAAACTAATAGAATCCCTCTTAGAGGCCATAACGAAACCATCAAAGCTAGCGATCGTTAAATGTCAAGCTCACACAGGAAAACAGGATCCTGTCAGCAAAGGAAACGAATTAGCCGATCATCTTGCTAAACGGGCTGCGTATAATAACACACCAATCTCTTTATTCCAACAGAGAAATGACCAGGACACTGATAATCAAATTATTTCTTTACAGAGTGCAGCCATGGACACAGAGAAGAGAAAATGGTCCAAAGAAGGGTTCCTCTCTGATGGAATTTGGACCCATAAGCAAACTAACAAACCTTTCCTTCCTAAAGCTTCTTTTCCAGGTATGGCAAAAATTGCCCATGGCCTAGACCATGCTGGAAAAGACGCCATGGTTCAAGATGTTGAAAAACATTGGGAAGCTGTAGGTTTCTCTACATTTGCAGAGCAGTTCTGCAGGTGCTGTGCATTATGTCAAAAGTTTAATGTAGGAAAGGGCACCCAGGTAAGTCCCGCCGTTACACCTAACCCAATGGGTCCATTCGAACACCTTCAAATGGACTTCATTGAATTAACACCATCAAAGGGGTACCGACACTGTTTAGTAATTGTTGATGTGTTCTCCCGATGGGTGGAAGCTTTCCCTTCCAAACATGCAGATGCCAAAACTGTGGCAAAAGCTTTGATAAAGGAAATCATTCCTAGATGGGGCATAACGCAGAAATTACAAACTGATAATGGCACACACTTTGTAAATTCCGTTATAAATGAATTAACCACCTGGCTCCAGATAAATGTGCATCATTATTGCAAATACCACCCCCAGAGTAGAGGTATTGTGGAACGATGCAATGGTACCTTGCAATCTAAATTGGCTAAAATCTGCGAGCAAACAAATTTAACTTGGCCTGATGCTCTGCCTCTGGCCTTGATGGGATTAAGGGGAAGAACACATCGGCAGTTAGGGCTGTTGCCATTCGAAATTCAGACCGGACGGCCCATGCCAGTCGGCATGGTCATAGGTAATGTTACACTGCATACTGTGGACAATGATCTTCTTGCCAGTCTTACAGGTCTCCGAGCTTCTCTGAAGGAAGTCCACGAGCAGGTGAATCAGGCCTGGCGAACTAGTCCTCCATCAAAGGACTCCACGATTCCGTTAGGAACCTGGATTCTGGTTAGAGATACTCGAAGGAAACATTGGCATCACCCTCGGTGGAGAGGACCGTTCCAAGTTCTGCTGTCGACACCACATGCTGTTAAAGTTGATGGACTGCCTGCTTGGATTTACATCTCACATTGCAAAAGATGGCACCCTTGATTGTTGTATCCTTGTTTGCTGCCATATCCTGAAGATGTAAAAACTGGGTTAACTGGAAAATTTATTTTTGCCTGGTGTTTCTTATGGACATGTGAACGAGTGTGCCCTGTGATAGGATGGCATCCAGTTCAACGGTTCCAGTTCCCACAACTTTGATAGGTGCCAGATGACCATGACCCTGAACTGAAGTGGGTTAGAAAATGGATGAACTGATAAATGTATGAAAGACACTATATAAAGCACAGCTTGAAAGAAAGCTGGATTTTTGTTCTTCCTACACATTATTTTCTAGAACATAATAGTAAAAATTGTATGCACTTTCAGCTATAAGAACAGCAATATTTGGACATTTTAGGGTGATTTATTTTCGGGGACTTCTTGTGCTTTGTTCCTGTTTGCAGGTTTCTGGTGGCTCATTTAGCTGAGCTGTAGCCACTGTTGTGGGTCCTGAATCAGAACACGCCTCCACTCAACCTGGTTAAATGGCTTAAGTCAGTTTTCATCTCTCTTACAGTTGCTTTTATCATTCTCCTGCTTGTAGCTTGCTGTATTGTTCCCTTGATAAGATACACTATATCCAAGTATTTTACTGCCTCTATGGCAAAGGCTTACTTTTTACACAAAGAAAAAATGCTTCCGATCAGCACAACCACCCCACACTCCTCCACCCACTCCACTTCATCCGCCTCTCCTACCCTTTCCCACTCAACTCTCCCCTGATCAAATATTTTTTGTTTGCTAAAAAAGGGGGGAATGTGGAAGACGAATGTTCTCTTCGTTCCCTTGTACTAATTCATATCTGAGAAGTAAGCTTTACTAAACCATGTAAAAGCATGCTTTGTTTTAGCAAACAGAAAAATATTTGTGCAAAGGACTCAAGGTCTGAGCATTCCACACATGAGTCTGCCTTATCACATTTTCCCTTAGCTTACATCTGAACGCCATAACAAAAGGGGCCAAGAAATCAAGTTGCACAAGAGGCGTTGAAGGGGCTCAAGGATTGTGTATAATAAAGTGTTGACTGTTACATTTCATAATGATATTAAATCACGCATTCTAGGGGTATAAAAACTTGCCCCACCCAACAGACGGGGTTCAGAAGAGCCCTGACGCTGTCATGTATATTTGATTGTCTGCTTTTCTGAAACTCTTCTCACCGTGACTCTGAAAGATAAAGCTGCTTTATAACCGCACCTGCTGTCTGGTCTGAGTTTTTGTCCACAAACGCACGGCAACACTGATGCACTGGGACA
The DNA here is from genome assembly GCA_026402145.1 of Polypterus bichir lapradei. Classification (NCBI taxonomy): domain Eukaryota; kingdom Metazoa; phylum Chordata; class Cladistia; order Polypteriformes; family Polypteridae; genus Polypterus; species Polypterus bichir. The sequence continues at coordinate 97,811,174 of JANRMT010062796.1, read as the reverse complement.
GGGGAGGCTGGGCAACTACCATAACCCAATTTTTAACCAGACAGGCCCTACAGGTCATGCGACACCTCCCTCTCAAAAGGCTTGATGATAATGTATATTTGAAGCAACAAATGCTTCTCTGCACAGCTTTGAGCCCCATGTTCAAAGGGTGCCAGTTTTGCCTGTGGTGCATTGACCTGCACCTCCTTATATGAGGACAGGTCCTTGACTTAGTGGACCTGATTCAAAGCTGGGTCCATTGAGACACCTTTGAGAGCATTGTGGAGAAGCTCACTTATGATGCAATCCTGTCAATGACAGATGAGGACCTTTGTGATGAGATGCTCCGGAATGATGTTCACTTGATGTTAGACCTGTCCGGCAGACTGGAGGGTGTCCAAGTGACCTGGGAGCAGAGGGACTACCCGGACTTAGCCCCCACTTCGATCAAACCGGCACACTTATGCCAGATGACCAATTGAGAAAACCACAGGCCCCAGCCCCCACCTCCATCTCAGGGTCACCTCCTCCTCCTCGCCTCTACTGCCTGGCTGAAAAGAAATCATGGAACACAAAAATGTAACTACACCCAGTGTTATGATACATGTGCCCCAGTATTGCCTTGCAGAGACAACAAGGAAGGTGATACACGAAGAGGTGCAACAAATGCTCGAACTGGGGGTAATACATGAAAGCAAAAGCAAGAGGCAGAGCCCAGTTGTTCTGGTCACACAACCGGATAGCTTGTTCCAGGTTTGTATAGATCTCTGGCGCTTGAACAAAATTTCCAAGTTTCATGTGTACCTGATGTCACATGTAGATAACTTGTTGGAGAAACTCGGGCAAACATCATATATCTCCACCCTTGATCTCACGAAAAGGTACTGGCAGGTGCCCCTGAAGAGAGCCAGTTGTGAGAAAACTGCATTTGCCACCCCAGATGGGTTGTTCAAGTTCACCAAGCTCCCTTTTGGTCTCCAGGCTTCTCCTCAGGCACTGAAGTCCAAGGATCGATAACTGTAAGGGGAAGCAAAGGTGCATACACTGGATTAGCGTGCCTCCTTTTACAACCATATCTCAGCCTTAGTTGTAGATAGATAGATAGATAGATAGATAGATAGATAGATAGATAGATAGATAGATAGATAGATAGATAGATAGATAGATAGATGTGCTTCACAGCCCAGAGATGGCAGGTGTTTGTGTGACCGGTTAGGGAGGAAAGGAGGGGAGCGATTCATAGCTCCTAGGCAACAGGTTGCGTCCGATGTGAAAAATAGCCTTACCTTGTGGAATGCAGCTTGTAAAACAAAGGATGTTTTTAGGAGACATTCCAAAGACGCGGTGCAATGAGCGTGGCTTGTGTCCAGTTCAAATGATTGGTAAACATAAAGCACTTCCAAAATACCGCTTTATAAAGAGAGATGCTTTAAAATTGATCTAAAACCTTTTTTTCATCCCCATTTAAATATATTCCGGTTCAAATGATTGGCAAACATTTGGTATCATAAAGCACTTTCCAAAATACCGCTCTATTAAGAGAGATGCTTTAAAATTGGTCTAAAACCTTTTTTCATCCCCTTTTAAATATATTTTGATATATAAGCCTTGTAAAAATCACACAGACATATGCCGCAGTTCCCTTTTAAAATCATGTTTAAGACATCTAAAATATCTAGCCTGGGCTGATTGGTGGCTGATACCAAAAATGTTCACATATATACAGAGCTTAACTTTAGGGTTTATTTTCCGGGGGCTGTCTAAAATCAGACAAAAGACAGTTACTAAAAAAGAGCAAAACCCTAATTCCATATAACATTGTCCTCCTGGCTGAGTAATGAACCATGTCCTGTACATGTCGAAATGCCAGCCCATGTCTCCCGTCCCTACACTATATAACGTTTTTAGGTTACTCATTTTGTAAGTATAATATAATGAAGTTATTTTTAAAAGTAACACCACACCGCTCAAGAGAGACTGATTCCACGTGTGTTTTCGGTTTTGCTGTGGTCGGTGATTTTTACATTTTTTGCTTAGCTCATTTCTATCACCTAGGAGCCTTTTGACAAAGGAAAACTCTGTAAATGCACTTGTGCATTTAAACTGAGCTTTATAAGGAAGCACACAAGGCTATAGTGGAGTGTGCTGGTTTAACTAGAGGCCTTTAAAACACCCTTTGGCAAGCCACGAATACGTCAGTCATTTTTTCAACTGTTTCCAAAGCACAAAGCCCCCCAGCGTCTATATGAACTTCTTAGAAAAATTATTTCTTTTATATTTGTATAGGATAAAATGAAATATAACTATTCCTCATGCAGACTATTCATGATTATTATAGGCGCCAATCGAGTATGTTTTTAAAAAACGGATGGCTGAATCCTTAATATTTCCAAGTTGATTCTCAAGCGCGTGCGTGAGCGCGCTCGTGTGTAGTCGCGTGAGCGCGCTCATGCGTGCGTATAATATAAGATGCAGCATTTTTTTCTATCTACGTGTACGACGATTAATGTACAAATTCATAGGACTGAAGAAAACAATAGTAGTTTTTCATACCGAAACGGGTAATCCAATCAAGTAGTTTTTGTCTCCGCGTCTGAAAATTCAAACAGGGGCCTCTGCTCTGAGAATATTCAAGAGTGGCTTTAAAGTGCAGGCCGGTGGTGCATTAACTCTGACATAATAAAAGTATTCTGAACTACCTGTAGAAGGGACCCACTTGTGAAATGCCTACTGTTTCGAAACGGCCTCTCTCTGTACGGAGCCGCCTGTTTTTTAAAGGCTGAGATAACGAAACATTTTTGCTTTATAAACTCTCATTTGAACAACCGTTAGAGACAGACTCCAGGAGCTTACTGTAACGGTGTTTTCATTCATTTCATTAAATGTGATTATTTTAATACAGAATAGAATTTTTCTCAAGCAGCCAAATCTTTGGCCTGCTAATCGTGAAAAAATCAGATTTTATTCTCATGACACTTTTATTATACCTACTTAACTTTTATCGACATTTATCTACCACTATATTTATTTTTCTGTATCAGAATGTAGTTTAAGTTAATTTGTTTTGGGATCAATAGATGTATTTTTCATACTTTCGATTCTTGTTTTCTTTTTTTCACATCTTCGAGCCCCCTTTCTGTTACTTCGCGCCCCCTAGCGGGGTCCGCCCCGAGTTTGAGTACCACTGTGTAGGGTTTTATTTGTAAAGCACACTGCGGCATTTCAAGCTAAGTTAGATTCCCTTGTTTATTCAGCCGTCCATCGGTGTTCCATTTTTATTATAAATTGTATTTAGTCTCTCTTTATTTACTAAGCATTTTATACGATGATTAGAAAACAGTTATCTTGTTCAGGCTTTAATTTAAAACAGCATTTTCATCAACAGGTTATAAACACTTTGGTGCTCAGGGGGCTTTGCATAATACAACGTTTTAGAAATTCTGTGAACGCTTGGTAATAGCCTTCCATTTTACATCAGTTATGAACCCCTGAAAATAAGAACGGTTATAGGAGGTTATAGGAGCCTGTACACTACAGGGATGATGATGATTAGGCTTTGGACACGTTAGGCCAATCAGGATTGAAAATGTTTTAGTGAACAGTTACATCATATCTACAGTATTATATGTGTTAGCACAAGGATTAAAATTTTACTAAAACTGTGAGGTTTTATTCTTTCTTTTAGGTAGTCCAGGTGACATAGGACAGCTATCGTTGAAAACTGCTTTTCCCTCTGTTTGTGAAAAAGCACCCTTGGTTTTAGTAGCATTCAGGGGTGAAGGGGATGCAAGTTTAAACTGTGATTCCAAGAGTCTGCAAACTTCTTGAATACATGTCCAAGGACCAGGGTTTGTGCAGGGATCATAGTCAGGGGCAGAGTTAAGCTCGACATTATTATTCCAAAATGAAACTTTGACTCGCCCCTATCACAAAGATAGGATGGTACAAACTAAAATCTACAAATACTTAGTCACAGAGGAGATTACAAAACATCTTAAGACCGGATCAACAAGGGATCACCCCAAGCTCACCGCACACTACAACAGAACCTACGTATTCTGCGGTATATTATCAGCTAAACTGTCATCTATGTAGGCAGTTCCACGGGATTGCAAAGAGTTGGGGAAAAACATTATTTAACATCTGCTAGTATGAGACTAATTAACATTAGCCGGTTATTGTTAGAATCTTATCTGGCACTAAAAGTGAGGCTTGTGTTCCTCCTGATTCAGGAAGAACATTAAATATTGGAGTTTAGAATATGAACTACACTAGTAGTAATTACGATGATAAGGACATTTGTGCCAAAATAAATAAATAAAGTTATTATGAAGTAAATAACCACATGAAAAAGTGTAGTGATTACAATTTGAAAAACTGCTGTGATATATAAAAACATTTGAAATAAATTATAAGCTTTTTTGACATGCGCAGTCTGGAATAGTCTGAATGTGTCTTAAAAAGTTAATTTTTAAATATAACTTAAAAAGGCAAATTAAAAATATTAAACCTGAATAAAACACCGAAGTATCATTTAATGATATCAATTAGGGTTAAGTATTATCAAGCACCGGGATCTATTTATAAGGTTTATTTAATTTAGTTATAAACAAAATGACTGTTGGCATTTTGCTTTGAAATTAACAATAGTTTGATAGAGGTTTAAGAATTACAATGCAACGGCTGACAAAGAGTATCTCGGATCTCTGCTTTATTTTAACCTTTTGACAAGAAGCCCCTGGTCAGGGAAATATACCACCTATATTGAAAATGAACAGTGCCGACATGCTAACTAAATAGATATAATCGAAGATATTTTAGAATATGACCTAAATAAATACTAAAGGGTCTGCACTTAATCGTCCAACTTCCTGCGGATGCTATGGATCTTGTAATGGAGACTGCAAAAGATTCTATAATCTTTACTCTGTAATGGTCCATATGACAGAGATCTAGCACCCGTGTCCGCAGTGTTAACCAGTCATAGGACATGATGTTCAAAATTCACCTAGGGTTTTTCAAAAGAGATAGGACGGGTGCGGCGTGTGTTCTTTATTCTCTTTTCTGTATTCACTATTCACAGCGACCATACCCCTGAGACCTTAGGTTTTTTATGCCGAAGTACCTTTCACCGACCCGAATAAGAGACATCCATCAAACGGCCCTTGACAGTTTCCCTAACCAATGAGGCTGGTGGGGCGGGAGTCTCTTTTCAAAGAGTATAAAAAACGTTTTCAACGACGTGTTTTGAACGGTTAACAATCAGCATCTCTCCAGCTATGTTCCTGATCAGCCACGACGGTCTACCGGCCAGACGGTCCCCTACGATGGCCTGTTTTGACCTGAGGCTATCGTGCCTGACTCCGAGTACTCTGCGCCTAACAGCTAGCCTGCAGACCGGCCTTCTCGGCCGGACCTTCTTATGCCTTCAAATGCCCAGATCTAGGGACCTGAGCCTCAGGGATCTGCCCCTGGTGATCTATATTGGTCGGATAGTTTCCTGGAGAACCGCGCAGTACCTGACATTTTTGTACATGCTCATGATGTTCCGGGATTCCTAGCAGGGTCTGAGGAGATAGCCATTCAGGCCGTGCAACAAGAAGAGGCCGTGGACGACCCGGTAGAGACTCCGGCCATTTGGAACATACCACCCAAGGATGGGATTATGCGGGGCATGGCCCTTGAAGAAATGGACGGACCCTGGGTGAAACATTTCGAAAGGCTCAGAAGCTGGGCAAGTGTTGGATGTCGGCTCTGCCGGATAGAATAACGGATCGGTACCTAAAAAGTACTGGCAGGGATGTTGAACAGAACGACCCAGCCAGACACAGCCTACGCGTCTGTTTGAGACTGATCGGCTCTGCAGCGACTGTCTGTTTTCCACAAACCGTGGCTCAGGAGCCCGGTCATCAAGACTCTGGGCTGCTTCCACATCTTTCTGCCTTTTTATCACTTTTGTACAATATGCTGTTGACGACCAGAAAAAAATGAACATTCTATTCAGGAGTCGATCGTCCAAGCCTTTCAACACACGGACGCTGACTCTTACTCAAAAAATATGTGAAATAGCCGAAGCTTTCTCTAAACGCCATTTTCTGGACCTGATAGTTTTGATGGACCTTTAAGGTTTTACGGGGTATACGACCTGGAAAATCAGATGAAGCGTCTGAACTGAATGTCCTGATGAGATCACCTGTTTTTGTCGGCTTTGAATCACGCTGTTTAGTTGTAATGTTAAGTGGTTAGTAAAACCTCAATGAATTTTAATATAGTTTTTGAAAATGACCAATAAAGGACCATTTGATTTTTAAACCCTAATTTCTTTCACCGTCGAGGATGGTGGGTTGTTGAAAACGTTTTTTATACTCTTTGAACAGAGACTCCCGTCCCACCGGCCTCATTGGTTAGTGAAACTGTCAAGGGCCGTTTGATGGATGTCTCTTATTCGGGTCGGTGAAAGGTACTTTGGCATAAAAAACCTAAGGTCTCAGGGGTATGGTCGCTGTGAATAGTGAATACAGAAAAGAGAATACAGAACACACGCCACACCCGTCCTATCTCTTTTGAAAAACCCTAGGTGAATTTTGAACATCGTGTCCTATGACTGGTTAACACTGCGGACACGGTAGCTAGATCTCTGTCATATAGACCATTACAGAGTAAAGATTATAGAATATTTTGCAGTCTCCATTACAAGATCCATAGCATCCGCAGGAAGTTGGACGATTAAGTGCAGACCCTTTAGTATTTATTTAGGTCATATTCTAAAATATCTTAGATTATATCTATTTAGTTAGCATGTCGGCACTGTTCGTTTTCAATATAGGTGGTATATTTCCCTGACCAGGGGCTTCTTGTCAAAAGGTTAAAATAAAGCAGAGATCCGAGATACTCTTTGTCAGCCGTTGCATTGTAATTCTTAAACCTCTATCAAACTATTGTTAATTTCAAAGCAAAATGCCAACAGTCATTTTGTTTATAACTAAATTAAATAAACCTTATAAATAGATCCCGGTGCTTGATAATACTTAACCCTAATTGATATCATTAAATGATACTTCGGTGTTTTATTCAGGTTTAATATTTTTAATTTGCCTTTTTAAGTTATATTTAAAAATTAACTTTTTAAGACACATTCAGACTATTCCAGACTGCGCATGTCAAAAAAGCTTATAATTTATTTCAAATGTTTTTATATATCACAGCAGTTTTTCAAATTGTAATCACTACACTTTTTCATGTGGTTATTTACTTCATAATAACTTTATTTATTTATTTTGGCACAAATGTCCTTATCATCGTAATTACTACTAGTGTAGTTCATATTCTAAACTCCAATATTTAATGTTCTTCCTGAATCAGGAGGAACACAAGCCTCACTTTTAGTGCCAGATAAGATTCTAACAATAACCGGCTAATGTTAATTAGTCTCATACTAGCAGATGTTAAATAATGTTTTTCCCCAACTCTTTGCAATCCCGTGGAACTGCCTACATAGATGACAGTTTAGCTGATAATATACCGCAGAATACGTAGGTTCTGTTGTAGTGTGCGGTGAGCTTGGGGTGATCCCTTGTTGATCCGGTCTTAAGATGTTTTGTAATCTCCTCTGTGACTAAGTATTTGTAGATTTTAGTTTGTACCATCCTATCTTTGTGATAGGGGCGAGTCAAAGTTTCATTTTGGAATAATAATGTCGAGCTTAACTCTGCCCCTGACTATGATCCCTGCACAAACCCTGGTCCTTGGACATGTATTCAAGAAGTTTGCAGACTCTTGGAATCACAGTTTAAACTTGCATCCCCTTCACCCCTGAATGCTACTAAAACCAAGGGTGCTTTTTCACAAACAGAGGGAAAAGCAGTTTTCAACGATAGCTGTCCTATGTCACCTGGACTACCTAAAAGAAAGAATAAAACCTCACAGTTTTAGTAAAATTTTAATCCTTGTGCTAACACATATAATACTGTAGATATGATGTAACTGTTCACTAAAACATTTTCAATCCTGATTGGCCTAACGTGTCCAAAGCCTAATCATCATCATCCCTGTAGTGTACAGGCTCCTATAACCTCCTATAACCGTTCTTATTTTCAGGGGTTCATAACTGATGTAAAATGGAAGGCTATTACCAAGCGTTCACAGAATTTCTAAAACGTTGTATTATGCAAAGCCCCCTGAGCACCAAAGTGTTTATAACCTGTTGATGAAAATGCTGTTTTAAATTAAAGCCTGAACAAGATAACTGTTTTCTAATCATCGTATAAAATGCTTAGTAAATAAAGAGAGACTAAATACAATTTATAATAAAAATGGAACACTGATGGACGGCTGAATAAACAAGGGAATCTAACTTAGCTTGAAATGCCGCAGTGTGCTTTACAAATAAAACCCAACAGAGTGGTACTCAAACTCGGGGTGGACCCCGCTAGGGGGCGCGAAGTAACAAAAAGGGGCTCAAAGATGTGAAAAAAAGAAAATAAGAATCGAAATTATGAAAATACATCTATTGATCCCAAAACAAATTAACTTAAACTACATTCTGATACAGAAAAATAAATATAGTGGTAGATAAATGTCGATAAAAGTTAAGTAGGTATAATAAAAGTGTCATGAGAATAAAATCTGATTTTTTCACGATTAGCAGGCCAAAGATTTGGCCGTTTGAGTAAAATAATCATACATGTGTGTTGTAAGCAGAATCTGAATGACTTGCGCTGGCAAGAAAAGATATAGGATAGAAGATATTTGATGTCTCCAGTTCCTTTAGGGACTTTATACTAGCTATTATCATTTAAAATAAGTACAGAAATTAAGTTATATGCTATGTTTGGGGTGGATGTGATCAGAAAGGCACTGATAATTCCAAAGACCGGTCAAGAAAACTGTTGGAAAAAGGGATTTTTCTTATAATGCTTTATTTTCACGTTAAAGCAACTGGTCATTTTACTTGGCTACTGAAAATGTATTTTGTTCACTAATGCTTTAGTGTTTAATTAAGAATTACCTAAATATTTGATCCTTAGTTTAACCAGAAAGAGTAATTAGCTCTGCTATTTTAGTTCAATGAACTTCGGATGTGCAGAAGAGCCCCCCGCTGAATCCGAACACTGGGTCACGGGGGTCTGCTGGAGCCAATCCCTGCCAACACAGAGCGCAAGGCAGGGAACCAATCCTGGGCAGGGCACCAACCCACCGCAGAAACAAAAATCATAATTGGGCTTTTCTGTTTTTAACTTTTTAATTAAAAATAGTAAAATGATTTCTAATTATCCCCGGTGTTAATAGAAATAAATTTAGTTTTGGGTAGACAGAAAATATCAACATTTTGTGCTAGTGCTTTTAAACGCACGTACAAAATCTGGGATAAGGTGTGCAACCTGCTTTCTTATAAATCTCTGTTTAAATGCACAAGTGTACTTACAGAGTTTTCCTTTGTGAAAAGGCTCCTAGGTGATAGAAATGAGCTAAGCAAAAAATTAAAAAATCACCGACCACAGCAAAACCAAAAACACGCGTGGAATCAGTCTCTCTTGAGCGGTGTGGTGTTACTTCATTAATACTTCAAATAACTTCATTATATTACTTACACGTCTAAAATCACCCGGAATCTGGGCTACTATTCTGTATTAAAATAATCACATTTAATGAAACGAATGAAAACACCATTACAGTAAGCTCCTGGAGTCTGTCTCTAACGGTTGTTCAAATGAGAGTTTATAAAGCAAAAATGTTTCGTTATCTCAGCCTTTAAAAACAGGCGGCTCCGTACAGAGAGAGGCCGTTTCGAAACAGTAGGCATTTCACAAGCGGGTCCCTTCTACAGGTAGTTCAGAATACTTTTATTATGTCAGAGTTAATGCACCACCGGCCTGCGCTTTAAAGCCACTCCTGAATATTCTCAGAGGAGAGGCCCCTGTTTGAATTTTCAGACGCTGAGACAAAAACTACTTGATTGGATTACCCGTTTCGGTATGAAAAACTACTATTGTTTGCTTCAGTCCTACGAATTTGTACATTAATCGTCGTACACGTAGATAGAAAAAAATGCTGCATCTTATATTATACGCACGCATGAGCGCGCTCACGCACGCACTTGAGAATCAACTTGGAAATATTAAGGATTCAGCCATTTTTAAAAACATACTCGATTGGCGCCTATAATAATCATGAATAGTCTGCATGAAGAATAGTTATATTTCATTTCATCCTATACAAAGATAAAAGAAATAATTTTTCTAAGAAGTTCATATAGACGCTGGGGGGCTTTGTGCTTTGGAAACAGTTGAAAAAATGGCCGACGTATTCGTGGCTTGCCAAAGGGTGTTTTAAAGGCCTCTAGTTAAACCAGCACACTCCACTATAGCCTTGTGTGCTTCCTTATAAAACTCCGTTTAAATGCACAAGTGCATTTACAGAGTTTTCCTTTGTCAAAAGGCTCCTAGGTGATAGAAATGAGCTAAGCAAAAAATTAAAAAATCACCGACCACAGCAAAACCGAAAACACACGTGGGATCAGTCTCTCTTGAGCGGTGTGGTGTTACTTTTAAAAATAACTGCATTATATTATACTTACAAAATGAGTAACCTAAAAACGTTATATAGTGCAAGGGACAGGAGACATGGGCTGGCATCTCTACATGTACAGGACATGGTTCATTACTCAGCCAGGAGGACAATGTAATTAAAGAATTAGGGTTTTGCTCTTTTTAGTAACTGTCTTTTGTCTGGTTTTAGACAGCCCCCGGAAAATAAACCCTAAAGTTAAGCTCTGTATATATGTGAACATTTTTGGTATCAGTCACCAGTCAGCCCAGGCTAGATATTTTAGACGTCTCAAACATGATTTAAAAGGGAACTGCGGTATACGTCTGTCTGATTTTTACAACGCTTATATATCAAAATATATTTAAAAGGGGATGAAAAAATGTTTTAGACCAATTTTAAAGCATCTCTCTTAATAGAGCGGTATTTTGGAAAGTGCTTTATGATACCAAATGTTTGCCAATCATTTGAACCGGAATATATTTAAATGGGGATGAAAAAAAGGTTTTAGATCAATTTTAAAGCATCTCTCTTTATAAAGCGGTATTTTGGAAGTGCTTTATGTTTACCAATCATTTGAACCGGACACAAGCCACGCTCGTTGCACCGCATCTTTGGAATGTCTCCTAAAAACATCCTTTGTTTTACAAGCTGCATTCCACAAGGTAAGGCTATTTTTCACATCGGATGCAACCTGTTGCCTAGGAGCTATGAATCGCTCCCCTCCTTTCCTCCCTAACCGGTCACACAAACACCTGCCATCTTTGGGCTGTGAAGCGCAGTTCTGTATCCCCGGAGGTCCGATCTGTTTAAGGCTATGGCTTTAAGATTCAAGGGACAAATGCCAGCGTGGTTTCGAATCCCGCTTCTGGTAAATATTTGTGCTCCGTTCACTCTGGAATTATCTGAATACAATTCTAACTTTTAGAAAACTATTCGCCATGCTTTCGTGATCTGTTTCCTTAGGGGCAGCTGATTATTTAGAATGGCAGGTAATGGATGGAACAGGGCTTTTTTTAAAGATATACAAAATATACATCCGAGTCTAGCGTCTGAAACGTTCTTTAAAAGGTCCCTGTTGCCTATTATTTAACTGTGCGGGTGATTTTTAAATCCCTTAACTTTTAAAGTTACACACGTAACTTGTTCTCCTGGACTGATTAGCTGCGCGAACGTGCAAGCTTGATGCGCACTCCCGTTCCGGGTTAGGGTGGGGGTTGTTTCTGTCAGCAGAGCTCCGGCCTCATACAGTTTGCAGCAGGGGTCTGTCCGGCTCTCTCTGTCTACACAGAGCCTGTCAGTTTTGAGAGAGAGCATGGGGCTGCTAAAAGCCGGGCTGCTTGATTTCTTTCTGTGAGGTGGGAAGCTTGAATCACCGCTAAGGCTTTTTTTTTACTGCAGAATCTGTCTGTGAGATGGAAAAAATGCAGCTTGACTTAGTTTGAAGCAAAGATGAGATGTTTTAATTGTGTGTTCATCTTAAAATCATAGATAGAACAAAATGCTTCGCTTTTTATACCGGCCTTTCAGAACTGGCAGGGACGTGTGGGGGACTGGGAAGTGTAGACAGAGAGCTGGCAGCTCGTCTTTCGACCTTGACTGCATGTGCGCTTGGAGCTTTGGCCCAGTGGCATCTCGGGGGTAAACGCAGAGGCTGTCTCAGCTCTCAGCTCTCACGCGTCAACTGTGTAGAGTGAGTGAAGGGACAGCTTGTCAGTGCAGAGAATGTCTGGGGGCTTGACTCAGATTAAATAAAAAATGGTTTACAAGTGCTAAACTAAGGTTTAGATCTTTAAAGTCGTAGATTATTGTAAATAATAGATAGATACAGGAGTTCTTACCCAAACCGTAGAGGCAGGCAGCTCTGCCCCTTGAAACGGTTGTGCATGTGTCTTCGAGAGAAGTGGGCCACCAACAGGTCTGTAACTGGCCTGGATTTGTCAGACATGCCCCGGGCATGCTCGTTCAAGGAGGGGGGCTGCTCTTGACAGTTTATTTAATTAAGCAGGTGGCTGTGGGATGAGTTCAAACAGGGGTCAGACATCCATCAAACTGCCCTTGACAGTTTCCTGAACCAATCAGGTGCCGGGGGTGGGTTCAAGGAGGGACAGACATCCATCAAAAGGCCCTTGACAGAAAGCAGAGCCAATCAGATGCCGGGGGCGGGTTCAAGGAGGGACAGACATCCATCAAAAGGCCCTTGACAGAAAGGAGAGCCAATCAGGTGCCGAGGGGCGGGGCTAGGTCACGTGGGGGGAGACGTGACGTCAGCAGGGGCGGGACTTCCGGTGTTGCATCAGCACAGTGGGACGTCCAGTATTGCATCATAGTGGCGGGGCTTAAGGGTCATAAATCATAGGGTGGGACTTCCGGTATGACGTCATAGGGGCGGGGCTTAAGGGTCATAAATCATTTTGACATAAACCCCATGCATATAACTACTCGCGTCTTACCACACATTGGTATATCCAAAAGAAAGAGCAGTACAAAAATAAGCAATAAATAAGTGGATAAATAGATTCAGACTTTTTGTTAGCTTGTAAAATAATAGTCCTAGGTGGAGCTTAAATCAGTTCTTAGCAGTTTGGATGTAGGGGTGATGGGGGCCACAGCTCCAAGAATTTCAAGGTTGTGTTGTGTCTCTGCTGATGCTGCTAGCCTTCTTCTTCAGTCAGCTAACAACAACATTATTCAAATGTGAGAGGCCCATCCTTAATGATTCGCTGAGCCACATTCACTACACATCAGATCCTTAGCCAGATCTGGATCACCATCTGTTTGCCTTCTGAAAGTTTCTCCCAAGCCTACTTTATCATTTAATTTCCAGCATTTGTATTTCAAATTGGCAGAGTTCTGCATGAATTATCCACAGGTGTATTGAAGGGAGCTGTGATTCATGCATTAATGGAGTGGTGTTAAGTTAAGGTGCTGAAATAGATGACAACATCATCCAAGTAGGCAGCACTACATGAATTATGGGGTTGGAGCACTTTGTCCCCCAGATGTTGGAAAGTAGCGGGAGCCCCATGTAATCCGAATGGTAGCACACAATACTGCCAATGTCCGCTATGGGTGCTGAACCCTGTCTTTTCTTTTGCGGATGTCCGTTAAAGGAACCTGCCAGTATCCCTTTGTCATATCAAGGGTAGTCAAAAATTTGGCATTTCCTAGCTGCTTGAGGAGGTTGTCACTCTCAGCATTGGGTAGACATCAAATTGGGAGACTTGGTTAAGCCGACAGAAGTCATTGCAAAACCTCCAACTTCCGTCGGGCTTTTTGACCAACACGATGGGACTGGACCAGGGACTATAACTCTCCTCTATCACACCTAGATCCAGCATTCGTTTGATCTCCAACTCCACTTCTGCCATTTTTGCTTCAGGAATCCAATATGGGCGTTCTCTGACTATAACCCTGGGTTTCATCATGATGTCATGCGCAATCAGGGAGGTTCGTCCTGGCATTTTGTTCACTACCTCTGGAACAAACAGGATAACTGCTTTGAGTTCCTGTCGCTGTAGGCGAGTCAAATTATCACCAAAGTTAAGGTTCAATTCATGATCAAAGAGGGAGCAGGGCTGTCCGGAGAAAGGATCGGCATCCCTTTCAGCAAATTAAAATGATAAATCCACTCCTTAGGTTGACGATAAGGTTGGATAATCAAATAATAGACCAAACCCTTTCTTTCTTTAAATTCATATTGGCCTTGGAAATGTACCAGTAATTTAGAGTGTGAGGTAGGAATTAATGCCATCATTCGATCCCCTAGGCGGAACTCCCGAAGGGATGTACCACGGTTGTAACAATGAGCCTAGGGTGCTTGCGCCTTTTCCATGTGAGATTTTAAGAGGGTCCTAATCTTAGCCAATCTATTGTGTAATTGCACAATATATATATAGTATATTTACAGAAGGAAGGGCCTCCTCCTCCCAGCCTTCTTTTAATATGTCCAATACACCTTGAGGTTGTCGTCCATAAATTAATTCAAAGGGTGAGAACCCCGTGGAGGCTTGTGGAACTTCCCGATATGCAAAAATGACGAGGGGGAGGAGCTGATCCCAGTTCCTTCCGTCCTCATTGAGTACCTTGCATAGCATCTGTTTAAGAGTTTGATTAAACCTCTCGAACAGATCATCGGTTTGATGATGATATGCCAAGGACATTAAATTTTTTATTTTCAGTAACTTAGCTGTTTCCCTGAATGTCTCCGAGGTTAATGGCGTCACTTGATCCATCAGGATTTCTTTAGGAATTCCACCTTGCGCAAAGACCCCTACCAATTCCCATGCGATAGCCTTAGATGTAGCTGAGTGCAAGGGAACAGCTTCAGGATATCGGGTGGTGTAATCTACCAGGACCATTATGCATTTATGACCTCTGGCCGAGGGTTCTAGGGGTCCCACCAGATCAACCCTGATTCGTTCAAAGGCAACATCTATTAAGGGTAAAGGGATTAAAGGAGCGCGATCTACAAGTCTCCGACTTAAAGTTTAAGTCTGAACAATATATTCAATCTCTTTTCGCTGTTTTGTCACACACGTGCACATGGGAGGCAGCTAAAGGGCTTGAGTAAGGGCAATTCGGGAATCGGACTGAGATGTGTCAGAGTGCACTGACTCTTTTTCTCCCTTTCCTGCAGACCATTCATGGGAGATTCCACCTGGCCCTCTTGACATCACTTCTGGGTCCAAGCCTATGAAAGAAGACCTTGCCGGCTCAAGCCCCTGTGATATCATGTCTGGGCTCGAGCCTATGGCTGAAGGCCCTTATGAACCTGACCCCTTTGATCTCACTTCCTGTCTTCCCCTTTAAAAGCCTCCACCTTTTACCTATTCCCTCAGTTCTGTTTTGGACTCGGTTTTGTGCACATCAGTGCTATCATTTATTTGCAATTTGAAGCCAGGAAACCAAATATACAGGTGGCTGCCCCAAACCTTGCTATGGCTCCTTATGGAGTTTGTGACAGTTTACACATCTCACCACACCAAGTGCGCAAGGTTCCCAAGTCTTGTTGAGTCAGACCAAAGAAGACTCCGAGCTGTACTCAGTGCCAAAGGGGGGCTTCAGTTAATCTAAGTAATAAATAAAGTGTTTGAATACTTGTATCAATGGGATATTTCAATTTTTTCTAAAATCCTGTTTTTAAATTATTAGTCAGGGGTATTAAGTGTTGCTGGATGAGGGAAAATAAATAAATGAAAATGATTTTAGCACAATGCTACAACATAAAAAAATGAAGGAGTCTAAATATTTACTGAAACCATTATATTTCTTTTTTTTTTTAAAGGGATATCTGTGGTGCCTCTAACATCAGGCATGTTTTAAACTGGAGAAGGCAGAGGTTTTTCAAGTTCGGTCCTGGAGGGCCACAGTGGCTGTAGGATTTTATTCTTCCCTTTTGCCTAATTAAAAGACAATCTTTGCTGATAACGGAACTTGTTATCAAATTTAAAGGAAAGATCCACGCAAAACCGACACTTTTTTATTTGTTACTTACCACAATAAGTGTGTAGGGATGGCCGAGAAAAAATCTGAACCTAATTAATTTGGACAAAACTAAAATAAGACACTTTATGCTAGAATAGGCATCTATGGAGACCAACACTGGACTGCAGCAAACCAAATACAGCCGGGTTCAAGGTGAGAGTGGGATTACGTGAGAGTGGGATTATATCAGGTTGCAGCTATGAGCCTTTTCCTGTTTATAGTGTTGATGGACAGGTTGATAGATGAGGTCAGACAGGAGTCTCTGTGGACTATGATGTTCACAGATGACAATATGATCTGAAGTGAGAGTAGCCAGCAGGTTGAGGCTAACCTGGAGAAGTGGAGATACACACTGGAGAGAGTGGCAATAAAAGTCAGTAGGAGTAAGATGTACATGTGTGTGAATGATAGGGAAGATGGTGGAAGGGTGCGACTGCAAGGAGCAGAGGTGGTGATGGCAGACAAATTTAAACACTTGGGTTCAACGGTCCAAAGCAATGGAGAATGCAGCAGAGAAGTGAAGAACAGGGTGCAGGCAGGGACAACTGGATGGAGAAGAGTGGCAGGAGTGATTTGTGAAAGAAGAGTACCTGCATGAGTGAAAGGGAGGGTCTATAAAATGGTAGTGAGACCAGCTTATGTTGTATGGTTTGGAGATGGTGGCACTGAATAAAAGAAAGGAGGCACAGCTGGAAGTGGTGGAGTTGAAGATGCTGTGATTTTCACTCAGAGTAATGAGGGCAGACACGATTACGGAAGAGCATATTAGAGGGACAGCACAGGTGCAACAGTCTGGTGACCAAGAGAGAGAGGCCAGTTTGAGATGGTTGGGGCACGTGCAGATGAGAGATGAGGGGTACATCGGGAAAAGAATGTTGAGGACGGAACCGCCAGGCAAGAGGAAAAGAGGAGGGCCAAAGAGGAGGTTTACTGCAGCCTGTGCGGCAGAAAATGCTGTAAAAGACAGTTATAGATGGAGACACATGATCCTAAATCAAAGCAGATTAAAGAAGAAGAAGAGCAGAAAAATCTCCCATAACCCACATGTCAAGTCATCCAATCATACGTTCACAATGAGCAAAAACATGCATATTTTTCTGAAATATAATAAATTAATATTTCCAAAAAATCAGAACACTGCATTCATTGTCCACACGGGAACAAGCTTTTGAATTCAACACAAGACTCTTAACCAATGCATGATTATTCAACGTACAGTTGAGTATTACTTTAACACTAGAATTACCAGAGCCTACGAAAAAACTCGTAAATCCGTCCCACCTTAAATCGCTTCTTAAAATCGTTCACAGCTCTCCACCAGCGTCTTTTGTCATCTAAATGGGCTGATAAAAATCAGGCTGCAAGCAGCTGGCAATTCCATCCCCCCAGCGACTTAGAACGTGCACAAACTTCTCCCAGCTCATGCCTTGATTGATTTTCTGGGAGAGAAGTGGAGTTTTAGAGTGGAAATAATAGATCGTTGTTTGGAACACACGCATTTCATGTTTGTTCTGTTTCTACAGTAATCTGTGTAAACTCATTGTTAAAACAGAAACATTTTTTATATTCTACTAGTAGATGACAAAATGTAGGCATAAACTATATAATGTATGAAGCCTGAGGTATCCAAGAAATACTTTCAAAAAAGGTATAAATCTAACACAACAATTGTGCTTTTATTCAAAAATCTAACTGCAGAAGCAAAAAGCCGCCTTAACATGTGACATTGACAGCCATTTACTATGACTTCCTCTGTGGCGCAATAGAATCAGCTGCCGACTGGGAATCAAAAGGTTGCGAGTTCAATCCTGCACTACTCTGTTTTGAGAAGTAAACTGCTCTTAGTCTTACTATTTCATTTGATTTCAGTCTGTAACAGCCGGTGTAATTTATGATACTTGTAAAGGTTAGCTTTGGTTTTTTTTTTTTTTAGTCAGTTTTATTATCTCAGCCGCGTTCACGAGCCCAAACACACCCCACCCGCGCATCTGACACTGCTGTTTTCACATAGACGCGCTATAACAGAGGTAAACTAAGCTCCCTTCTACATCGAAGCAAGAATGCACATACCATTGCTTGCATACTAAAGTGTCAGCAGGCACTTTTCGTGGCATTACACACATTTTTGCGCATGCCCTCTGCACACTACATGTGACTTTAGGCTATAGGAAGTAAGTAAATAAATAAAGGTAAATCGTGTCATAAAATGATTTCTTCAAAACATTGAATGTTATTTATTATTTGGTATTTATTTGGTATGTGCATTCTTGCTCCGATGTAGAAGGGAGCTGAGTTTACCTCTATTACAGCGCGTCTATGTGAAAAGATGTGGGGGTGTGGTGTGTTTGGGCTCGTGAACGCGGCTGAGATAATAAAACTGACTAAAAAAAAAAAACAAAACAAAGCTAACCTTTACAAGTATCATAAATTACACCGGTTGTTACAGACTGAAATCAAATGTATGCTTTTATTCTAAAATAGTAACACTAAGAGCAGTTTACTTCTCAAAACGATGTGGTGCCGGATTGAACTCGCAACCTTTTTTATTTCCAGTCAGCAGCTGATTCTATTGCACCACGGAGGAAGTCATAATAAACAGCTGTCAATGTCGCATGTTAAGGCAGCTTTTTGTTTCTGCAGTTAGATTTTTGAATAAAAGCGTTATCTAGCAAAACAATTTTTGTGTTAGATTTGTACCTTTTGTGAAAGTATTTCTTGAATACTTCAGGCTTCATACATTATATAGTTTATGCCTACATTTTGTCATCTACTAGTAGAATATAAAAAACGTTTCTGTTTTAACAATGTGTTTACACAGATTACTGTAGAAACGGAACACACATGAAATGCGTGTGTTCCAAACAACGATCTATTATTTCCACTCTAAAACTCCACTTCACTCCCAGAAAATCAATCAAGGCATGAGCTGGGAGAAGTTTGTGCACGTTCTAAGTCGGTGGGGGGATGGAATATCCAGCTGCTTGCAGCCTGATTTTTATCAGCACATTTAGATGACAAAAGACGCTGGTGGAGAGTTGTGAACGATTTTAAGAAGCGATTTAAGGTGGGACGGATTTACGATTTTTTTCGTAGGCTCTGGTAATTCTAGTGTTAATGACTTGTTAGTGTTCTAATTCCCCCAGCTTAGATCTTTTTTTTATTGCAGATTTTTTATTTTATGGAATCAGACATTTAAAGGTGGCAGCTACTTAGATAGTGCTCTGCTAGAAGAAAAAAAATAGCTGTGAGTAAATAAGGGATTAGTAGAAAAGAGATAGTTGGGAGGAAGGCAAAGATCATAATCAGGAAAAAAATAAAACTGTCTCTGCTTCAAGGGTATGCAGAATCCTGGTGCAGAATGAACACTGTCACACATGTGTGCTTAGGAGGCAGTCAACAAGCCCTAATGTGAGTAAAACATCACGAGATAAAGGGTAATTTTATGGTATTAATGCCTCTCTCTCCCTTTTTCATCAGACCAAAAGAAGAAAAATAATTCCACTTACTTTCCACACAAACGTCTGGGTTCACAAGATGGCCGCCCAATGTCAGTTCCTTTTCCGACTTTAGATGATAATGTCACTTCCCATCTCCCAATGATGACGTCACTTCCATCTCAACCATGATGACATCACTTCCAGTCTTCCAATGATGACGTCATTTCCATCTACCCATTATGCCATCATCTCCTGACGCATCACTTCCGTGAGCCATATTTTTGTATATAAACGACAAGTTACTGTCTCAATCTTTAAAATGCTTTTGAAGTTTTTTGATCATATTTTGCAATATTATTTGCTACATCCGCAGGACATTATACTGGGTTATTCCCCAACTCTTTTTGGTTTCTGCAGATTGTTTCATTACGACAACACGTATGTATATACAAAAATATTTTTTCAATTGTTTGCTGGGCTCACATAGACCAGCTAACACCTGTCACTATGCTAGCAAGCAGTGTTCAGTTCAAGTGATGTAGTGTGTGTTGTCTGTGTGTTCTGTCTGTGTTATTATAGCTTATTCTTTTTACCCTTAAATTGTTTGATTCAGACTTGATGTGTTGCAGTTTCAATTTAGGCAGTTTATAGCAGGGGTCGCCAAGTCTGGTCCTGGAGGACCACCGTCACTTCAGGTTTTCATTTTAAGCCTTTTTTGAATGAGTGCCCTATTTGTAAATCTAATTAACTTCTTGTGAATTCATTTTAATTGAATGATTTGTTTCCCTGAATTTCTTCATCGTTCCTCTGAATCGGTTCATTTCTTTCTTTAAACGGCACCCAAACAGAAATGAAATGTGAAGTGAGTGAGCCGGCAGAAGACCCACCAAGTCAGGACCTCAAACGTCAACCAACTTCACTCCAACCAGCTGCTTAATGAGGTGATAATTCTTGTTGTTAATTAAACCAGTACTTTAATTCCATGGCTTGCTTCTGCTCTAGTGGTGCAATAGCTACATTTCCAAAATTCTTGATTTTCTCTTTCCTAAGGACACTGTTAAAATGTTTTGTGGACCTGAGCAGATCAACATTCCTGAGACCTTCATCTTTCTTTATTACAAATATTATTTGTATGATGGACACCAGTTGTTTTGGCTCATTTTATATCTCATTATAATTTGGCTGCTAATTAAGGAAAAAGAAACAATTAAGGGGTCTGAGTCTTCAAGAACAAGTCAATTAAAATTAGTTCAAAAGAATATAATTAGCAACAAAACAGGTCACTAATTAAGAAAAGGTTGTTAAAATGAAAACCTGGTTTATAGCCAAAAGATTTTCTTGAACAGTGGGTGGTTGTGAGGCTCTCAGCTTACCTAACATTTCAATTACTATGGCTGTTGTCACATGCATGCACAAAGGGGACAGCTTAAGGGCTCTGGTAATGATCTCCAGGCTTTGGCGCTGTGTAATAATGTTTCTTGTCTTCTTCCCATTTGCAGGCTGGAAGATTAACAGCTTTGCCACCATTGATGTCACTTCCGATGTCCGTCCACCTGGACCCATCTCTTCCTGCCAGGCAAGAACCGCCATCTTAGATCAGTTCTGTTATAAACTCATGTCTATAAAGAAATCTCTGCAATTATTGCATGCTTTCTTTTATTTTCCATTCACTTGTCCATTTGGTGATACCAAAGTCATACCCTAACTTTTTATTGTGGTCTGTCTGATCTCTTACACTGTATTTTGTCAGATGATTATGATGTCAAATGGTATCACAATGATCTAATGCCATTTGAAACAGACCAGGCACCAGCATCCCATTGTTTCCTTGTGATGTAAAAGACACATATACTTGCATGTCTTGCTAGTCATTAGCAATAGCAAGACAAACACTAGTTGTCGATTTTCGCTGAACCAAAGAGTGCTTAGTTAGATAAATGAATGCTTATCTTAGAGGTGTTCGGGGTGTATCAATAAGAAGGTGAGACAGTGGAGTAAGAGATGCAGAAAGAATTGTCTGCAATTTAATGCAGCACCAAACAGCCTCTGTGTCCGATCACTATTTAGGGAGTAGATGTAGAGGTGGCCCACTTCTAGAAGAACTTGGGGCTCCACACCAATGATGGGCTGGACTGGTTTCATAACACAGAATAACATTGAAGAAAGGGCAGAGAAGTTTTTCTTAGGAGACAACACTCATTCAATGTGGGTAGTGACATCCTTCATATCTTCTATAACTCACTGATGGTGATTTCTATGCTGTGGTATTCTGGGTGGGTAACATCACATCATGAGAGGTCCACCGAATCAACAAGCTAATTAAAGGGATAGTTATGGGACACCCTCCGAACTTCGAGCAGAGAATAAAGACAAAACTGAGTGTCATTATGAACAATGCTGTACGTCCTCTCAATAATACACCAACACTGAGAACGTTCAGCCAACAAATTACTCAGCAGAAGTGTGTCAAGAAGCACTACTGGGGCTCCTTCACACCAACAGCAATACCCCTTGAGAATGATGCACTATAACTCAGAAGTGTTCTTTCTTTTTATTCATCTTGGTATGTATTCAGACCATAGTGTGTGTGTGTGTGTGTGTGTGTGTGTGTGTGTGTGTGTGTGTGTGTGTGTGTGTGTGTGTGTGTGTGTGTTTGTTTGTTTGTTTAATGAGGTTTAGTGAGAAGCCAAATTTCCCACAGGGAAAAATAAAGGACACAACAAGCTGGACTAGCTTTATTTAAGTGGAAACTCCTTCAAATGAACACCTGAACAGGTCTGACCATCATACTGCCACCTATAGCCCTGATATTGTTTGCAGACGTTCTCCAGTATCCAAGTCAGAAGTTCTTATGAGTGTTTAGTGGGATGTTGTTTGTTTTATTATTTTATTATTTATATATTTCTCTTTCCCGCTTCTGTAAAGTTGTGATTTCCTCCTGGGGTTATCTATCTATCTATCTATCTATCTATCTATCTATCTATCTATCTATCTATTGTGACAACAGATGCCACTATACCAGCACTTAAACCGACACAGAGATATGCCAAAGGCACAATGATCAAAGCACACGCTTTTATTTTACAATTCACACAGCACAATGCACCATAAACAACTCACGGTCCCTTTTCTCTATATATAAAAAAAATCCTGGAATGTAAAAGCCAGGCGACGAGACATGATCTTCACGGAAGTTCTCGAAAGACATTTTAAAGACCCGCGAGACAACAAAGATGGGCCATGGAGCGTCTCGGGGGACGGTAAACATGAGACTTGGTGCTAAGAGATTGTCCCAGGGCAGTCTCGCGGGGACGTGGAACATAAGAGTCTTTCAAGACACGCCCTTCTTATCAATTAAGAGCTCGGACAGCCTAACAAAACATTCAGTCACGTAAAGTCACGTGGCACACACAGAGCCTGTGCTCTCAGCAAAGAAGAAAAAGCAGTGTGGAGAAAAAAGATACATATGCAGAGAAAGGTACAGAATATGAAAGCAGTTACAGTCTAATGTATTTTAGCATCCCAGCCAAGGTGAAGCCTTTTTTGTTGTAAGTGAATGTTAGGTCTGTTCGACGGAGGGCATATTACTCCACGGCAGACTGATAGCTGGGTGCTGATTGATGCAGTAAGTGGAAGGCGAGACCCGTGGGAGGCGGGGTTGGAGAGGGTGCTAGAAAGTTGTGTCTGAGGTACGCAATCGGCAATTGTTAAAGTAGACCTTTTGTGACACTTTATTATGTCAGTCGTTACAGTATCAATAAAAAAGATAGCACAGATCGCATTGACGCAGACAAAAAGAAATTAGTTTAAGTCAGAGAATTTCAAAAATGGGGTTTAACTCACATGCATTTATTGGTTACTTTGCAAAAACAATTATTAACTGCTGATGATGTGGATCGTTTTGTCTGTGCTGAAATTCCAAACAGAGAAACCTGTCCTAAATTATGGTACAAAGTCATTAAACACAAGTCTCACAGACCTCATTTAAAAGAATCAGCATATTGGGACACGACAGATTCCAAATATTGTTTTTACAGACGTTCTGAAATGAAAGTGAAACTAATGAAATTGCAACAATTCGAAGAAAAAAAAAATCTTACAAGTGTGTATCTAGAAAAACCAAACACGGGGGTTGGCGAGAGAAGCAAGCAGGGGGCAAAGCCCCCTAGTTCTTCTTTATTCTTTTCTTTTTCCTTTTATCTTCTCTTCTGCCACCTCCACTCCTCTCCTGCAAGCTCTGTCCTCTGCCTCCCGACTCCGGCTCTCCAAATGAAGTGAGGTGGCCTCTTTTATAGTTCACCCGGATGTGCTCCAGGTGCTCCCTGATGGCCTGCCTGTGGGCACCCGGAAGCACTCCGGGTGTACCTGGTTCCTGTTCCGACAGCACTTCCTGGTGCTGCAGTCCATGGCTTCGGAACCATCCAGGCACCCTCTTGCAGTAGCCACAGACCCATACAGGGTTGAGCTTCCAAGCTCCGTGGCCCACATTCAATCCAGGAGGGCTGCCCTCTTGCATCCCTGGGGAGGAATTGGCCCTCTACCAGACCTTTGCTTCTTCAGGCGTCCCAGTGAGGAAAGGTCCCCAGTCGTCTATCTATCTATCTATCTATCTATCTATCTATCTATCTATCTATCTAGTAGGACAATCCTGGAAGGCCCCATCACAATTTTCATGCCAAAAATGCCACTATCGAACATACATTTTGAGTGCTAGAGGCTATTTACCATAGCTCTGAAAAATATTCTGGCTCCAAAAACGCAAGCAGTTAATAACAGAAATCCACTCACTACCAATTAGTTATAGCAGGAGCAATCAAAAGTGAGGGGAAGAAAA
This sequence comes from Polypterus bichir lapradei, assembly GCA_026402145.1. NCBI lineage: Eukaryota > Metazoa > Chordata > Cladistia > Polypteriformes > Polypteridae > Polypterus > Polypterus bichir. The sequence continues at coordinate 97,786,892 of JANRMT010062796.1, read as the reverse complement.
AACAAACGTATGAAACAAGATGCAGTATTCTTAACAAGTCAGGATGTCTTGAAGATTTTGGTGGCAGGACAAACTATAAAGAACCAGGATCGCTTCTAGAATAAAGAACATCTACAGCCACAATTAAGGAAGAGCAGCAGAATAGAAACAGAATGGTAAATGATAAAGTGAATCTATGAACTGCATGGGGGGAATGGAAATAAAGCAGTTGTCATCGAGGTTTTGGATTATTAGCTGGCTATACGGGAAGCAGACCGAGACAGATTGGTCACCCATTTGCACAGTGGATGGCAGCTGTACAGAAAAAAAATGAAACAAAGCTAATCAAAGAGTTCACTTCCGAGACATAACCAGATCTCTATCGCCTGTAGATGAAGGACTGATGAGAAACAGAAGAGCGAACTGGGATCTTTCCCCGCTGGAGAGAGGCACAACTTATGGAGCTTTGCTGGTTGGTTGGTTTACCACAAATAGCATGTTGAATTAGTTAGTTGGCTCACAAGTGGCTGCTGGACAGCTGCTGCTCAACTTGGCTTTGGCAACCAGACCACAACCATTCAGAATGATGTGAGTGGTATACTAAGAATTGTACAGTCATTTCTTAAAATAGACGCACAAGGCTTCTGGAAATAAAAATAGTTATACCAGCCAGCACTCAATTGATAGTGAACAGAGGATATGGTTTGGCTAGTCAAAATGAATAGCTCTTTATCCGGATGTGAGGACAGTTACCATGGATGAATGGGTGTCAGGGTGGGCCTTTCTTGTTCAAGGTGAAACTATATTGGAGAGATGATGAAAGGCTGCTTCCTGGAACTATTTGTGTCAGTTGGCAGCATGTTTTTGATCTGGCTTCTGTGTGCACACCCAGGTGGCAGTAAGATTACCAGACCTGTTGAGTTGTTCAAAGGGATAAAATAAGAGACAGTATTCTAAACAAGTCAGGATGTCGTAAAGATGATGTTGGTAGTTGAATAAAGCAGTTCCAGCTTGGTGTGTCTGAAAAGGAACATGCCATTAGACATTGGTTCAGAATTACTCATGGTTCTGTTGCCGAGTTTAAAAATAAAAGTCATGTGGATCACACTTAATCAGCTTTAACTGTAATGTGCTAGCATCTCCTTCTTCAGTCTCTAGTTACGCTCCTGTTTTAACTGCTCTATCTGATCATATCAGATAAAAGCTATCCAGCATTAAATAGCATCTGAAATATTTAGTATGTGCCAGAAAGAATGTACGGGCATCCCAACCATGAGGGAAGAAGGTTCATTACCTGGATAGTAGGCCCCAGCTGGATGGACAGGTGCCCTGGCTGGATCAGTGCACAGTATCCTTTCCTGGCTGGAAAGAAATGGATGGACAATGATGTGCTGTTTCTGGGGGTTATTTAATGTGCCATTACACTAGGTAGCAGCTTCCCCTGTTCATAGTTCTAATTCATGCCCACACGGGGCACCTTGGGAGATGTAGTCTTGGTGGGTAGCCCTGTCAGGGTGTGTGGGCTCTGCCAGGGGGAGTTGTAAAAAAGGTGCACACTTGGAAAGAGATTCCACCTGATTTGGAAGTGCTTCCAAGCGGTAGTCATTTGACAGCAGAAGTACTCCTGGGTTTTGGAATAAAAGGAGCCACCCGGCCTCTTCCAGGTGAGCTGAGTTTGCCTCGAGGAGAGACAGGGGAAAATAATTAAATTAAATTCCTTTGCAACTCTCCTCATTGGCGTCTTTTGTTTTGTAAATGGGTCGATCAGTACAAGCAGCCAGCAGCCTCATTGTTGAGGACCCGAGCAGCTGGACCAGGCCAAGGGGTCACCCATGTAACACCTGGCTGCGGCAGATAGCGGGTCATTTCTGGAGGGTGGGACTGAACCGCATGTCTGCCTTGGAGGGTTGCCAACCGGGATCCTGAGCTGTTTCATCGTGTGGTGGGCGCAGCAATGAGCTGTGCCAGTTCATGCTCCCCAACCTGACCTGACCTGACCTGACCTGAACATTCTACATTTGTGGAGGCAGGCCAGTTCTGGGTCCTTTCCATCTTACTTTTATCTTTGCTCCATACTCTTCCATCTTTGGATGAGCTGCTTCTGCGATAAGGTGCAACAAGCAGTGGTGAATGCAGAGCTACCAGCCTTTAATTTTCCCACTTTATGTGCTCAAAGTCTCCTACTTTCTCTGATGTTACAGACATAGGTAGCCATCAGATTCTTCCAAACCTCTTCATTCATGCCGTGATAGCTTTTTCCACCTTGTCCAAACAGTAGTTGATATGGGCTGACACCTCAGGTCTGCATCTGCGATGACATCAGCATATCTTGATTTAATAATTCATTTAAGATTAACAATTAACATCCCAGAAGCCACATCTTAACATTATCCATCCATCCATTCATTATCCAACCCGCTATATCCTAACTACAGGGGCACGGGGATCTTGTGGAGCCAATCCCAGTCAACACAGGGTGCAAGTTAACATTATCATTAATAATAATTAAATAAATTGGTTAATAATCTTAAAAAAAAGAAAGTTGTCAAAAAAAAGAAGAGAGAGGGAGAGCTCCTGTAAAAGGCTCCGCTTGCATGGCACCCAGAAGAAATTGGTGTGTGTTACAACTAAGCCAAAAAAGAGGCCAACAAAATGAACAAGGAGAGGAGTGAAAAGAGCAGTTTTGGGGGAAAAAATCAAAAGTCTTACCCCAGAAAGAAATCAATTTAATGACTATGCTGAAATGAAATTGAGAAATCAAAGTTAAAATAGATGCAAGAGGTGCTAACCATCACTCTGAATTCTTTCTCTTACTATCATTATTAACATCATGCTCTTTTCTTCGAATTTTGATCATAATTTGGATACAAAAATACAGCAAGTACCATAAATTACTTTAAAGCATTGCCATCATGAATCATGCCTCAGGCAATAGATACCGCCATCAACAATAATATGGCTGTACCTATGAAGAAATAACTTCTGCCGTGGCTGGAATGTCCAAAAAGAATTTGGAAATCTCAAAGGCAAAGTCAGAACACCTTAGAATACAACCTTAACCTGCAATTGCTGAGCGCTTTGAGTAGTGAGAAAAGCGCTATATAAATGCAAAGAATTATTATTATAACACACAAAATAGCAAAAGGGGGTGCAGGCCTTAAAATATCCTAAACCAGACCAGTACTCACTTGGTCTAAAACCCACAAACTCAAATGACCAGCTTCAAAGACCGCGCAGGCCTTTAAGGGTGTACTTGCGCTAGCAATTTGTTCCGTGCCCGAGCATGTTTGTCTGCATGTAATCCCCCAAAGTCAAGTTTGTTTGACTAGTGTGATTGCTCCATGCTGGGCCAACCATACTGCACCCTGGCTCACCTGGAAGAGGTGGGCCCATACACGGTTCAGCAGGATTCAGGAACAGTGTGATCGTTAAACGTGCCCAAGCACAGAACACAAACATCACGTCAATAATGGGACAATTCAGTTAATAAACAAGATAGCAATGGGATCTATCGGGTGTACTGAAGAAGTGCAGTGTTTACTTGAAATTTGGGCGGATGAGAATATCCAGGAGTAACTGGATGCAACACATAAAAACTCGGATATATTTGGTAAGATAGAGGACTATATTCATGCTCATAGATATCAAAGATCAATTGAACAGTGTCGTGACAAACTGAAAAAAATTGCAGGTTCAATACCTAAAGTTAAGGGATGCAATACATATGTATGGCAGCTTACTGGACGAAAAAAGAAAAATCTCAGTGGTATGATGCAATTGACCAAATAATCGGCCTTAAAACAAGTAGCAAACCTAACGTTTTGGACTAGTATGCGGGAGCACCTGATAGCGTAATGATGGACACTGAACTGGCAAGCCCATTATCCTGCCCTTCACGACTCCAAAAAAAGCACGAAATAAGGAATATCATTTTGACATGCATGTTGTCACTCTGTGTTCAGATCTTGTTTTGGCTTTACACACACTCACTAGGTGAGGACGAACGTAAGGGTGCCCAGGTCCAGAACGTTAAAGTGCCGTGTGAGTGCAGGCTAGTGGGGGAGAAGAGAGGGGGGACAGTCTCACTTGGGCATGGTACAAAACAAACGTGCCTTGTCTGAGTAAATATATAATTTAAATGTTCCAGATTTGTAAAAACACCCTTAAAGGGAGAGGAAACCATAAAAAACCCACTTGTTTAATGGACAATGTCAATGAAGTGTCTTTATAAATGATGAATTTATTTATATTAAAGTCAATTATGACTTTCCCAGTCCCAACGCCAGGGTATATTTTGCTTATTAGCCTACATTTGATTCTGTGTCTTCAGTGGTTATGTTCTGCTATGTTTGGCAATGACAGACATACTGTATGTGTACTCAAATCCAACAACTGTTTTTTCCTAAACAATGCCTACTTTTCACCTGCTATATTCTGTGCTGATATTGTACATAGTCTAGGGAGCAAGATTCATCCCAAGTGGTAGCGTGATTGTGAAAAGCGCACATATGTGTTTCATTGTACTTTTCACTAATAACAATAAATCTGAAATTAACTGATTAAACCAAACTATATTTTTAAGAAAAGCCTTAGATTTTCAGTAGAACTTTCTATAGAGTGACATATGCTAGCAGGATAAATAAAATTACTTTGGAAATAGTGATTGTTTGCACTGCATCGCATTTCCTGCGGAAGACAGTAACAGCAGTAAGTTGTGGAGTTACTAGGTCTTTCCTGATGTTATAGGTAGTGATGATGGTCAAATATGTCTTCATTCTGGTCATAGCACGATGGAAGAAGCTGGTATGTATACAGTATTTTACATAATGCAGAAGAAAAAATTTAGCAACTCCACTTACCAAGAAAATGTGACATACTAGGTTTTTCCATAGTTGGTGAGAGTTCAGCCAAGGAGGAAACACTCAACCAGCATTTAAATACAGAAGAACACACTGGCTCTTCAGTTATTTCCATGTCCTGTGCAGGCAACATCCAGCTCTGTCCCAGCCAGTGCGTCTACTTATCTACAGCTGAAATCTGCAAAGGAAGACGTCTTTGAGTTCTTTTACACTCAAGAATAAAGCCAGAGCAAGACAGATAACTTGGAAGCTGTTTAGATAAACGATTCATTACAGAATAAAGTCTGATAAACACTGATCCTCTGAGTGCCAGAATGAAGATCTTTATGCTCAGTTCTCTTCTGCCCTTCTTTTGGGCAACTCAGAAGGCCAAACATGACAATATAAAAAAGGAGTAGAGCGCGATAGAGTAGTTTGAAGTGCCACAAACCACATATCGATTTCTTTGAGTTTTTGAGTGAGTAAACTGAATGACACTCACTGATACCAATCAACACATGGGGACAACATGCGAACTCCATGTAGAATCTGGGTCTGTGAGGCAGGAATGGCGCCTCTGTGCTATCAATCAACTGTAGTTAGCTTTCTAAACTTCAACCTGATTAAACATAGGTGAAACGGCATTGTTAAACTGGCCCTAGTCTGTGTGTGGGTGTCAATGTGTCTTTGCCCTGCGATGGACTAACGCCCTGTACAGCGATTGCTCCTGCCTTGCGCCTTATGACTTGTTGCATAGGGTCCAGCTACCACACAAATCTGCCCTGGATAAGCAGGTTAGTAAGTATGAATGCCTATAACATCTCTATTCAGTTCTTGTCACTTTAATTGCATGCTACCCATATGCTCAATATTCTCTCTCACTGAAACACATGTGCATTTTAAATCCAGCAGCAGCAGGCAGTATCTTTGTGAAATAACAAATTGAGCTTCCATAATGTGATAGAATATAAGAGACTGTAAGTGTGCCATTTTAAGTTATTATTGTCTAGTTTCCTACAAAACAAAGGCAGCAATTCATATCTGAATAGCAACATTCAATATCAAGAATGGCGCTTGTCAATGACTTTCTGAGGTGAAACCATGCTCCTGACCCTGAAGGGAAGGAAGACAAGAAGCAAAGTGAAGTGCACAGTGGACCTCCTTTACAAAATGTCTAAACCTCTGTGCGATGATTTGCTTTTTTTTTCTCCTTCAAGTGACATGGATACACTATTTTGCAAAATGTGTGTGATCTTAAAACTCAATAATATTTTTGTCTTGGAAAATGGACATATTCAGTAAGTTTAAAGGCTTTTCTCACTATGCAACCCTGGTAATCATGAGCTGTGTTATAAAACAAGAGCAGACTAGTTATTTTCTAAAATTTATAACATATATAGTTTCATGTACAGTAATTATGAAGAAATAACTTTAACTTGAAAAAAATACAGAGATTATACATTAGGTCTTTGAAAGCTGTTCTGAAAAGCACAGAAAGCAGTGGTTTCAATACAATACAATACAATACAATTTATTTTTGTATAGCCTAAAATCATACAAGGAGTGCCACAATGGGCTTTAACAGGCCTTGCCTCTTGACAGCCCCCAAGCCTTGACTCTCTAAGAAGACAAGGAAAAACTCCCAAAAAAACCCCAGTAGGGAAAAAAATGGAAGACACCTTGGGAAACCCCTTTCCAGGTAGTTTGGGCGTGCAGTGGGTGTCAAAAAGAAGGGGGTCAATACAATACAGTACAATACAATACACAGAAAAGAACAAATCCTCAATACAGTATACAAATAAAAATTTTAGAAGTATGGAGCAGAATTTAACAGTAGATGATATCACAGAATATGGTTTGGATTTGTTTAGAGTCCTGGAGACCTCATCCATTAAGCTGCCTCCCCCATTTGGCCATTCCACGGCTGAAACAGTGCTGGGCCAGCCAATCCGATGGAAAGACCCCTCATTCCCATGATTCCTGCGATCCTCCATCAGGGATGACTTTACCTTAGGCAGGCAAAACAACTTGGCAGGTGGGCCGTGGCACCAAATGCCACATTTGAGTACCAAGAAGAGAAACAGAATAGCTGAGGGTTAGTATCAAATAATAACTATCATGTTACTTATGTTTTAGTGCTAATGACTAACAACAGAGATGCAGTCTGTACAGTTAATCAGCAGCTCTAGTCAGGATGTACTAAACTGAAGTCATAAGTCTTCAGCCGGGATTTAAAAGCTGAAACCGAAGGGGCATCTCTTATAGTAGCAGGCAGACCATTCCACAGTTTAGGGGCCCTGTAACTAAATGTTCGACCTCCCACTGTTATTTTATTAATATTTGGAATCCTAAGCAGACCGACATCTTGAGATCTTAATGTGCGCTCAGCTTTGTAAGTCATGATATAAGTTCAGACAATTAAGCCGGACCTCGGCCATTTAAGGCTTTATATGTTAAAAGGAGGATTTTGAAATCTGCCCTAAACTTAACCAGGCGCCAGTGTAAGGATTTAAGAACTGCAGTTATGTGTTCATATTTTCTCGTTCTTGTAATAATTCTTGAAGCAGCATTTTGGATTAACTGGAGGCTGTATAAAGAACAGTTTGAACATCCAGTGAACACCACATTGCAGTAGTCAATCCTACTAGACTTTTACACATAAAATGTCTGTTGCTGTGTGCTGTGGCAGAGCAGAGGTGGCTCACTTGCCAGCAGGAATGCACACCAGGCTGGCTTCCTGGCTGTCAATGTGTATCAGGTGCGCAACGATGGCAGGTGCATTGCAATGTAACCTTGTTTGTACCTCTTGTCATCATAGATGGCGGTCCTCTCAGTCAAATGTTGCTGTAGGTGCATCAGCTACACAAATGTGTTCAGCACCACAGTCAGCTTGGAAATGATCAGATGATGCTGGTACCTCAATTTCATTTTTGATCTCCATCTCCATATCACTTGTGTCAAAATTGAAGTGTGACAAGTCAGAGTCCAATTCAGCGATAATGTGTCAACGGAGTATTTTAGTTTGCAAATTTGCTTTGGCCTCTCACCAGATGTTGGTGCCATTTTAGACATGGTTTGCTCTTAGCCACTCATGCACACGCAGGGAATCAAAGTCAAATCAACAAGGCTAACTTTCCTTCTAGCAAAGGGAGTCACACTGAAGTGTAACAACGAGTTTTGTCACAATTTACAGCTAAATATCGTCCTCTACCCCTGAATTTTGACAAAAGTTGACATCCACCCAGAAAGAGTTAATACAGGCAGGATACAACGCATTATTTATGTTGTTCATAATAGTAAATATCAAAAGAAACAAAAGGTAGAAACTGAAGAAATTACCAAAATAGTTACAAATGGTAGAAGCTGTGCAAAACTGCATCCAGATCCACCAAAATCCAAAATGTCAAAAGCCACGTCCGTTTCTAAGATGATTCGGCCTACACAAAAAGCTAGTAATAGACAGACGTGAGGAGTTAGAGAACTAGTCAAAAAGAGGATTTTATAACTTAGCTCACATGTCTAAAACAGTGGTTCTCAACCTGGGAGTCACAACCCTCTAGGATGTCTCACCAAACCTCAGAAGGATTAGCAAGGTGACTGAAAATAATTATAACATTTCATTAAAAATCAAGCAAGGGTATCAAACTTGTCTTTTTTGCTTCATCAGTTTCCAAAACTTGTCACATGTGATGCGCAAAGACTGTCAGTTCTCTCAAAGACCCCCCTTTAGCATTCCCGGCATAGATTACATCTGTTGTGGTTTTCTGAGGAATTGAAGGGAGAATTTTGGGACGCCAACACAGCCTACCGCATTTACTGTCAGTAATTTAAACAAAAACAATGTTCAAAGGTGTAAAGAACCAAACAAAACAGTTGTCATGTGAGGAGAGTGGCTAGAACTAATACGGCTCTGTTCTTGGGTCTGTTGATACAGAGGTCCTTTGATCAGGTTGTCTTCCTATTAAGTGATGCCACTTTATGGGTGGTTGTCTTTTTGAAGCCCAGAGACCAAAAGGGATGGAGTCAGTTGCCCTCATTGGGTGGTTTCTTGGAACTGTGGAGGAAGAAAGCAACAAGACAGTTAGTGGCAGCGCATCCCCTCGGGCTGGGGTGGTATCACACACCTTGAAAGAGCTTGGATGGTGATTCTCAGGCATGCATGCGTAACACTGAATATAAATGAATCCGTGTACACCAGCCTTTAAAGCAGATCTCCAATATCCGGTCACATTAATCTATGCAGCACAGAGTACCATAGCTACAAGCCAGTAGGTAGAATGGAATTGGGTTTCTCATAATGATCCAACAAGAAAAAGTTAAAAGAAAGTGACAGTTCACACTACCATAAAGAAATCTAGCCTTTAAGCATGATGCCAAAGACATGACAGTCTCACAAAGAATATGGCTGGTTGTCTTTACACACGCTGCTACCATCACAGGTGTCAGGGATAGCCACCAATCCTTCAGTGGCTTACCTGACTGCAGCCTTCACCCCACATGTTTCTTTTCTCTTTCAATTGATTTGATTTTTGTATGTGGTAAGAAAAGACATTTGCATTACTACAGTACTCGTCTTAAATGTTGCTATCACTGACAGAAATGTATTCTTCTTTTGGCTGATATCGTTAGGGGTTGCTACAGCAGATCATCTTCTTCCATATCTTCCTTTCCTCTGCATCTTGCTCTGTTACATCCATCCACCTGCATGTCTTCTCTCACCACATCCATAAACCTTTTCTTAGGCTTTCCTTTTTTCCTCTTGTCTGGCAACTCTATCCTTAGCATCCTTCTCCCAAAATACCTGGCATCTCTCCTCTGCACATGTCCAAACCAATGCAATCTCGCCTCTCTGACTTTGTCTACCAACTGTCCAACCTGAGCTGACCCTCTAATGTCCTCATTTCTAATCCTATCCATCCTCATCACACCCAATGCCAATCTTAGCATCTTTAACTCTGCCACCTCCAGCTCTGTCTCCTGCTTTCTGGTCAGTACCACCGTCTCCAGCCCATATAACATAGCTGGTCTCACTAATGTCCTGTAGACCTTCCCTTTCACTCTTGCTGATACCAGTCTGTCACAAATCAGTCCTGACACCCATTCCATAGTGCCTGCACTCTCTTTTTCACCTCTCTTCCACAATCCTCATTACTCTGTACTGTTGATCCCAAGTATTTAAACCACCTTCACCAACTCTACTCCCTGCATCCTCACCATTCCACTGACCACCCTCTCATTCACACACATGTATTCTATTTAGTTCCTACTGACATTCATTCTTCTCCACTCTAGAGCAGTGGTTCTCAACCTGTTTAAACCTGATTAAAACTGTTATGAAAACTCGGATCTCAAATACTTAAAGGTTGAGAAACGCTGCTCTAGAGCATATCTCCACCTCTCCAGGGTCTTCTCAAAGCAAACATCATAGTCCACGGGGACTCCTGTCTCATCTCGTCTGTCAACCTGTCCATCACCATTGCAAATAAGAAAGGGCTCAGAGCCGATCCGTGATGTAATCCCACCTCCACTCCTACTGCAGACCTCACCACTGTGACACTTTCCTCGTACATATCCTGTACAACTCTTACATACGTCTCTGCCACTCCCGACTTCCTCATACAATACCACAACTCCTCTTGAGGCACCCCGTCATGTGCTTTCTCCAGGTCCAACAAGGACGCAGTGCAACTCCTTCTGGCCTTCTCTATGCTTCTCCATCAACACCCTCAGAGAAAGCATCACATCTGTGGTGCTCTTTCTTGGCCTGAAACCACACTGCTGCTCACTAATCATCACCTCCCTTCTTAACAGAGCTTCCACTACTCTTTCCCATAACTTCATGCTGTGGCTCATCAATTTTATCCCCCTGTAGTTACTACAGTCCTGTACATCCCCCTTATTCTTAAATATCGGCACCAGTACACTTCTTCTCCACTCCTCAGGCATTCTCTCACTTTCCAAGATTCCATTAAATAATCTGGTTAAAAATTCCACTGCCATCTCTCCTAAACATCCCCATGCTTCCACAGGTATGTCATCTGGACCGACAGCCTTTCCATTCTTCATCCTCTTCATAGCTGTCCTTATTTCCTCCTTTCTAATCCATTGCACTTCCTGATTCACTATCTCCACATCATCCAGCCTCTTCTCTCTCTCGTTCTCTTCATTCATCAGCCTCTCAAAGTAATCTTTCCATCTGCTCAACATACTCTCCTCGCTTGTGAGTATGTTTCCATCTTTATCCTTTATCACCCTAACCTGCTGCACATCTTTCCCAGCTTAGTACCTCTGTCTCACCCACAGGTCCTTTTCTCATTCCTTAGTGTCCAATCTCTCATACAACTCATCATACTCCTTTTCTTTAGTCTTCGCCACCTCTCTCTTCACCTTGTGCCTTATCTCCTTGTACTCATTCCTACTTTCTGCATCTCTCTGACTATCTTACTTCTTCTTCACCATCCTCTTCCTCTGTATACTTTCCTGTACTTCCCCATTCCATCACCAGATTTCCTTTTCCTCCTTCCTCTGTCCAGATGTCATACTAAGCACCCTTCTTGCGGTTACCCTTACTACTTCTGCTGCAGTTTCCCAGCTGTCTGGTAACTCTTAATTGCCACTCAGTGCCTGTCTTACCTCCTCTGTAAACTCAACCTTGCAGTCTTCCTTTTTCAACTTCAACCGTTTGATCCTTTGCTCTGCCCTCCCTCACCTCCTCTTCTTCTTGATCTCACATGTCATCCTACAGACCACCATCCTATGCTGCCTAACTACACTTTCCCCTGCCGCCACTTTGCAGTCTTAAACCTCCTTCAGATTGACTCTTCTGCATAGGATATACTCTATCTGTATGTATCTTCCTCCACTCTTGTACATCACGCTATGTTGCTCCCTCTTCTTAAAATACGTATTCACCACAGCCATGTCCATCCTTCTGGAAAAATCCACTATCATCTGATCTTCTTTATTCCTATCCTTGACACCATACCTGCCCATCACCTCCTCGTCTCCCCTGTTCCCTTCACCAACATGTCCATTGAAATCCACTCCAACCACCACTTTCTGTCCCTTAGGCACAATGTTCATCACTTCATGCAACTCATTCCAGAAATCTTTTTTTTTTCAATCTCCAGAAAGAAGATTTCTGGAATGAGTTACATGAAGTGATAGACATTGTGCCTAAGGGACAGAAATTGGTGATTGGAGTGGATTTCAATGGACATGTTGGTGAAGGGAACAGAGGAGACGAGGAGGTGATGGGCAGGTATGGTGTCAAGGATAGGAATAAAGAAGGTCAGATGATAATCTTCTTTCTCACTGACAGAAATGTACCACTGCTAAATCCAGAGGATAACAATGTAGCTTCTGTAATTAAATTTCAAAAATGTTTACAGTGTTTGGCTTACAGGGGATGCATCAGCTCCCCAAACCCAACACAGATAGATGCAGACACAAGTCCAGCAACACATAGGGTTTTATTCTGCTGTGTTAAGCAGTACAGAGCAATATAAGCACAATAATAATGCAGCAGCCCTTTCTTTTCTTCTTCTCCTTTTCTCTCTGTCTCTCACTCTGTACCGTCACCTCCACTTCTCCTCCAGATAGCTTCATCCCTCTTCCTCCCGACTCTGTTTCAGCGGGCTCCTTTCATCCAGCACCCAAGAGTACTTCTAGTGGCCTGTTAGCATAGTCTGGAAGTACTTCTACCCCAACAAAGTAGGGCTCCATTGTCCCTGCAGCACCACTTGGCAGCACCCATGGAACCCAACAGGGCTGTGCCAAACTCCAGCACCCATGAAGCCCTGTGAGAATCTGAGGCACCACTGCAAACCATGGGGGCTGCCTTCTAGCATTCCAGGAGAGGTACTGCCCTGCCCTGCGCCTGTTTTCTCCCCATGTCCTTCCATTATTAAGGGCCCTGGCCGCCTGCCGCAAGTTATTAATTCTGAATGTTAAAAATGACTTTTTATTTTTTTATTTTCATATACAATTATGGATTTTATGGATGATATAAACAGTAATACTTAAGCAAAACGAGCAGCTTTTGCTATCAAAAATATCGGCAGTGTCAAATTCTGTATTTGGCTAAATACTTGTTATTATTTAACCCTTTAAATAGGCCCACAAATTTTATACTATGGTTAAGAAAGTCAGGCACTAGTAAAACTAACTTTTAGTTTATGAAATATACAGGCTCTTTTTGAAAATATTTTGTAATATGCTTTCGAAATAGTAGTCATAGCAGCAATTATGATTTTCTTTATAACACAAACAACTTTGTCAAGACTGCAGCAAACGTACAAGAGGGTAAATATTGTCATTAACTAGGAGTCCCGAAGTATGTATGTCCCAAACGCATTTGCAAAAATGCCCAACAGAGGGGGAAATCCCATTAAAAACCCCTAGCAGACACAAAAGGGCCTTATAGAATCTTTATAAATAAAAGATATATTCTTCACAAAAACATTTTTGCAATCACAGTGAAGCTCGGTGGAGCATAATGACAAAATGGAATGGCATTTAACAACAAGGCAATCCAAATCAAACAAGTCCCAATACAAGCCCAGCAGGAAGGTCAAAACACAGAGAAGAAAGTCGAAATTCCAAAAAATCACAGAAAAACAATACACACAAGTAAACTCTCTAACTTTCTAGTGCAATTTCAAAGAAATGCCAGGAGCTGTGGGAGACCGGAGGGAAATTCCTGGTGGTGATCGGCAGGAACAACCCAAAAAACACATCCAGAATCCTCTGAATCCACTATTTGGACTCTGTCCTGGAAGTGAAAGTAAGGAACCAATGCTGGATGTGTGTGACAAGTCCACTCAAAAAGTGAATGGGGCTAGAATTGAACCATATTTCCTGAAATTCCAGCTGCACTAACCACTCCCAGGCTACATTGATATTACAGCTAAATATTACAGCTAAAAGGCTTAAACAGAAGAGGCTGGAGTAACTGGTAGGGTTGAACAGTTGTTTCTGAGAACAAGGCATGGCAGTATGTTGCTAATTTCCTTTTAAATTGAAGCTGTTTTTGTAGAGGGCAGCATGGTGGCGCTGCTGACTCACAGTTCGGAGACCTGGGTTCAATTCCCGGGTCCTCCCTGCGTGGAGTTTGCATGTTCTCCCCGAGTCTGTGTGGGTTTCCTCCCACAGTCTAAAGACATGCAGGCTAGGTGCATTGGTGATCCTAAATTGTCCCAAGTGTGTGCCCTGTGGTGGGCTGGTGCCCTCCCCAGGATTTGTTCCTACCTTGTTCCCTGTGCTGGCTGGGATTGGCTCCAGCAGACCCCCGTGACCCTGTGTTAGGATATAGTGGGTTGGAAAATGACTGACTGTTTTTGTAGACTAACTTGTAAGTAAGGTACTTTTGATGGAAAGTTTGAATGCCAGGATGAGGTTGGGCTATTTTTGATGTCATCAGTTGTTGTTGTTCCTGTTCCAGGAAAAAAAATTAGCCTGGTGGCATTTGTGAACTACGCACAATGTGTTGCTCTGATACCTGAAACAGCTTTCTGTATCAAAAGAAAAGCCTTTTTATTAAAAAAAATAAATAAAAAAGCAAAACATAATGTCGGAGTGAGTCGCTTCCAAACCAGGCACCCCACCTCCATAAGGGAAATACGTGGCTGCTCTGCGCAAATCCACAGGGTTGACCCTTTAAAACAATAAGCAAGAGAAAACTGTTGAGAGTGTTGCCATGGAGACACAGTAACAATTATTAGACATGAGGTTCGGCCTTTTAACACAAGCTTTTAGCATCATTCCAATTAACTGAAAAATGTGTACATACTGCAAGTGAAGGCCTATACACTCTCTGGCCACTTTATTAGGTACAGCTTGCTAGCACCAGATTGAACACCCTATTGCCTTTAGAACTGCTGTAATTCTTCATGGCACAGATTCAAAAAGGTTGCTGGTAACATTTCTCAGGGATACGGACATGATAGAGTCACACAAGTTTTTGCAGATTTGTCGGCTGAACATCCATAATGCAAATTTCCCATTCCACCATTTCCCAAAGGTGCTCTTTTGGATTGAGATGTGGTGACTGTGGAGGCCATTTGAGTCCACTGAGCTCATTGTCATGTTCAACAAACCAGTTTGAGATGATTTGAGCTTTGTGACATGGCGCATTATCCTGCTGGAAGCAGCCATCAGAAGATGGGTACACTGTGGTCTTAAAGGGATGGGCATGGACAGCAACAATAATCAGGTAGGCTGTGGCATTTAATTGATGCTCAATTGGTACTAAGGGGCCCAAAGTGTGCCAAGAAAATATCCCCCACTCCATTTAATCCACCACCACCAGCCTGAACCATTGATGCAAGGCAGGATGGATCCTTGCTTTCATGTTGTTGTCGCCAAATTCTGACCCTACCATTTGAATTTTGCACCAGAAACTGAGATTCATCAGACCACAAAGCTTTTTTCCATCCTTCTATTGTCCATTTTTGGTGAGCCTGTGCAAATTGTAACCCCAGTTGCCTGTTCTTTGCTGACAGGAGTGACACCTGGTGTGGTCTCCTGCTGCTGTAGTCCATCAGCTTCAAGGTTTGCCATGTTGTGTGTTCAGAGATGCTGTTCTGTGTACCTCAGTTGTAATTAGTGCTTATTTGAGTTTCTGCTGCCTTTCAGTCAGTTCTCACCAGTATGGACATTCTCTTCTGGCCTCTGGCATTAACAAGGCATTTTTACCCAGAGTAATGCAGCTCACTGGATATTTTCCCTTTTTCAGACCATTCTCTGTAAACCCTAGAGATGGCTGAGTGTGAAATTTCCACTAAATCAGCAGTTTCTGAAATCCTCAGACCAGCCCATCGGGCACCAACAACCATACCACGTTCAAAATCACTTAAAACATCTGTCTTTCCCATTCTAGATAGATAGATAGATAGATAGATAGATAGATAGATAGATAGATAGATAGATAGATAGATAGTTTATTAATCCCAAGGGGAAATTTGCATACTCCAGCAGCAGGATACTGATAAAAAATAATATTAAATTAAAGAGTGATAACAATGCAGGTATAACAGACAATAACTTTGTATGATGTTAACGTTTACCCCCCCAGGTGGAACTGAAGAGTCGCATAGTGTGGGGTCTGCTCATTCTGTCAGTCAGCAGGACGGTGACAGCAGTCTGTCGCTGAAGCTGCTCCTCTGTCTGGAGATGATCCTGTTCAGTGGATTCTCCATGATTGACAGGAGCCTGCTCAGCATTCGTCGCTCTGCCATGGATGTCAAACTGTCCAGCTCCGTGCCTACAATAGAGCCTGCCTTCCTTACCAGTTTGTCCAGGCGTGAGGCGTCCCTCTTCTTTATGCTGCCTCCCCAGCACACCACAGCATAGAAGAGGGTGCTCGCCACAACCATCTGATAGAACATCTGCAGCTCAATGTCATACCTGCAGTTCCCGAGACGCACATACTGAGGTCTGTCTGTAAGACTGTCCACGATCCATACCACCAGGTATGAATCTACTCCCATCTCTGTCAGCTTGTCCCTAAGGAGCAGAGGTTGGATGGTGTTGAAGGCGCTAAAGAAGTCCAGAAACATAATTCTTACAGCACCACTGCCTCTGTCCAAGTGGGAGAGGGATCGGTGTAGCATGTAGATGATGGCATCTCCTGGTATGCAAACTGCAGAGGATCAGGGCGTGGCGGACCTGTGGCCTCAGGTGGTGAAGCAAAAGCCGCTCCATTGTCTTCATCACATGTGACGTCAGTTAACCTTTGTGGCCATAACAGCCTTTTCTTTTCTTTCCACAAGCTACATTCAGCCAAAAGAACATTTGTGAGTTCAGGTACTGGTAATAATATTATTATTAATAATAATAATAATAATAATAATAATAATAATAATAATAATAATAATAATAATTCTTTGCATTTATATAGGACTTTTCTCACTACTCAAAGCATTTCAGTGAATGGGGAGCCACTTCAATCACCTCGAATGTGTGGCATCCACCTGGATGATGTGGCGGCAGCCATTTTTACACCAGTAAGCTCACCACACATTAGCTTTTAAGTGGCAAGAGAGATAGCCAATTAGAAACAGGGGATAATTAGGGGGCCAGAATGATTTGGCCACGGTGGGCAATTTAGCCAGGACATCAGGATATACCCTACTCTTTATGAAAGGATGCCCAGCGATCTTTTATGAACACAGAGAGTATGGACCTCGGTTTTACGTTTCATCTGAAGGATGATGCCATTTTTACAGCACAGTGTCCCCATCACTGCACTGGGGCATTGGGATCTACTTTCAGACCACAGAGTAAGCGCCCCCTACTGGCCTTGCCAACACCTCTTCCAGTAGCAACCCAAGCTTTTCCTAGTTGGTCTCCTATCCAAGTACTGGGTGGGCCCAAACATGTTTAGCTTCTGGAGGATGACTTGTTTTGAAGTGCATTTGTATGGCTGGTTATCGACAAGAATAATAAAATTCAACACTCAGAATATTGTATGAAGTATATCTTGACTTGAAAAGTGCCAGTCTTCCTCTTTTTTAATGTTATTGTGTGCCAAGCCGATTCCTCAGACAATTTAAAGGTATAGTTTTGTATAGCTATTTATATAGCACCTTTCCCGTGCATATGGTTATAGGTGAATTAAAGTTACTTAAAGTTACTTACCTGTTGTTTTAGCACTCCAGTGAAGGAGAATGTGCTGATGAGATGAAGTTATGGCATTCATGTCAGCGTCTGGAGGCGTACAGATGCCTCACAGGTATCACATTCCCGGATTCAAACCAGCATGACACTGAAACACCCATCTGAAGCTGCTACATGGGGAAGAAGAAGTAATGAGGTGAGTGCTGAGATTGCCAGCAGGGAATACACACATAGCGGAAAAGAAAGAAAAGATGGAGTGAAAGTAGGTGAAAAGTTCACAAGGTGAATGAGAAGCTAGCATGGTGTGGTTGTGAATGTGCATGCACATGCTTGCACGGAAAGGTGGATGTTTAATTTAGAGTCACTACACCTGAGTAGAGGAGGACGTAGAGTGCGAGACTCGACGTTACTTTCTATTAGGAGAACCAAGAAGACGTGAGTGAGGATTGGAGTAGCTGTATAAAACCATAATGCAGACCACCAGGTTGACCATTCTTCAGGCTAGAGAGAGCTTCTTGACTGCTATGTTGGTGGAGCAGGGAGAAGAGTGCTTACTGTATGTGTGTACTGTATATATTACTGTAGTGAGGACAGTTTTCTTGCAATTTGTATTTATGTTTGGGTAGAAGTTCTTTGTGATTTTGGATGCTCATTTTTTCATTATTGCCTGTACAAAATGTTTTACTTTTTGTTATTAATTGGATTTTCTGATTGTCCTTTGTGAACTGTCTGTGGAAGAAGAAGGAGGAAGAAAGGACTTTTTGTTGAGCTGTTTGTTGGATTTTCTCATCACGTTTTGCTTTGGAGTCTCTGTCATTATTGTATAAAATCACCTGCACTTATTTTTCTTGTTTGTATTAATGTTCTTGTATTGAACTGTGTATATATTGGCAAGATACTGCTGTAAATATTTATTGGCACCTTGGGAATAAACCAGAATTATTATTATTTTGGTTTTTATTTTCAAACAGACTTTCCCCCATTCCCTGGGCATTTGGTTATGGCTCCAGGCATCTGGAGTCTGAAACTGTGCGATGAGCACCACACTTATTTGAGGTCTAAACTCAAGTGTATGCTGCACATTTTTTTTGCTCTTAATCAGTCTTATTTTTTTTTTCTTCTTATTCCTTCAAAATAACAAGGATTTATATTTAGAAGATTAGAAAGATTCCTTTTTATTGTCTAGAAAAGAGAAAGAACTTTAAATGTTATGTACAGCAATATGCATGATCAGCTAGATGCATCCATTTTTCTAATCATGGGCCTCATTTATGAAATTTTGAGTGATTTTGAGTGTGAAAATACATATACGCCAAAGAACATGAAAATGTGAAAGCCAAAAAGAAAAAAAATAACCTTAGCGTACGTACATTTCAACACAATTCACCCTTTCTAAATCACAATCATTTTGTAAATGTGCGTTTGTGAACCTCACCTGGTTCCACCCTGAAACAACCAAATATGGAGCATGTTAATCAACCTCATACATACGCAGCCACGATGCTGCAGACCTTCATTGGCTGGTAGTGCAGCCACATGACGCATCCAGTAGTGTGAAATAGAATTTCTCATCTCTGATTTAGAGGTTAGCAGAAAGCTTTTAGTTGGTGTCCTAAGCACGGGTGTGAGCAAAAGGCACAAATAGTCTGAATAACAAAATGTTACTGCGGCAGCAAATGCCATGTGCTCCAGCCACAACATGCCTGAAATAAAAAAAAGGTCAGATCTCTGGAGAAGAAGTTAGAACATTAGAACATTAGAACACTCTAGACGAGAACAGGCCATTCAGCCCAACAAAGCTCGCCAGTGCTATCCACTTATTTCTTCCAAAAAAACATCAAGTCAAGTTTTGAAAGTTCCCAAAGTCTTACTGTCTACCTCACTACTTGGTCTCTTATTCCAAGTGTCTATCGTTCTTGGTGTAAAGAAAAACTTCCTAATGTTTTTGTGAAATTTACCCTTAACAAGTTTCCAACTGTGTCCCCGTGTTCTTGATGAACTCATTTTAAAATAACAGTCTCGATCCACTGGACCGATTCCCTTCATAATTTTAAACACTTCAATCATGTCTCCTCTTAATCTTCTTTTGCTTAAACTGTAAAGGCTCAGCCCTTTTAATCTTTCCTCATAATTCAACCCCTGTAGCCCTGGAATCAGCCTAGTCTCTCTTCTCTGGACCTTTTCTAGCACTACTATGTACTTTTTGTGGTTCACCGACAAAAGCGTGATAGACATATGCGCCCCGACAAAACCGCGACAGACAAATGAGCGCCGACAAACCCGCCACAACAAAATCGCGAGAGAGGCCAAGAGAGTGGGACGCCCTTGCTGCAATTCTTTCTACATATGCAGGGCGTGATCTTAAGGACTATCTCCATGCCGTGCTGATGGCATGCTGCGTCTCATAATATTGACTTCTAAAATAAACATTATTATATATGCTTTAAACTAGTAATTCATATTTAATGAAACTTTTGTGATTTTGTCGGCGCAATTTTGACGGCGTGTTTTAATCGGCGCTATTTTGTTGGCGCACATATGTCTATCGAGCAAATGTCGGGTCACACTTTTTGTAGCCTGGAGACCAAAACTGCACCCAGTACTCAAGATGAGGCCTCACCAGTGTGTTATAAAGGTTGAGCAGAACCTCCTGTGACTTGTACTCCACACATCAAGGCGCTATATAACCTGGCATTCTGTTAGCCTTCTTAATGGCTTCTGAACACTGTCAGGAAGTCAATAGCTTAGAGTCCACTATGACTCCTAAATCCTTCTCATAAGGTGTACTCTTGATTTTCCAACCGCCAACTGTGTATTCAAACCTAACATTTTTACTTCCTATGTGTAATTCTTTACATTTACTGACATTAAATTTCATCTGCCACAAATCTGCCCAAGCCTGTCTGCTGTCCAAGTCCTTCTGTAATGATATAACGGATTCCAAATTATCTGCTAATCCACCTATCTTGGTTTCATCTGCAAACTTAACCAGCTTGTTACTTATATTCCAATCTAAATCATTTATACAGTGGGTATGGAAAGTATTCAGACCCCCTTCAATTTTTCACTCTTTATTATATTGCAGCCATTTGCTAAAATCATTTAAATAAATTTTTTCCCTCATTAATGTACACACAGCACCCCATATTGACAGACAAAAAAAAGAATTTTTGAAATTGTTGCAGATTTAAAAAAGAAAAACTGAAATATCACATGGTCCTAAGTATTCAGACCCTTTGCTCAGTATTTAGTAGAAGCACCCTTTTGAGCCAATACAGCCATAAGTCTTCTTAGGAAAGATGCAACAAGTTTTTCACACCTGGATTTGGGGATCCTCTGCCATTCCTCCTTGCAGATCCTCTCCAGTTCTGTCAGGTTGGATGGTAAACGTTGGTAGTCATTTTTAGGTCTCTCTAGAGATACTCAATTGGGTTTAAGTCAGGGCTCTGGCTGGGCCATTCAAGAACAGTCACAGAGTTGTTGTGAAGCCACTCCTTCGTTATTTCATCCGTATTCTCATCAGACACCTGAAGGACTCTGAGATGGTGAGAAATGGTGTCTGATGAGACCAAGATAGAACTTTTTGGCCTTAATTCTAAGCGGTATGTGTGGAGACAACCAGGCACTGCTCATCACTTGTCCAATACAGTCCCGACAGTGAAGCATGGCGGCGGCAGCATCATGCTGTGGGGGTGTTTTTCAGCTGCAGGGACAGGATGACTGGTTGCAATCGAGGGAAAGATGAATGCAGCCAAGTACAGGGATATCCTGGACAAAAACCTTCTCCAGAGTGCTAAGGACCTCAGACTGGGCCGAAGGTTTACCTTCTAACAAGACAATGACCCTAAGCACACAGCTAAAATAAAGAAGGAGTGGCTTCACAACAACTCTGTGACTGTTCTTGAATGGCCCAGCCAGAGCCCTGACTTAAACCCAATTGAGCATCTCTGGAGAGACCTAAAAATGGCTGTCCACCAACGTTTACCATCCAACCTGACAGAACTGGAGAGGATCTGCAAGGGGGAATGGCAGAGGATCCCCAAATCCAGGTGTGAAAAACTTGTTGCAGCTTTCCCAAGAAGACTCATGGCTGTATTAGCTCAAAAGGGTGCTTCTACCAAATACTGAGCAAAGGGTCTGAATACTTAGGACCATGTGATATTTCAGTTTTTCTTTTTTAATAAATCTGCAACAATTTCAAAATTTTTTTTTTGTCTGTCAATATGGGGTGCTGTGTTTACATTAATGAGGGAAAAAAATAATTTAAATGATTTTAGCATTCGCTGCAATATAACAAAGAGTGAAAAATTGAAGGGGGTCTGAATACTTTCCGTACCCACTGTATATATTAAAAATAGCACCAGCCCAAGCATTGACCCCTGCTGGTCACCACTCTTAACATCGGGCAATTCTGATGAGGTTCCTCACACCATCACCCTCTGCTTCCTGTGTCTGAGCCCATTCTGCACCCATCTAAAAACATCACCTTGAACTCCCACTTCTTTTAATTTCATGCCCAACCTCTCATGTGGCACCTTATGAAATGCTTTCTGAATGTCCAGATAAATAATATCATCTGCTTCACTTTGATTGTATCCTTTTGTTGCCTCCTCATAGAATTCCAGCATGTTAGTAAAACATGACCTCCCTCTTCTGAACCCATGCTGACTGTTCAGAATAACTCCTGTCCTTGCCATGTGTTGCTCAATCTTATCATTAATAATTCCTTCCATTAATTTTCCTGTGATGCATGTTAAGCTTACTGGCCTAGAGTTGCCTGGATTTACCCTGTCATCCTTTTTATATAATGGGATGATATTTGCCATTTTCCAGTCCTTTTGAATCTCTCCAGTGTATAGTGACTTCCCAAAAATATGTGTCAAGGGTTTATATCTGTACTCACTAGCCTCCTTAAGAACACGAGGATAAATATTATCTGGTCCTGGTGATTTTGTTTGATTTCAGCTCATTTAATCTGAACAGCACTTCTCCCTCTACAATTTCCAAATCCCTCAGTACCTCCTTAGTCGTCGCGTTTACCTCTCGGAGGTTATCCAATTGCTCACTTGCGAACACCTCAGAAAAATGTAAGTTTAGGGAATCCGCTATTTCACTGCCTGTATCTTGTAATTCCCCTTTACTATTTCTGATGCACTTTACCTCCTCCTTGACTGTTCTTTTACTACTAAAATACTCAAAGAATCTCTTAGGGTCTTCTTTCACCTTATCTGCTATATTCCTCTCCAACTGTCTTTTAGCATCCCTGATATCCTTCTTAATGGTTGCCCTCATGTTCTCATACGCTCTACGATTCACTTTGCAGTCATTATTCTTATATGCCTTATAAAGCAGTTTTTTCCTTGCAACTTCTTTTTTAAATCTTTATTAATCCACCGTGGAGTTTTTTTAGTTTCCTATTAATTCCAAATTTAGGTATGTATCTGTCCTGCATTACGTACATGTAAAACATTTTTAAACCTGTTCCACTGCTCCTCGACTGTCTCCACACTTAAAAGCTTATCCCCATGTATCCTACTTAGACATTGTCGCATCTGCTTAAAATCAGCCCTACCAAAGTTCAACTTAACCATTTTAGTCTTTGCATCTGCACTCTTACAAAATACTGAGAACTGTATTACATTATCGTCACTTGACCCTAGTGGTGGATCACTAGTCACAGGCAGAGTGCATGTGTAACAGGAGGAGGAATAAGCATATCCATGCTCTCTTCAATCTGTGAATACCATCTGTAATTAGAGATGCCTTTTTATGTGGCATTCCCATGAAATGGCATGAGCTGCAAAATCATTTTAAATGACTGCTACTTTTGAATGACTGTGCTAAAGGAATTTTCGAGTGAGTAGGTAAGTAATTATCACATTTAAAACAACAATGTGAAATTTATAATTGTATTAGGTTTAAAAATATATAATGGATTCTTTCTAAAATGTATTTTCATTTTAAACCTTCATCTCTCCAAAATTGAATTTTGTTACCTGATCTGGATTAAACACCCTCAGATTTATAAAGAACACCTACAATTTGTCACAGGAGAGAAAACATCTTTTCTTTCTTTCTTTCTGTTCACCAGTGTTATCAGCCTGAGGTGAAGCCGGCGGTGTGAATGTGCAGGCAGTGCATGAGGCAGATGAAAGCGAATGCAGCATCATAGAAGCTACTACTGAAAATTAGACTGGATTTGGAGGGCGGATGAAAAATGAAAAAAAAATGAAGTATGGAAGTTCAGCACCCCGTATACAGACAAACAGACACCAATTGTCCAAAACACACATGTTTAATAAGTTTTTCTTCTACTGCACAACCACACAATGCTCAAACCAGCAACAATATGCCGTCCTTCTCTTTCTTTTCTTTCCTCTCTGCCGCCTCCTCTCCTCTCCTCACAAGCTCTGTCTTCTTCCTCCTGACTCCGGCTCCTGGAATGGAATGAGGTGGCCTTTTTTATAGTGCCCCAGATGTGCTCCAGGTGCTCCATGACGATCTTCTGACAGCACTTCCTGGTGTTGCACCCGGAAGCACTCCAGGCATACTTAGTTCTTGTTCTGACAGCACTTCCTGTTGTGGCAGAAGTGCTGCAATCCAAGGCTCTGTAGCCATCTTACGGGTCCCCCTTGGAGGCTTCCAAGCTCTGCTCCCGTGGCCCCCAGGTAACCCAGGGCGGTTGCCCTCTCATGGTCCAGGGAAGGTATGGCCTCTCTCCCGGTCCTTTCCGGTGTCCCGGCTGGGTAGGGTCTCTAGCCATCCGCCACAGAGGGTAGCTGCAGAATGACTACTAGGGAGCAGAATTTCTTGCTTTCCAATCCAAAAAAATTAAAATAAAATAATAATTTTAGTGTGTTTATCTTTTGACAATTACAAAATAGAATTTTAGGGGGAATGTCACCAAACAGTATGCAAAATGAAACTTACTAACTATGAGGCATTGCAGGAGTGAACTCCATAGTGAAACATCAATGGGATTTTGCTCTTTTTAGGTTTAGGCAACTAATTTATAATCACATAATTCACCATTTTGGTTGCTGAGGTAAAGATGTGACTGGTACTATATGCAGACCAGTCATGATCTCTTGCAGGGAATGTTTTTCGGAGAAGACCGAAAGAAGACGAACAAGAGCTGTACTATGAGCTGAATGTGTTTTTTTTTTCCTTTCATCCCAGAGAAGAAGCTGTCACTTCATCAAATATCTAATATCCATCTATAACAGCCCATCCAAGAACAACAGCTGAGAGATATCAGAGACAGGCTTCCATTTAATAAGAACAAACTACAGAGATATGCCACTCATTTGTGCACTTTCGTTTAAAGTCCAGTACAGTAAAACCTGAGCCCAAGCTGACATAATACCTCTTTGTGATTTAAATTAATTAGATGACAATGGCAGCTGTGAGAAAAATATAAAGTTTTGGAAGTTTTTATATTTTTTTGTTGAACAACGTTGAATGGCAGTGGATTTAATTTGATGTTTTTCACTTTGATCAATAGAAAAAGACCATTTAATGTCGAAGTGAAAGCAGATCTCTGCAATGTGACCTAAATGAATTACAGATATAAATATAAAACACAAAATTACGGATCCTGTAAGAATTCATCCTCTTCAATATGAAGCTCCTAAATCATCACTGATCAGGCCAGTTGTTTTTAGAAGTAAATGGATATCATCTGTCTGAGGTTTCAATTGTTTATAGTTTAAATTCACCTGAACGTGGAAGGATCATCTTGTGGTGAGTCGGTATGGTAGGCTAATCTACAAAATGAAGTAAAAAAAGAACACTCCAATTAAATCTATTAAAAGAAAATATCCAAGTCACTGAAAATCCAGTTAAATTGATCTTTAAAAAAATGGAAAGAGTAGGGCAGAGCTGAAAATCGGTCTTGAGCAGGCTGTCCACAAAAGTGGCCTCTTATCACTCTAAAGGAGTTACAAGCTACAGTGGCTCAGATTAGAGGGGCAGTTCAGACAACAAATGTTTCCTGGGGGGTTTACCAGTGACAGTTTTATGGGAGAGCAGCAAAAAGAGAACAAACACTATAGGGCAGACAGAACATGGAAGACTCTCAAGTCAGGTGGAAGAAGTATCTATGAGACCAAAATTCAGCTTTTTGAATATTAGACTAAACACCATGATCAAAAGCACACCATCTCCATTGTGAAGTATGCTGGTGGCAGCATCAGACTATGGGGAAGCTTCTCTGCAGCCAGGCCCTGGAAGGCTTGTGAGGGAAAATGAATAACAATAATAATAATAATTTGCATTTATATAGCACTTTTCTCACTACTCAAAGCACTCAGCAATTGCAGGTTAAGGGCCCAACAGAGTAGAGTCCCTTTTTGGCATTTACGGGATTCGAACCGGCAACCTTCCAATTGCCAGTGCAGATCCCTAGCCTCAGAGTCACCACTCCGAATTCAACAAAACACAGGACATTCTGGAGGAAAACCTGATGGAGTCTGCAATAAACCTGCATCTTGGGAAAATGATTGTTTTCCAGCAAGATAACAAGCCCAAAACTAAAGCCAAAGTGACACAGGAATTGCTTTAAAACAACAACATGAATGTCCTAGAGCAGGGGGCTCAAACTCCAGTCCTGGTGCAATCCCTTGGCTATAGTTTTTCATTCTAACCCTTTTCTTAGCTGACGACCAGATCTTGCTGCTAATTAACTTCTATTCTTGTCATTTTAATTGCTGTGATTTTTAATACTCGTATTCAGAATTGTTTCATTTTTTTCTTATATGGCACCCAAATAGAAATATGATGTGAATGGAGCCAACAGATGACCACCTAAGTCAGGGCCTCAGACTCCAATCAATTTCACTTCACCAAGTTTCAATATAAGAAGCTGATTCTTGTTGTTAATTAAATACAGTCATATGAAAACGTTTGGGCACCCCTCTTAATTTTTTGAATTTATGTTTATCATTGGCTGAGCTTTCAAAGTAGCAACTTCTTTTTAATATACAACATGCCTTGTGGAAACAGTAGGATTTCGGCAGTGACATTAAGTTTATTGGATTAACAGAAAATATGAAATATGCATCATAACAAAATTAGACAAGTGCATAAATGTGGGCACCCCAACAGAGATATGACATTAGTTAACACTTAGTTGAGCCTCCTTTTGCAAATATAACAGCCTCTAGACGCCTCCTATAGCCTTTGATGAGTGTCTGGATTCTGGATGGAGGTATTTTTGACCATTCTTTTTCCATACAAAATCTCTCCAGTTCAGTTCAATTTGACGTCTGCCGAGCATGGACAGCCTGCTTCAAATCATCCCATAGATTTTCGATGATATTCAAGTCAGGGGACTGTGACGGCCATTCCAGAACATTGTACTTCTCCTTCGGCATGAATGCCTTTGTAGATTTCCAACTGTGTTTTGGGTCATTGTCTTGTTGGAATATCCAACCCCTGTGTAACTTCAACTTTGTGCTTGAACATTATCCTGAAGATTTTGTTGATATTGGGTTGAATTCACCCGACCCTCGTCTTTAACAAGGTCCCCAGTCCCTGAACTAGCTACACAGCCCCACAGCATGATGAAACCTCCACCAAATTTGATAGTAGGTAGCAGGTGTTTTTCTTGGAATGCGGTGTTCTTCTTCCGCCATGCAAAGTGCTTTTTGTTCTGACCAAATAACTCAATTTCTGTCTCATCAGTCCAAAGCACTTTGTTACAAAATGAATCTGGCTTGTCTAAATGAGCATTGGCATACAACAAGCGACTCTGTTTGTGGCGTGAGTGCAGAAAGGGCTTCTTTCTCTTCACCCTGCCATACAGATGTTCTTTGTGCAAATTGCACTGAATTGTATAATGAAGTAATCAGCATTGAGCAGTGACAGGCATTCAAATCAGCAAAATTACAAGGGGAACCACATTTGTGCACAGCCAGTTTTTCCATATTTGATTTAATTTCATACAACTAAATACTGCTTCACCAAAAATCTTTGTTCGGAAAACACGCTAGTACTCAGATGTTCCTAGGAAATGAAAGACATACGACTGTTATCTGTTTTGTTAAAAGGAGAGTCAATTATTATGCAGGCTGCGAGGGGTTCCTAAACTCCATTCCTTGGATTTTTGGTGCTCTCATTTTGCCAAAGCAGACATTTCCAAAGCTGTTGATTTTCTTTTTGCTACGAGCACCATTAAAGTGTAAATCGTGGACCTGAAGAGATCAACATTACTGAGACCTTTGCCTTTCTTCATTTGTGGATATTGTAGGATGGATACAGGTTGCTGTCAGGTGTTGGCTTGTTTTGTATTACATTGTTCTTTGGCTAATTATCAAGGAAAACAAGAAATAATTAAGGGTTTGAGTCTTACATAGCATGTAGGCAAAGGAAGTTAATTATCAGCAAAAAACAGTCGCCAACTAAGAAGATGAAAACCTGCAGCCACAGTTGAGCCATAGGACTGGAGTTAGAGACCCATGTCCTAGAGTGACCAAGTCAGGGTCCAGATCTCAATCCAACTGAGAACTTGTAGCTGGACTCATGCAGACAGACAACTAAATACTATCTTGAAGAGGGTTTATACTTATGTGATCAGTTGTTTTAATTTTTGTAATTTAAAGTGGTATGAAAAAGTATTCAACCCCTTAAAAGTCATCATAATTCTGTGTATGACAAAAAATTCATACATGTTGTAATAAAATAAACTCACTCGGAAAGGTCAAGAAAGAGTTGGGGAGTTGCTGCATATAATGTCTATCAGATGTGGTGAAGATTTGAATGAGAATTGATCAAAAAACCAAAACATTTGACAATGGCAACAGGAAGAGATTTGGCAGGAAATGACACCAATACAGAGAGAAGTGATGTTATTATGGCGGAACTGGAAGTGAGGTCATCAGTAGGGAGCTGGAAGTGACATCATCGTGGTGGGACTGGAAGTGATGTCATTCGCGGGAGCCAGAAGTGCCATCATCATGGTAGAGCCGGAAGTGACGTCATCCTTAGGAATCAGAAGTGGGATTGTTGTGCAGTGGCCATTTCGTGAAACCGGAAGTATTGAAGGTGTCACAATAAGAGACTCCAGACATTGCAAGAAGGTTTGGGGCACCCACCTGTATATTATGATTCAGGCTGCAAAAGATAGTTGTGTCAGATTTACCACTGAGTAGTTTACACTACTGAGTCCAAGACTGAACTAATCATCAGAGGAAGGGGAGCGACTTTTATGGAGAGTTGTCCAGAAGTGATGTCGCCCTCGGGGCTGGGGCTGGAAGTGTCTTCTTCTGCGCTTTGGCACCTGTTGGGATTTCCTGGGAATGGTCTGCATAGAACTGAGAAAGAGAGTCACTGCACTCCTCCGCCCCCAGGTCGCACAAGTTGTTACGATTATATAAGCCCTTCAGATGCCTCCTACTCGCACATGTGTGACAAAGGTAAGTGTGTTTTCTTCTTTTGCTCTGTTGGAAGAGAGAAAGAGGCATTAGTACCCAAAATCAACCCTTCATCTCATAGTATAATACACACCTTGGGGCTTGTTGGCTGCCTCCTAAGCGCACATATACGACAACGTATTTATCCATTCAGTATTTTAACTATGAACTCTTATGCTGCAACAATACATTTCCAAAGTCCAAATAAATCATTTTGTGCAGATATTTAACTGTGTTTGCCTAGGTATTCAAGCCCTACAAATTCATACTTTGCTGAAAAGCCTTTTGCTGCATTAACAACCATTGTTCTTTTGGGTATGTAAGTATATCCCAATTTTGCACATTGTTCACAAGTGATTCTTCCCATTCTGCTTGGCAGAAGTTATAGGGGCCCTTTATCTTGGTGGGATGGCGCCTCTGGATAACCAGTCTTCAAATGCCAAATACGGTTAAGAGCAAGGCTTTGACTTGGCCACTCCAAAACATTCACTTTTCTGTTTTTGAGCCATTCCAGTGTCAGTTTGGTCTTATGCTTAAGGTCCTCTTGTTGAAAGGTGAATCTTCCCCCAAGCCGCAGGTTCATAGCAGAGTGGAAGAAGTTCTCCTGTAATATTGTGCCATCTTTGTATCCATCCATTGTCTCTTCAACTCTGACAAGATTCCCAGTTCCAGCACATGAAAAGCATCCCCATAGCATGATGCTGCCACCACCATATTTTGCAGTAGGTATGGTGTTTCTTGAGGCCTGGGCAGTGTTAATTTTATGCCACACATAACTCTTTGAAGTCTGGCCAAAATGTTCTATTTAGTCTAAACTAACCATCAAATCTGCTACCCGTATCTTAACTGGATCTTTCTCATGCTTTATAGCAAATGGCCTTTCTGTAGACCTTCTTAAGGAATGACTTCTTTCTTGCTACCCCACTGTTTTATGATGAGCTCTTGAAATTGTGGACCCCTGCACCTTCACTTCAGTTTCACCCAAAGAGAATTGCAGATCTCTGAGAGTGACAGTTGGATTTTTAGTGGTCTCTCTCACCAGTTAACATTTTGCTCTGATATTTTGAAGGACAGCCTGTTTTAGTAAGAGTCTGGGTGCTGTGATGAACCTTCCACTTTCTGATGATGGATCCAACAATGCGCAACGGGACATTCAAATGCTTCAATATTTTATGGAAGCTATTTCCTGCCTTGTAAGTTTCAATGACTTTGTTTCTCACATCAGCAGATACACCTTTGTCTTCATTTTTGCAGTAATTGTCCAAAAAAAGACTATGGGTTGAAGGGCAGAGGTCCATATGAACATCATTGTCTAATTCTTCCACGTAAAGCCTGAAAACTATGAGGACCGATTTAGATCATTTATGTTAGGTAGAATGCCTAGAAGGGGGTTTGGCAGTCTCTTAGCCTTGGAACCCCTGCAGGTTTTGTTTTCTTTTCTCCAACCCTCTGGAGTTCTATTTTTGTTTGTTTTTTTCTGTCCACCCTGGCCATCTGACCTTACTTTATTCTTTGTTAATTAGTATTGCCTAACTTTTGTATTTTTTCTTTCTTCATCTTGTAAAGCACTTTGAGCTACATCATTTGTATGAAAACGTGCTATAGAAAGAAATGTTGTTGTTGTTGATGATGGGGGCGGCACAGTGGCGCAGTGGTAGTTCTGCTGCCTCGCAGTAAGGAGACCTCGGTTTGCTTCCCGGGTCCTCCCTACGTGGAGTTTGCATGTTCTCCCCGTGTCTGCGTGGGTTACCTCTGGGTGCTCCGGTTTCCTCACGCAGTCCAAAGAAATGCAGGTTAGGTGCATTGGTAATCCTAAATTGTCCCTGGTGTGTGTGCCCTGCGGTGGGCTGGCACCCTGCCCAGGATTTGTCCCTGCCTTGCGCCCTGGGATTGGCTCCAGGAGACCCCCGTGACCCTATGTTAGGATATAGCAGGTTGGGAAATGACTGTTATTGATGGCTCCTCACAAAAGGGGCTTTTTATATCCAGAGAGATATAAAGGACTCAAAAGTCGTACCTCATTATGTTTAATTGTGACCGTTAAAGGACTGTTACCTTTGTGTCATTTGTGATTCATTTGTCATTTGTGTATACCTGCACAATGGTTTAAATACTTAGGCAAACACGAACTTTGGAGTTTTTCTTTTTCAGTTACTAGGGAGCTTCGCTCGCCAACCCCCGTGTTTGGTTTTCGGATACATAATCGTAAGTTTTTTTTTTCTTTGAATTGTTGCTATTTCATTAGTTTCACTTTTATTTCAGATCTTCTGTAAAAACAATATTTGAAATCTTTTGTGTCCCAATATGCTGAATCTTTTAAATGAGGTCAGTGAGACGTGTGTTTAATGACTTTGTACCACAATTCAGGATAGGTTTCTCTGTTTGGAATTTCAGCACAGACAAAACGATCCACATCATCAGCAGTTAATAATTTTTTTTGCAAAGTAACCAATAAATGCATGTGAGTTAAACTCCGTTTTTTGAAATTCTCTGACTTAAAATAATTTCCTTTTGTTTGCGTCAATGCGATCTGTACTATCTTTTTTTTGATACTGTTGCGACTGATGTAATAAAGTGTCACAAAAGTTCTACTTTAACAATCGCTGACTGCGTAACCCCAAACACAACTTTCTAGCACCCTCTCCAACCCCCCTCCTCCCACGGCTCTCGCCTCCCCCTTACCGCATCAATCAGCACCCAGCTATCAGTCTTCCGTGCTGTACTCTGCCCTCCCTCGATCGGACCTGACAGTCAATTAAAACAAAAAAGGCTTCACTTTGGCTGGGATGCTTCAATACTTTTGACTGTTATTGCTTTCATATTCTGTACCTTTCTCTGCATGTGTATCGCGCCTTGGGTCTCTTTTCTCCGTTCTGCTCTTTCTTCTTTGCTGAGAGCACAGGCTCTGTGTGTGCCACGTGACTTTACATGACTGAATGTTTTATTGGCTGTCCGTGGTCTTATTTGATAAGAAGGGCGTGTCTTGCAAGAATCTTATGTTCCACGTCCCCGCAAGACTGCCCTGGGACAATCTCTTGGCACCAAGTGTCATGTTTACGGTCCCCGTGAGACGCTCCATGGCCAGTCTTTTTTGCCTCGCGGGTCTTTAAAATGTCTTTCAAGAACCTCCGAGAAGATCACGTATAGTCACCTTGCTTTTCCATTCCAGGATTTTTTTAATATATAGAGAGAAATATCTACAGAAAATGGTTTATTTGGACTTTGGAAAAGTATTTGTTACAGCAGAAGGGTTCACATTAAAATACGGAATGGATAAGTGTGTACAAACCTTTTGTCATGCAGAAATATCTCAATGACTTTCAAGGGGATTGAATACTCTTGCTTGCCACTGTATTTAGACCACTTTTCAGAGATGTGTTCTCACTCTGACTTTAAGGAGTCTTTTTCATTGATCAATGTCAAAACAGCCAAAATAAATACATTTATGTATATGACGTTTCACAGGCTGTAGCATTTAAACCACTGTTTTGCAAGCGAAGGGAGCAGGTAGGCCCAGGAATGTGCGTACCAGTGCCAACACAGCTCTTGTGGCGAATGCCATTCAAAGTTGTGTTCTTCTGCAGGCATGTATCGATCTGGATGGCTCACTGGTGGACCATGCCATGGAGAGCAGGGAATTTAAAAAAAAATTTAAGGTTCATAATGTTCATGTTCTATAATGTTACTTGATAATAGCATTGGTAGTTTCCTGACAATAATGCCTTTTCAATTATATACATAAATATGGGCCACCCTTTACATTGTGATTCAGCTTTGTACAATAATAAATTTTAAAACCTCCAAAGGGGCGAATACCTTTTATAGGCAATGTGTGTAAAAATTGTAAATTATGTTAACCTGGCAGAGACATTATGGACAGGTGTGACAATGCGGGTTCCACTTCATGCTCCCATCTGGGCTCTGGGGAGCTCTCGAAACTGACACCTAATGTCACCGGATGAGCTGATCAGTGAATACATCAACGAAGCAAGGGGATGGTGCAAAAAGTGCAAGAGTGCTTTTATTTAAAAATAGTTGAAACAAAGTGTTCAAAAACAAGTGCAGTGCATAAAGTTCAATAAATAATCCATTAAAAAACCAGTGAAAATGTGGAGATTAAAAATACAATTAATAAATCCTTTAAAAATGAGGTTAAAACAATGGCTGGAAGCAGTACTTCTAAAAACAAAGCCCTGTGTCTTCTTTCTACTGGCGACTCCCCTGCTTCTCCCATCAAGGCTATGCACCAGGGTAGTTACCATACCTGCAGCTGACCTTCTCCACTTGGCTGGTCTGGTGGCCTCCCAATCCCTGGCTTCGTTCAGCCATCCGCCAGACCGAGACTTGGCTTCCCCCAACAACCAGGATGCTCACGTTGGGGTTCCACTCCAAATCTCCGACTCCAGCTGCTTTTGCTGCAGTGAGCCAACCTTCTCCCGGTCACTCCTGCTCCACACCCATGCACCTATTATATATCACTAGGCTGACCCGCCTTTTAAGGCGACCGACTTTTAAGTTGACCACTTCTTAAGGCAATTCAATATGTAGATCAATTTGATAATTTATACAAACTCATTAATTTGGTTATATGGTATTTGAGCGGAATTACTTTAATACTCGTAGTTTCTGTTATTTTTGTGATGAAATTTAAACTTTTTTTCTATATTGAGGTCGCCCTTTTGAACCCCCCTGATATTTACTACGCGGTGAGGCATTTGTACTCCATCAACATTAATTATTTCCAGAGACATAATTTTGTCTATGTTTCCAGCGCATCGCGCACAAAAGCAAGGGAACGATGGGAGCACCAGAACTCTGCTCACATCATGTCGCTTCATACCGCAAGCTGCAAGTAGTAAGTCTGTGATAAGCGGAATACCGCTATGCTTTCCACTCATGGGACGGAAGGACAATCCCGACCGCTTTTATATAGTAAGAAAGAAGAAAAAGATATCGCACAGTCTGGAGTAGAAAATCATCTTTTACCTGGAAAAACGTAACTACAAATCCCATCGTGCATTGCAAAATGGACAGGGCGTGTGTGAAACTCCGCGCCTGCGTAGCACTCACGGGACGGAAGGACAATCCCGACCGCTTTTATATAGAAGGATAGGGACGTGGCTCAGGTGTGGCGAACAGCAGCTCCCGGCATCAATTACAGATGCAGACGACTCCTCACCTGTGTACTTAAGCGAGGACCACCGGCATCAAGAAGCACCTGTGAACCGCTCCGGCCACACTACCACACCCCATCTTTAAGCTGCGAGTGTGGCAATTATCTATTTAAAAAAAAAAACCTGGCCTTTCCAATCTGAGCTGTGGACCCGCTGTACCACAACAGGGCCAGGTCCCTATCTCAAACCTGATGCTCTCAGGATAGGCTGTGGCCCCATAAGACTCTAAAATTGGTTGGTCATGAGAATATTATGGTATGAAAACCAGACTGGGTGGCTTAGTGGCTAAAGCACTGGTATTGAAACACCTGGATTTATGTTTCAGATTCCCACCGCTGACTCGCTGCATGATCTTTGAACAAGTTCCGAATCTTGGCAATGCACTGGTACAGTGTGTTGCCACACTCACTAGATGACAAAACAACTCAGGATCCTGTCGTGGCAAAAAATTGTCACCAAAAGGTTTTTACCTGAAATGAAGGCTATTAGGACTCAGAGGATAGGCAAACAGAGTTTATAGCTTTATTGCAATAAAACAATAACACGGACTCAACCCAATTCAGCCAAATCAGACTGAGCCCCAAACAGTTCAGAAATCAAACTCTATATAATTATTTCTTATCATCCTGACCTCGCTCAAATTGGCTCATTCGCTGTTCTCTCTGACTCCCCTCTGCACCTGTTCAGCAGATATTTTAAGTTCTCATGGGAACCATTATTATCTCCTGACTTCCTTCTGCAGCTGGCCACCGGTATTTTTACTGTCCATTGTTCATCTTTATTTTATGTTTTGCTTATTTTGATTGGTCTTGGCCGGGCAGATGTTCCCTTCTTCCATTTTTGGGCTTTCTCTTATTTCCTTTTCTTTGGCCTTCAAGCTATTTTATATTTGGTGGCTAAAGCTAAGCTATAATTAAAAAGAAATATGGCATGTGCCTTTATTTAATCATTTGCTTGGCAGGCCTGACTTGCATTAATATCTGCACTAAGGTTAATGCTTATATATTTTTTTCTATATTTATTTATGCTAATACATGAATATACTAATTTTATTTTTCATATATTACATCATCTTGACCTCATTTGTAGCAATGCCTTTGCTGTTTCTGCTGACTCACTATTCCAGCTGGCTTCTCACGTGCCTACCATGATGATTTTTCGGTATTATTTCATTGGTAGCATTCCTTGCTTCCTAGCCTTCACACAACAGGTGTTCTTATTCCCCCTTCTTTTGTCCTTGACAGTTTCTGTGTGTCATTCTCTTCTTATTCTGTCCTTCCTTTCCCAATATTGGTAATTTCGCTTCAAGCCTAACTAGAAATGCAATATGACTAATGTTTTTTATTTAACTATTTGCTTGACATAACTTATTTGCTTAACATGTCTAATTTATGCTGAATCTAATGCTTCAGAAGCTGTTAATTACTTTTATGCTAATATATAGGTTTTTATTTTACATAATCCCGGTTGGCAACCCCCAGGCAGACATGTGGTCCAGTCCCAACCTCTGGAAATGACCCTGTATCTGCCACAGCCAGTTGTTATGTGGGTGACCCCTTGGCCTGGTCCAGCCACTCGGGTCCCCAACAATGAGGATCTTACAAGCTGGATCACCCTCGGGGAAACATGCCACATGGCCGTAGTGCCTAACTGACGCTCCCTCACAATGCAGGTAATTTGCCTCATTTGGGACTCCATGAGCAACCGCTCATTCGACACAAAGTCAAACCAACCTGAGAGGCACAGTACCAAAGGAGGCCAGTCTTCATGTCAGGTCACTGGATAGCGTCCATGTCTCACAACCATATAGCAAGACAGGAAGCACCAGGACTCTAAAGACTTGGACCTTCATCCTTTTGCATAGATATCGGGAGCGCCACACACCCCTTTCCAGTGACCTCATGACCCCCATGCTCTCCCAATCCGTCTACTGACTTCATAGGAAGAGTCACCAGAGACATGAATGTTTCTGCCGAGGTAAGTAAACCTCTCAATGATGTCGACACTCTCTCCACAGACAAACACACTGCTAATGGCCATGCCCAAGAGGTCATTAAAGGCCTGGCTCGTGGTTTTTATCCAGGACACTCACAAGCCCAGACACTCAGACTCCTCACTCAGTCTCTCGAGCACCCCGATAAGAGCCTCCATTGACTCCGTGAAGATCACAGCATCGTCAGCAAAGTCAAGATCTGTGAATCTTTCTTCACCAACAGATGCCCAGCCTGTACACTGGTACTGTGAGTGCTGTGCAGAGTGGAGGCAGAACCTTGCGTTTTTCCCAGTTGATTCTGGAGTTTGTCAGGGGAGTGTTCTTCTCTTACTCTGTGTAATCAGTTTTGTGGGTGCCTTTATCTACTTCAACTTTTTGTTGTTTCCATGCACTCCTCATCAAAACCATCCTCGCATAATGGTGCCATGACACACTGCAGTGGACAGAAATAAGCAAGACAACAAGAATGACATTGTATTTGAGTTAAGTGGCACACAGTTCCCCAACACAGAGAACACACAGCCATGGAGTTAAAATAATTGCCTGGCTGCTCCAAAGTCCTGAGTTTAAATCTCAGACCAGCTAGTTTCAGAGGCAGAGCCATAAGTAACAGATAAAAATGAAATGGCACACTGAAAAATATCTTCAGACTCCCTCCACACAGGGTGTGTATGACTTACTGACATTTTAAGAAAGAGCTGCGCAATTTTGCACGTAGACATCCAATAAGAGCAGCCAGATTTCACATATGGTATTAACTAAGATGGGTGGTAAATGGGAAATACCTAATTTAAATTTAACTTGAAAGATATTGTCCTAGGATCCACATCTGACACAGTGACGTCTTTTGTCCTCACTACTTTGTAAAAAGCTTATCATCCCTTGGCACAAATCCAGGATGTTATTGGCTATGGAATGGTTTACTCCTCATGTGTCCACATGTGACTGTGGTTCTTTCCCAAGCCCCAAAGACTTGACGGCTGGGCTGATTAGTGACTAAATATTGTGTTCTGCAAAAACATTTCCGGCGCCGCATGCAAGTGGCAGCCATTCCAGTAGCTCCGTGTATGACTTTATCTTTATCTTTTTACCTTTTTTTTTCTCTATTTCACTGATCACTTCTACCACTTTCTTTTATGTGGAATTGCTCCCTGGACACTTTTTACTATTTTTACTACTTGACATGGATTTTTACACTCCAAGACTCGCCTATTCAAGTAGTCAACTTAAAGCACTGAGAAGAAATGCTCACGCCGGTGTGGTTCCTTATTTACCTGACAAGGTAAGAAGACGATATCGGGGAAGCCGAGCCAGTGCAAAGATAAAAGATAAGATAAAAGCCAGGCAACTTGAGAAAAAATTGCGTTATAAACCGTCGGTGCCTTCTGTGATCCTGGGAAATGTGAACTCACTACCAAATAAGATCGACGAACTGGCTGTGCTGGTGAAAAATGTCAGAACCTACAGAGAATGCAGCTTGCTGCGTTTTAGTGAAACGTGGCTAACAACTACCATCCCAGATGCTAACGTGGAGCTACCCAGGTTTATCACAGTTAGAGCGGACAGAGACGCAAATACCTGTGGGAAGAAGAAAGGAGGAGGACTCGCTCTCTATGTCAATACAAAGTGGTGCAACTCAAGACATGTAAGCGTTAAAATCTCCACTTGCTGCAGGGACATCGAACTGTTGGCCGTAAGTCTGCATCCCTATTACTTGCCCAGAGAGTTTGGACACGTGATTGTTGTTATCGTTTACATCCTGCCTCAAGCGAACGCGGAGATAGCGAGTGACATCATCCATTCCGCAGTTGCTAAGTTACAAACGCAGCACCCTGAGGCACTTGTGCTAATCTCTGGAGACTTTAACCATGTAACACTGGATAAAACATTACCTGCCTTCTTCCAGTATGTGGACTGTAGCACCCGGGGAAATAGGACTATCGACCTACTGTATGCAAACGTTAAAGACGCATACAGCGCCACCCCGCTGCCTGCGCTTGGGAAAGCAGATCATAGCCTGGTTCTGCTTCAGCCTCACTACAAACCAAGAGTGAAGGCGCTACCTACAACCACACGATCATTCAGGAAGTGGTCCCCTGAGGCAGAGCAGGCTCTGAGAGACTGCTTTGGAACTACAGACTGGGATATCCTGCTGGGGTCACATAGTGAGAACAATGAAGAGGCTGTTGACTGTACAACTGATTACATCAACTTCTGTATGGACATTGTAGTTCCAGTAAGAACAGTACGCTGCTATGCTAACAACAAGCCATGGATTACAAATGACATCAAAGGCCTTTTGAACCAGAAGAAAAGGGCTTTTAAAGACGGTGATCAGCATGAGCTCAAGCGCGTGCAGAAGGAACTCCGAGTCCAACTCAGGGCGGCGAAAGAGCAGTACAGGAGAAAGCTGGAGCAGAAGTTGCAGAATAACAGCATGAAGGAAGTGTGGGATGGGATGAAGATTATCACTGGCTGCAGCTCGAAGCGAGGTGCCACCACCGAGACAGACGTGGAGAGAGCAAACCAAATGAACAACTTCTTTAATAGGTTTGATCACCCTAAACCACTCTCACCTCGGAGTACTGCATCCTCCAACCATCCTTCTGTTGATACCAGCATAGGTGAGACATCCCCACCCACAATTACAGCAGCCCATGTGAGCAGAGAGTTGAGAAGACTTCATGCCAGCAAAGCAGCGGGTCCAGATGGTGTATCGCCACGACTGATGAAGGCCTGTGCACTGTCCTCTACAGCGCATCTTCAACCTGAGCCTGGAACAGGGGAGAGTCCCGAAGCTTTGGAAAACATCTTGCATCACCCCAGTCCCAAAGGTATCACGTCCTAGTGAGCTGAATGACTTCCGGCCTGTTGCTCTGACGTCACATGTGATGAAGACCACCATCTGAGGCCACAGGTCCGCCACACCCTCGACCCTCTGCAGTTCGCATACCAGGAGAAGGTGGGAGCAGAGGATGCCATCATCTATATGCTACACCGATCCCTCTCCCACTTGGACAGAGGCAGTGGTGCTGTAAGAATTATGTTTTTGGACTTATCTAGCGCCTTCAACACTATCCAACCTCTGCTCCTTAGGGACAAGCTGACTGAGATGGGAGTAGACTCACACCTGGTGGCATGGATCGTGGACTATCTTACAGAGAGACCTCAATATGTGCGTCTCGGGAACTGCAGGTCTGACATTGTGGTCAGCAATACAGGAGCGCTGCAGGGGACTGTACTTTCTCCGGTCCTGTTCAGTCTATATACATCAGACTTCCAATACAACTCGGAGTCCTGCCATGTGCAAAAGTTCGCTGATGACACTGCTATTGTGGGCTGCATCAGGAGTGGGCAGGAGGAGGAGTACAGAAAGCTAATCAAGGACTTTGTTAACACTAGAATTACCAGAGCCTACGAAAAAACTCGTAGATCCGTCCCACCTTAAATCGCTTCTTAAAACCGTTCTCACCTCTCCGCCAGCCTCCTTTGTCCTGTAAATGTGCTGATAAACACAAGCTGCAAGCAGCCGGCTATTCCATTCCCCCACCGACTTAGAACGTGCACGAACTTCTCCCAGCTCATGCCTTGATTGATTATCTGGGAGTGAAGTGGAGTTTTAGAGTGGAAATAACAGATCGTTATTTGGAACACACTCATTTCATGTGTGTTCCGTTTCTACAGTAATCTGTATAAACACATTGTTAAAACAAACATTTTCATATTTTAGTAATAAATGTTAGAAAATGTAGGCATAAACTATAAAATGTGCGAAGCCTAAAAAGCCAAAGATCAAATAAACACTTTTACAAAAGGTTCAAGAATGTCACAACAGCTTCCATGGTGTACTGGTAAGACTTCATCCCTCAGAGTGCAGCAGAATTGATGTACCTCAGAGACCCAAGTTCGATTCCCCGCTGGTGGGAATTTTTTTTTTTTTAACCTTCGCCGTTCTGCCTGCCTGAACTCCCTGTCTATCTATATAGTAATAACAGTAATTTTATTATTATATAGCAGCTTCCCTGTCTGTCTATTATATAGTGTCTTTCCTTCGTATCTATCTATATATCTATCCGATTAGCTGTTTTTTTATATATCTATTATACAGTGCCCTATGGGGTGCCAAACAGACAATTACAATGATTTTCGGAATACATAAACTCATTTCTGAATATATAAAGTTAGCATTGGAATATAAAAAATCATTCCCGAATATATAAAATTTCCGTGCTTGTCATTTCACTCATACTAATGAAAGGTAAACTTCGATAGAAGCCACTCAGAGTCGATCGGGCTTGTGAGGTTCGTCCAAAAATGCGCCCATACAAAAAGAATAAATAAATATAGTGTTCAAAATGCCGGGCACATACATCATTTTGAATGAATTAACTGAACAGTGGGTTTTTTAAAAATATTTTTTTGAAGATGTTTTTGTTAACTTAGTTCATTACATTGTAGTAGGAACTCATTGAGTTTACTAAAACTGTGCCTGAGTCGTTTCAATCAATATCAATATAATCTGACTTTAAATTTATATATTCACGAATGAGGTTATATATTGCAATGCTGACTTTACATATTCGGGAGTGACTTTATATATTCTAACTCTGACTTTATATATTCAGGAATGACTTTATATATTCTGATGACGACTTTATATATTCAGGAATTACTTTATATATTCAAGTTTTGACTTTATATATTCAGGAATGACTTTATATATTCCGAAAATCATTGTAATTGCCTGTTTGGCACCCCATAGAGCACTGTATAATAGATATATAAAAAGACAGCTAAGGGGATAGATATATAGATAGATAGGAAGGAAAGGCACTATATGATAGGCAGACAGGGAAGCTGCTATATAATAATAAAATTACTGTTATTACTATATTATTATGTGAATTTCCCCTTGGGATTAATAAAGTATCTATCTATCTATCTATATAGATATTATTTATTTACTTACTTCCTACAGCGTAAAGTCACGTGTGCAGTGCTCTCCATGTACATATAGAAAGTACAGCGATAGCAAAAGTGCATTCTTGATCCGATTTAGAACAATCACCATGATTTGAGTTTGCCTCTGTTATAGCGTGTCTGAGAAAACAGCAGTGTCAAATGCGGGGTTGTAATGGGGGATGGGGGGTTTGAGTTGGGATTGTGAATGCGGCTGAGATAAAAAAAAAAAGCTAACCTTTACAAGTATTATAAATTACACCAGCTGTTACAGACTAGAATCAAATGTATGTTTTTATTTTAAAATAGTAAGAATATGTGCAGCTCACTTTTCAAAACAGACTCATCTGGAATCGAACCCGTAAAGTTCAGACTACCTGTCAAGAGCTGATACCATTGCACCACCACAGTGCTCTTAGCAAATACGTGTCAATATTGCACTCGCACCCGGGTTGTTTTTCTGTACTATTTTTGAATAAAAGCGCACTTGTTCCATTGTATTTGTACTTTTTGTGAAACTGTTTCTTTGATATTTGGACTTCAGGCTTCACACATTATAAACTTCATGTCTACATTTTGTCAATTATGACTAAAACGTGAAAAATGTTTCTTTTTTAATGATGTGTGTACATAGATCTATGTAGACACGGAACACACATGAAATGCAAGTGTTCCAAATAACGATATAGTATTTATAAAAGGTGTCATTTTGCTTGACTTCTGATTCTATACAACTCCAAGCAACTGACACGCAGGTAAACAGACTTGAGCTGAGAAAACTATGCGCCGGTGTGGAATGTGATAGTAGGCTGCTTGCTGTTTGCTGCTTAGCCACAAATTTAGAAGACAAAAGATGTGACGGAGAGGTGTGAAGTGTTTTAAGGTGGGACGGATCTACGGGTTTTTTTGTAGGCTCTGGTAATTCTAGCGTTAACAGAAAAAAAAAACAAAAAAGGCTTTGTCCAAAAGACAAAGCATCCCACAGCAAATCCCAAATGTAATCCAAGAATCAAAGAGCAAAAAACAGAAGCAATGAATCAGAAATCAGGAAAGCAACACTCACAGTAACTGCAGACTTTGAAATAATGATGAACAAGTGAAGGACCCACCCCTTAGCCTCCAAATATATAGACTGAGGGTGGTCAGGCAGCCATGACATCAGGGTGACTCCTCCTCTTGAGTTTCTACAAAAAACACAAGGAACACCGGAGAACACATTATACGGACAATATACAGTAAATAACACAGCAAATCACCTAGTATTAAATTTCTAGTGTTAGTGTTTAGAGTTGACTTCTGAGAGTTATTTTTTCATACCTTACACCAGACAGTGTTGATTCATTTCCGAATAAAGTGTCATTTTGCAGTGTGATTAAAATACACTTTCACAGTGTGACGTATACTTCCAGGAAGTAGTACTACGTTTGGTCTGCTCTGCTCACTGAAATGGCGGTTTCTCCCACGTGTATATTTGTTAATACTGAGTTAAGACGTTTTCGTACATATGTCATATTGGATGTTATTTTAAAAAATATTTTTGAACGAAGATGACATTTTTAATAAACGTTTAACCATAACGTAATTTTAAGATGCAAAGTTGAAATTGCATCAGTAATAATCAGCATTATTATTTTTCAAGGTGCGCATAATTGTATATTTTCTTAATTAGTTTTACAAATGAAGACGCCATATTGCGGCAAAACACGCTTTTTGTCTTGGTCATAGATAATTATACTTCTGTGAAGACAAATGTGACTGATTTCTGAAAGATGGTAACTGGACATTTAATAAGCAACAGAATAAAAAAATGTGGAGATGCTCATTAAAGTTCAGTATGGGAAACAAAAAAAATATATTAAAGTTGGCGAGGATGGATTACACCACACTGATTTTATTAAAGGTGAGTAAAACGCAGATTCTTTTTGTATTTATTTTTAATGCATGACTGTTATATTGAGTTAACTGAGTTTTCAAAACAAGCGAATGTAAAAGTTGTGTTTCTTTTACTTTGTATCATTAACACTAGAATTACCAGAGCCTACGAAAAAACTCGTAGATCCGTCCCACCTTAAATCGCTTCTTAAAACCGTTCTCACCTCTCCGCCAGCTTCCTTTGTCCTGTAAATGTGCCGATAAAAACAAACTGCAAGCAGCCGGCTATTCCATCCCCCCACCGACTCAGAACGTGCACAAACTTCTCCGAGCTCATGCCTCGATTATCTGGGAGTGAAGTGGAGTTTTAGAGTGGAAATAATAGATTGTTATTTGGAACACATGCATTTCATGTGTGTTCCGTTTCTACAGTAATCTGCGTAAACACAATGTTAAAACAGAAACTTTTTCATATTTTAGTAATAAATGTCACAAAATGTAGACATAAACTATAAAATGTGTGAAGCCTGACAGCCAAAGAGCAAATACACTTTCATAAAAGGTTCAAGACTTTTACAACAGCTTCTGTGGTGTACTGGTAAGATTTTGTCACTTAGAGCGCAGCAGACTTGCTGTACCTAAGAGATCCGAGTTCGAATCCCCGCTGGTGCTTCCCTGTCTGCCTATCATATAGTGCCTTTCCTTCCTACCTATCTATATATCTATCCCCTTAGCTGTTTTTTATATATCTATTACTAGCAGAATACCCGCGATTCGCAGCGGAGAAGTAGTGTATAAAAGAAGTTATGAAAAAGAAAAGGAAAATTTTAAAAATAACGTAACATGATTGTTAATGTAATTGTTTTGTCATTGTCATGAGTGCTGCTGGCATATATATATATATACATACATGTGTACATATATACACACACACATATA
Organism: Polypterus bichir lapradei; assembly: GCA_026402145.1. Classification (NCBI taxonomy): domain Eukaryota; kingdom Metazoa; phylum Chordata; class Cladistia; order Polypteriformes; family Polypteridae; genus Polypterus; species Polypterus bichir. The sequence goes on along the minus strand of JANRMT010062796.1, from coordinate 97,743,109 downwards.
CTATGGGCTGCGAAACAGGCAAATACATTGATTTTCTGAATATATGAAGTCGGCGTCAGAATATATAAAGTCAAAACTTGAATACATAAAGTCAGCGTCGGTATATATAAAGTCAAAACTTTTTTCTAAATATATAAAGTCAAAACTTGAATAAATAAAGTCACCGCTGGAAAATATAAAGTCAAAACTTGAATATATAAAGTCATCGCTGGAATATATAAATTCAAAACTTGAATATATAAAGTCAGCGTCAGAATATATAAAGTCAGCGCTGGAATATATAAAGTGAAAACCTGAATATATAAAGTCAGCGTCGGAATTTATAAAGTCATTCCTGATTATATATAGTCAATATCGGAGTATATAAACTCATTCCTGAATATATAAACTCAAAGTCAAAATATATTGATTGAAACGACTCTGAACTGAAGTAAGTTAACAAAAACGTATTCAGAAAAATAAATAAAAAAAACACTGTTCGGTTAATGTTTTGAAAATGATGCATTTGCCCTGCCCAGGATTGGTTCCTGCCTTGCACCCAGTGTTGGCTGGGATTGGCTCCAGCAGACCCCCGTGACTCTGTGGTCGGATTCAACGGGTTGGGAAATGGATGTATATTCAGCACTGACTTTGTATATTCCGACGATGACTTTATATATTCAAGTTTTGACTTTATATATTCCAGCACTTACTTTATATTGTGAGCTGGAGGGCTTCGCTATTACGTGTGTCGTGATTCACGGAAATGTGAATAAAGCTGAGGGGGGGGTGTGAGCTGGAGGGCTGATCGCACCCCAAGAAGATACAGACGCCTCTGGGAAAACCACAACCCCTGAAACACAGACTACCCTCACATTGCTCCTTACTTTCTCACTTGCGCTATAACGCGTAATGCAAACCTCGCACGATACTCCGCTAACTTAAAAGCCTTGTGCAGCGCCTGTCAGTTGAAAATTGATTGTTTGCTTGCTTTTATCGCTCTCTCTCTCTGCTCCTAGCGGAACTGTCATCTCTGACTTGTCATGGAGCACGTTTAAGCTCATGTGTTTGCAGTGTTTGAATAAAAATCCTTCTTGTTTCTACGACCTCCTGTGTCTCTGTGCAAATCTGTGACCCAAGCGTGACAATATATTCCGACGCTGACTTTATATATTCAAGATTTGACTTTATATATTCCAGCGCTGAGTTTATATATTCCGATGCTGACTTTATATATTTAAGTTTTGACTTTAGGTGGCAGTGTGACGAAGTTGCTTCGGAAGACGGCGTTAGCCGCGGAGCTCAGCTCAGAGCGAAATGAGGTAAATGGGAGGGGATATGATGACGTGACTCCTCCACCCGCCTTAACTGTCAATCCCCCACAAACACAGTCTCTCGGAATTTGCATAAGCACACCCCTTCACCTGCAATTTTAACTTAGTTACAAAGTGATCAAAACTCTCGTTTATATCCTGCGTCCTCTCATTAAACTTGTATCCCGCATTACCTGTGGGCATGAAAAACGCCAGCGGCAGCCTGTCTATTAACTTAATTTAAAGTTTAGGTTTATACCTTGCTTTGTTTCCGAAGTAGCTGCACTGATGAATTTGGTAGTATATGTCACTCGCTCGCTTCTTATTGTTTCGCTGCCTTCTCAATTATATAATGAATGTTTTCTTCAGCGCATTTTGGAGCTCTTCCTGGTTTTCTACATAGTGCGTTGACTGTCAGTTCACGTGATTACGTGGGCGGCGTGATGATGTCACACGAAACTCCGCCCCCACGGCTTTCAAGCTCAACTCCATTACAGTAAATGGAGAAAAATACCTTCCAGTTATGACCATTACGCGTAGAATTTCGAAATGAAACCTGCCCAACTTTTGTAAGGAAGCTGTAAGGAATGAGCCTGCCAAATTTCAGCCTTCTACCTGCACGGGAAGTTGGAGAATTAGTGATGAGTCAGTGAGTGAGTGAGTCAGTCAGTCAGTGAGGGCTTTGCCTTTTATTAGTATAGATACAATGCCTTCCCTGTTTATTTATATATCTAGTGCCTTCTCTGCCTGTCTGTCTGTCTGATTGCATATAGCGCTGAAATTACTGCTCTGTACTATTCTGTCCTCTGCATGTCCTGGAGTACAAAAGAAACACCACCATACAGCAACATGTGCGAACTGGCAAGATCGGGGAAAAAAACACGCGGTCACTGATTACAAACCGCAAGATGAATGAAAGAGACAATATATGTAAAAACATCATCGCACTAATGCAATATTATTTGAAAACGAACAGCGTCAGATCGGGTTTGAATATGCGCCCGATCTGACGCTGTTCATTTTCAAATAATATTGCATGTACTGTGCGTTGAAACTGCTGCACTGAATAAGCTGACTCCTTCTGTAACAGCGTCAGGGTGTATTCAAACCCGATCTGACGCTGTTCGTTTTCAAATAATATTGCATGTATTGAACTATTTGAGAATAAAAACATAATTTGATTTCAGTCAGTCTGTAAGAGCCAGTGTAAATGCATGATAATTGTAAAGGTTAGCTTTTTTTTTTAATTCAGTTCCATTCTCTCAGTCGCGTTCACGTTTGAGAACTGTTAATATTTGAATGTGATGATTTTATATAGCACGGATCGGAAATCAGCAGTTCTTAGCATTGCACCACACAAGCTGTCGTATCAACCGCCTACTGTAACTTGCTTTATTTTTTCTTCACTTATAGTCTAGAATAAAAGTGCACTTGTTTTGTTATACTTGTACACCAACATATGTTCCTGTGTTTGAGCGACACGGGTATGCTCAAAAAAATAGACATGTAATGCCGCGAAAAGTGCACGCAGGCACTTCAGTTCGCAAGCATTGGTACGAGAATGCAGTCACAAGTACGCTGCAGAGCTATAGCGCATCTTTATGTGAAAACAGCATTTTCAGATGGGGGGGAGGGGGTAGGGAAAGATCCTGAACACAACTGAGAGAATGAAAAGTGAATAAAAAAAAACTAACCTTTACAAGTATCATAAATTACACTGGCTGTTACACACTGAAATCAAATGTATGTTTTTATTATAAAATAGTAAGTATAAGAGCAGTTTACGTCTCAAAACTGAATCACGCAGGATCAAACTCATGACCTTTTGAATACTAGTCAGTGGCTTATACCATTACACTACCGTGGCAGTTGTAGTAAGTATGTGTCAATGTGGCATGCTAAGGTGGCTTTTTTCTGCAGTTATATTTTTGAATAAAAGCATACCTGTTCTGTTATATTTGTACCTTTTGTGAATGTGTTTGATATTTGGACTTCAGGCTTCATACATTATATAGTTTATGCTTACATTTTGTCATTTACTACTACAATATGAAAAATGTTTCTGTTTTAAAAATGTGTTTACACAGATTACTGTAGAAACGGAACACACGTGAAATGCGTGTATTCCAAATAATGATCTATTATTTCCACTCTAAAACTCCACTTCACTCCCAGATAATCAATCAAGGCATGAGCTGGGAGAAGTTTGTGCACGTTCTAAGTTGTTGGGGGGGATGGAATAGCCGGCTACTTGCAGTTTTTCTTTTATCAGCACATTTAGATTAACAAAAGAGGCTGGCGGAGAGGTGAGACCGGTTTTAAGAAGCGATTTAAGGTGGGACGGACCTACGAGTTTTTTCGTAGGCTCTGGTAATTCTAGTGTTAAGTGGTGAAAGAGTTTGGGCTCCCAGAAGATCTAATTATGCATGTTTGCAAAGACACTGGAACAGAAATCGATAAGGAAGTGTTTGGCGAAATAGTCAAGTTAAAGCCAGAAATGTGTTACATTGTCAAAGATGTCGGCGCTGCTAAGTAGAGTCCTCTTGGTGTTCCCACAGTATAGTCTTGCGTCTATCGGCTTTTACTTATCACTGTACTGCAACAGCGTCTCAAGGTGATGCATTGTATGAGGCTGGAAACGCCATTAGTGTAGTGTGGCCACAAACGTTTGTGAATACTTGACTGTCAGGTTATTTAATTACAAAATTCTGATGTTTTAATGAGTATTAAATGTATTATTGTAAAAAAAAAGGTAGAAATGCTTTGAGTACAATGCCTTTAAAGTGTATGAATTTTCTTTTTTGCATTTATTTAGAGTTTCCTTTGGCACACTCATCCCCCAGCTCCTGCACTGACACACTTTCAGTGTCTTCAGCAAGCAAACAGGACGCAGGCCCACCAGCAAAGAGGACACAACTTTCTCCTGATAGAGCCACAGATGCTAAAGAGGTATAGCAACATATTCATTTGTTTAATACGTGATCATAACATTTTATATTTTCATTATGTGGTTTCTCATTGTAGAGTAGTATCTTTAAGACCTTTACTTTTTTGTTGTTACCCCTGACTTTTTTTAGCTTGTTAAAAACATTCTAATGAAGAAACCTGGTGGAGAAAAAATAATGCAGGAATACTGGGAAAAAAGAACGCTCAGTGACTGCACAAGGAGACAGCTCATCAACATGTTGGTTGCATACATGACAGGAGAACAGGGGTACGACTATATCTTAAGTTACATAAATATATACAGGTAAAACTCCATTACAATGAATATCTTTACAACAAAATTTTCATTACAACGAAGTATTTTTATGGTCCCGACAGTTTCCCCATATGACGCGAGTCTATAGAAATCTCGTTACTATGAAGTACATTCAGCAGATACTTTCATTACAACGAAGTGCCCAAAAGACCTTGAAATGCCTGAATGAATCATCCACAGAGCAGTTAGTTCTGTGGCCGCACCTCAGTTGTGCACAACGATCACCAAACAGAAACATTGTAATTTTTTTTTTCTTTCTTCGAACTTTCCTCATACTGTTTTTTTTTTTTCCTGTGGTTTTCAGTGATACCTTTTGCTTATTGCTTGTCAACATTTGAAAAACATCCATTGGAATTTAACTTACTGTCACCCTCCTAAAGAAACGGCAGACATGAAAAAACAATAACAGTTCATATTAGCAAAAAAAAAAACTTTACATTTTTGCAACTCTCGATTGCGGCAAAAAGAAAAAAGACTTTGCCAGTGAATTCGGAATTTCGCTATCGACGCTGTCAACTTTCTTGAAAGACCGAGCAAAAAAAGAAAAAAAATCTTGGGTTGCAAACGTATGTGAACTGCTGCACTTGAAGACATCAAAAAAGCAGTTTTTATGTGGTTCAGTGATGCTCATTCAACAAACGTTCCTATTACTGTAATGCAGCACTCATTGAAGAAAATGTGAGGTTTGTAAACTCTCTTGGGACCTCCCCCAACTAGACAGCACACCGAAGAGCATCCCGAAATCTGATCTCCATGTCTATGGAAGACTTTTTATCTGTTGCCGGGACAACAGCAGGCTCAAAGCTATGCTACGTCTCTCAGCTATGCTACGTCTCTCTGCCAAAGCAAACAGAAAAGATATCGATGGGTGATGCAGCCTGACTGCTGTGTCTGTGTATAGTAGAGTGGCAGATCCCGCTACAATAAATAAGTGTGCTGTTCCTGTTTCAAGCTGAATAAAGCTGGTTTTGCTAAAGTACTGAGACTCTGCCTTGTGTTTTGGGGTGCAAGACAGGGACTTCTAGTGCGAACCCGATCTTTTATGATTTGCTTCTGTGTCGCTTCACTGCAGCACTATGAGGCTGTTATTGCCCTACCCCAGCAACGGACAAGCAATCTTCCACAGACGCTGCAATTGCGCTTCAGGACGCACTTCAGTGTGTCATTCCCATTGAGTGGGGAGTGGCGGGGGGGTCTCAAAAGAGTTCAGAAACCTCACAATATTAAGAAGAAGAAAAGGATGATTCAGCTTCTGATTGATAACTGTGCTGCACACAACATGTTTCCACATTTAAATAATGTTCGAGTTGAATTCCTCCCACCCAATTTCAGAGCAGTGCTTCAAATTGGATTTGGGCATCATTTGTACCCTGAAAGTATATTATGGCAAGGAAATGCTGAGAAAAATTCTTGTCAGCCTAACTTGTAGGCAGGAGAGATTAAAATTAACAAGAAAGAAGCTATTGAAATGATTGCAATCGGCTGGGCGCAATTTAAAGAAAGCACTATAGTAACAAATACAGAATCTCAGCACCAACTGCTGCTAAGAACACCCACTATGGCAGAATAATAGAAAGTGGCCACGATAACCCAAGGGTTTTGTTTTCTGTAGTTAATAAACTACTCAAACCTGCATCTGGCCCAACTACCTCTTCTACTGAAGTCTGTGAGGAATTCCTCCATTTTTTCTGTAACAAAATTAAAGATCTAAATAATTCAATTAACATAAATACATCATCTGTTTATTTCTCTCCCTGTTTCCCACTCCATCCAGCTCCTTCTTTAAGTTCTCACCAGTCACATCTGCATTTGTTAATAACCTGCTTTGTAAGATGAGCCCAACCTCTTGTGTACTGGACCCCATCCCCAGCACACTACTTAAATCCTGCTTTCATGCCATAATCCCGACTGCTACAACAATAATAAACTCATCCCTTGACACTGGCTCTGTGCCGATCACTTTTAAAATCGCTTCTGTAACCCCAATGTTAAAAAAGTCTGGTCTTGATGCTGACAATCTTAACAATTTACAGCCTATTTCCCACTTACCTTTCCTGTCAAAAGCTCTTGAGTGTGTTGTAGCCTCCCAGCTCACCAATTACTTAACTTCTAATAATTTGATTGAACCCTTTCAGTCCGGTTTCAGGGCGCAGCACAGCTGTGAAACTGCTCTGCTACGGGTAACCAATGATTTGCTTATGGCATCAGACTCTGGACAAACCAGAATATTAATTCTGTTAGACCTCAGTGCAGCATTCAACACTCAGGTCAGACATGACATTTTACTGTCCAGAATGGAGAACATGCTGGGTATCTCTGGCACTGCCCTCCAGTGGTTCAAGTCCTATCTGACTGATAGGCAAGAGTTTGTTAGTCTTGGCAACAGCAGATCCAGCTCAGCGCCAGTCACACAAGGAGCTCCTCAGGGCTCTGTCCTCGGCCCTCTGCTCTTCTGTATTTATATGCTTCCCCTTGGCCATATTATTCGTAGCTATGGACTGGGTTATCATTTTTATGCAGATGACACCCAACTCTACTTCAATGTTAAAAGTGGAACTTCATCAGAGCTTTCTCAGCTCACAACCTGTATTAGTGAAATTAAAACCTGGATGGAGCAGAACTCTTTAAAATTAAATTGCAACAAAACTGAACTCCTGTAAATTGGGACTAAAGTGCAACTTAATAAAATGAGCTCCTTCCCAGTCCATCTTGGCGGTGATCTCATCAGACCTGCTTCTACTGCTAAGAACCTTGGTGTCATTTTTGATTCCTCCCTCTCTTATTCCGCCCACATAAATCACATTAAGAAACTTTCTTACTTTCACCTCCGTAACATATCCCGTGTTCGCTCCTTCCTCTCCTTTTCTAACGCTGAGAAACTTGTCCCTGCTTTTATCACATCCCGCATCAATTATTGTAATTCCCTTTTGGCAGGTGCCCCTTCTAATCTTATATCGCAGCTCCAGCTTATTCAAAACTCGGCTGCAAGAGTCCTTACTCGAACCAGCAGCAGCAAGCACATCACACTCATCCTGCTCCGTCTTCACTGGCTCCCCGTGTCTTACAGAATTGAATATAAAATCCTACTAATAACCTACAAAGCCTTAAATAACCTTGCGCCAAACTACATCAGTGACCTTCTCCATCACTATGTGCCTGTCCATCCACTAAGGTCCTCTGATTCTGTCAATCTTGTTGTGCCCCACACTAATCTACACTCCCTGGGTGACAGCAGGGCCTTCAGCTGTATAGCGAGTGCCCAGACTCTGGAATGACCTACCGAAATTAATCAGGTCAGCTGACTCCATGAATTCTTTTAAAAAACAACTCAAAACTCATCTGTTCAGGAAGGCTTTTAGCTCTACTTGACTTTATTACTCTTCTCTCAGTTTACCTCTCTGTCAAGATGCTCATGTAACCTGCATGTGTGTGTGTGAGAGACCATCAATTATGTTGTCTGTTAGGCTTTCTCTGAATTTACTGTCTTAATCTTCTTTATTTATTTATTTGGTTTGTACAATGCTATATACTGTATACCTTGCTGTTCTTTCTTATATTCTGTAAGTGCCTTGAGCATGGGAAAGGCACTATATAAATAAAATGCATTATTATTATTATTATTATTATTAATCTCATTACAACAAAATGTTCGTTACAACAAAATATTTTTTAGGTCCCTGGGAGTTCGTTGTAATGGAATTTTACCTGTACTGAAATATAATGCCCTGGATAAGTGGGTCAAGAAAATGGATGGATGTATGAATGAGTGGATGTAAAGTAATGTCAGTAGATTAAACAGTTCCATTTAATTGCAGTATATTGTATATTTTATTTGCGTTTAGTTTTACAATATTTCTGTTAGAATATAAACTTGAAAATTCTGAAAATTCTCCACTTCTGTGGGTACCCAAGTTTTTTCCCCACATGATGTGCATGTTAGATTAATTTCCAATTCTAAATTGGTCTATATTGACATGTTCGAGCATGCCATGTGATGCTTGGCAAATGTCTGCCATGTATCCAGTAAACCGGGATAGGTTATGATCATTTGCATTCCCAAATTGGATTTAGTGGGTTTGATAATGGATGGATAGATTAATGCAATAATGTGTGATCAACTATAAAGGATACTTTTTTTTTCTTTTCAGACAAATTCCAGCAAAAGAAATAAGAGAGAAATATGCTTTAGGGATTGTTACTCTTTTTCCTTCTCTTAAGGATCCCTTTTCTACAAAAGGATATGTAAGTGACAAAAATCTTTTTTTTTCTTATTGGCATACAGTTTATTATGCTGTAAAAGTTTTTAGAGATGGCATATATAATAATATGTTTGCTTTTTATTTTATTTTTTTAAGGAACATTTTTATGATACATAGAGCGGTACTGGTTACCTTGCTTGGCGCCTAAAAACGGTGCAGCGCAAGACTTTGTTTCAAAGGAAGTAAAACAAAATAAAACTGGAGGTCCAAGTTCAGTGCGAGAAATTCTTCATCCAGAACAGCTAACTGGTGACAGCTGCAGAGAAGCAATATCTTTCCTGACACATTTTTCAGATAAAGTACTCATTTATGAGAAAATGAGAAAAACATTTCAATACCGCCAGCATCTGGTGAATGACCCAGAGAAAATGACAACTGTACTTCCTGTCTTTCCAAGATTTTTGGATACAAAAGGCTTGGTATGTTATATGTGATAAAAATGAAAACAATGAGCTGTAGAATAACCTTTTAAAATTTTACTTATCTATCAGTTTTATACATATACTCTGTAGTTAGTTGATTTTTTTTTCTGTGTAACCTTTTGTTTTAGTCAGTGTCATCTTGGTGTGAAATAATTGTGAAATGTAAAATTTGATTGAGAATTTGTAAATCTAAGTTATATGTATTCTGTTTCAATGTGTTAAAGGTAAATCAAGATTTCAGTCTTTTATTTGGCTCTGACACATCTTGCAAATTGCTTGAGAAATGGGAAACCTGCTTTAAGTTTAAGATTATTAAAGAAGCAAGATCTCTGACAGGGGGAGGCATGGTGGCGCAGTGGGTAGTGCTGCTGCCTAGCAGTTAGAAGACCCGGGTTCGCTTCCCGGGTCCTCCCTGCTCTATCCGTGTTCTATCCGTGTCTTCGTGGGTTTCCTCCCACAGTCCAAAGACATGCAGGTTAGGTGCATTGGCTATCCTAAATTGTGCTTGGTGTGTGCCCTGTGGTGGGCTGGCACCCAGCCTGGGGTTTGTTTCCTGCCCTACGCCCTGTGTTGGCTGAGACTGCCTCCAGAAGACCCCCATGGCCCTGTAGTTAGGATATACTGGGTTGGATAATGGATGGATGGGTGGGTCTCTGACAGGTCAGATGGCTGATTTGATTATTCTACCTTTGATTGTGAAGATAATGAATCATCAGGGTTTATTGGTGAGTAGAAGAATGAACAATGATTAGTGAAATGCTGAGGTGCTGTAGCAAACATCACCCCAACATCTGGAAATTAACCAAAGTATTCACTTTAAACATGTTTAACACCCAGTTTGATATACTTGAGCATTCATGTTTTTACTGTGGTATTTTTAAGAAAATAATAGTGTGAATTTTAAAATTCCATAATTTGGGATGCAGAGATGGCCTCAATTTTATTATTAGTCTATCTTTTGCCACCACCGGCTGGAGGAAAAAAAGTGCCAAAAATCACCTCTAGTGGGGCAGTTGACCATATGGTACAGTTTCATAAGGTATTTTCTATTTTTAATATTCATGAATTGTACTGCATTATGTCTATTAAGTTAAACACTTAATAATTACTTGTATTTTTTTCTGTCAGTCATGCTGCAGTATTGATGAACACCGCAGCCAAAATGAAGGTCGCCAGGCTTACCTTCTGGCAGTAGGAACAACGAAGGCCAAGATCCATGACTTTTATATTGTCCTGGTCAAACAACTTATACCATGTCAGGCAAGACGTTCTTTGGGAGCATTCAATTAGTTTTTTAAGGCTAATTTTGTATTCAGTATTTCCTATGATAAGGCCTTAATCAATGTATTCTCGCAAACATCTGTTTACAACATTGATATTGGACATGTGAAGGAATCACCAAGGGTTAAAGAATTAACAGCAAAAATATTGAATAATTAAACTTATTGACTGCTGTTCAAATACGCTAAAGTGTTTTTCATGCTTGTTGTCATATGCAGATAGCAATGCATTAATTAGGCATCTGAAAATAGCACATGGATATTACCCTGGTAAAAAGTTAAGACTTACTTGTGCTCAAGAAGGATACTCTCAGATATTTTACTCATACAGGTATGCCACATTTAGAAAATATCTCAGTGTTTTCCAAGTAAATGATACAAGACAATGTGTTTACCCTGAAATTACACACACATTGAATTCTTCTGAATTTTTCTGAATGTTTTGGAATACCTGATATAATTTAGAAATTACGTTGTATAAAAAAATTGAAATTGTTAGTTTGTTCATGATCTGACATTTCAGAGTTAATTTCTGCATGTTAAAAATACATTGCTTGGTTTAATATTACTGTACATAATAATTGGGATAGTTTATTTTTTTTTGAGGAAATAATAAGGCATATTGATGGTTGTTCATGTGTAACTTAAGTCTTTAGTTAATGTTTCAAATAAGATAAGATTGATGGTGTGAATAAATCTGTTATGGTGTAGGCC
>JANRMT010062796.1:97690812-97711880 GCA_026402145.1 Polypterus bichir lapradei | reverse complement strand
GGGGAGGACCTACTTTATATATATATATATATATATATATATACACATACGAGTTATGAAGAGGACCAGTAGATATACAAAGTCAAAAAACTAGCAGAGGTCAAAACCAAGAGTCACCAGCTCTATCTACAAAGCCAAAAGAGAACAAAAATCAAAGGCCAGGGACAAAAGAGAAAGACTCAAGAACCGGGAAATCAAAAATAAAGGTCTTGAAAGTTACAAAACAAAATTGGTTTGTTATTTGAAACTCAGATTCAAAATGGCTGTTGGGATGAACTTTTAAACCTCTCACCAATTGACCCTTTTAAGATGTGACTCTAGAGGCCATTCCTAAAGCCACCAACGTTCCACATGATCCAGCAGAATCCACAAAATGAGAGAAACCAAGGAGAAACAAAATGGCAAAATGCAAAAAATTATAAGTTCCTGAAGAATAAATTGAACATGAAATCTGACTTCAGAATCAGAAACCCATTTTAAAAACCCAGAAGAAACATATAATTAGCCATAATACATTCAGGATAAAGCATAAACAATTTATGAAAAATAGTCATTTTAACATCCAAAAGGGCCACAGTTTTTGTTCTAGCGTCTTTCTTAATTAGTGTATGACAAAAGCTTTAACCTTTTCAACTGACAATTTACAAGGCCTGAAAAGCATGTGAAATTGAACAAGAGTGAAGAGCATTCTGGGAAAGCTGAAAGGCAAAATAGGACCTTGGAGTCTGTTTACTGCTTAATGCAGCTTTTGATTCCCATGGAAATTGAACTGGCACTTTTCTGACAACTTTCCTGTGTTGAAAGAAACTGTAAAAATGTTAGCTGCTTTGCTAGCGGTTAGTAAGATAAATATTTGCACTTAATCTGGGAAAAAAGGGGCAGAGATTTTCAATAAGAGTTAAGCTTCAACTTTATCTTTAGTTCAGTCACTCTTAGAAATAAAGGTACCAAAGTGGTTACTCAGAGCAATACAACAGGAGAACCATTTTTGGCTCAGAAAAGACCCATCCATATGAAAGTTCCAGCAAGAATCTATTATATATTCATATAGATTTGTAACAGGCTCCATAGAATAAATAACCATGAACAGATAATACCAGATTTGTGAAATACTGATGGGTCATGATTTTAAATTGACTCTTGCTGCATATAATAAAACAGCCTAAATCCAGGCTTTTCTAATCTGTTATTGTCCTGATAGGTAGTCTACCATACATTAGACATTTTATTTTTTTTCCTACATATTAGGAAGTTTTTCAAAGCATAAAGAACTAACTTCATATGCAAAGAACCCTACTCAGAATGTAATGGTGCTTGGTCAAGCAATAGTTCAACGAAGAACCACACCGCCCAGTAAAGAACCATAAAATGCCATTAAAGACCAGTATTTTTAAGGGTGTTTGGTGTTTTGTCGCAAGAACAGAATGTTTAGTTGCTGCCTTTCTGACACTTTGAGAGAACCCACAGACATTTAATGGAGCTTGATGTCTGCTTAGCTGCTGGACACTTTTCAAGGAGCTCTATCTGCACCAAATAGAGTTTCATATCGCTTTTTGATAAAGGAGATATTATCAATAGCTAACGGAACTGGGCCATCACAGAACTGTCACCTGGGACTGAAAGAAGACTGCATGAACCCATCCAGGTTGTTTAAGTTTTTGTATTTCTTTTATTTACTGCTATAGGTTATTATGCAGATAAATATGATTTTTATGAAAAAACATAAACTCAATGTCTAGGGTGCTGAGAAGCTATGATTCTTCATTCCTTGTCAAGGTGCAGTGTCTTAAGGACATGAAGGACACTTTGCAAAGTCCTCTAGTAGTGAAAGTAAAGGAGTGAAAATAAAACAAAGTCAAAGTCAGCAAGCAGCCAGCCATTAGGATTCCCAAGAATTAAACATGTGGGGTACAATACTGACAGTGAGACAGGTAAGACCAAATAACAGCAAGCTCACCTGATTTTAATATTTCTTCTTATCCACAATTATTTAAACAACCTAAGAGGTTAGTTGGGACCCTTTGTATTTGGTGTGCATCACAGGTGATCTGATTAAATGATAAAACGATTAGTCGTCATTTAACCCTTAAAGTGCCACATACTTGGGGGTTAATGCACCCCTGGACGCCAAATACTTTTTTGCTGCACTTTTTAAGTAAACATCACAATTCACAAAGAAAAAGTGAAATTTTAATGGAATACATTTTTTTTCATGCAAAGAGCATCACAATTACTGCAACACTGATCATTTCACACACTGCCAATGAACTGTAAAAACTATAAAAAAAAATACTGCAGCAACATATACAAGGTGCAAGTGATGCGATTGATGAAATTCAGTAAATCACTGAGCCAACTGCGCTTGAACTGGCTGCACGCAAGCACACAGAGGTAAACACTTGCAGGCTAGTCTAGTGCAGCGGCTCAATCCCAGGGACAGTGAGGCTGCTGTGCTGCAGGGGGTGCCAGTGGTCATGAGCTGGCTGCTCAATGAATATACGACACAGACTGATCAGCTCCGACGTGCTGGCAAATTCCTCTGGGAAGCAACTATAGCTGGTTGCGGCATTCAATGAATGTATGTCGGCGAATATACTCGGCTCCTGTGCGCTGGCAAATTGCACTGGGAACCGAGTATAGCTGGTACCGGCTGTTTATGGGTTAATGATGGTAATGGGACATACTTCATACTTTTTAACTTAATAATAATGAAAAAATAAAAGTAACTTAATAATAATGAAAAAATAGTAAAAATAAGACATTTTATTGATATAACATATTTCCCATGCAAAAGATGCTTTAATGTACAGAACCTTAAATGTTTCTTTTTTATTTTTTTTTAATAATCAGGAGCCACATAATGATGCAAACCAACAGATAACCAGCTAACTTAGAAGTCTCAGATTCAGCCTGGATGGTTGCAGATCTTCGTTTCAGCTGTTTTCTTCATTAGTTGCCACTGCTTGCTGCTGACGATACAGTTAGAGATGTCTTTTGCCTCACTTTTAAATGCCTTTCTTTTTAAAATCCTTGATTATTTTGCTTTTGTTAACCAGCAATCAAATTATAATGAAAAGTAAACCATATCGTGGGACTTTCTCAGCCTAAAAGCGCAAACAGCCACACATTTTACATTAATCAAAGCATTCAATTAACATGTGTTAAAGTTTAGCTGGAGTTTCCCCACTGGCATACGATTTTGTCCCATTTGTGTGTTTAATCTGTTACTCTTTATAGATTATTTGGTGGTTTATGTTACTGAACACAGGGACTCGCCCATGTATTTTATTTACATTGATTATGAAGAAACATTCGATAGCCTGGACAGAGAGACCTTTTGAAAGCTTTTGAAACTCTATGGGGTGCCAGAGAAGATCAGCAGCATTATCAAGAACTCTTATGTGCAGGCTGGTCCATTGAGGGCAACTTATAGATGCCTTCCAAAGGCAGACAGGAATGTGGCAGGGCTGTTTACTGTCACTTTTATTGATCCGACTGGTGATGGACTGAGTCACAAAGTCATCCACAGTGCAGAACTGAAGTGGTATCCAGTGGATAGTCTTGGAAACAGATCTAGACTTCAATGATGACCTGGCCCTTCTTTCTCACACCCTCCAACACATGTAGAAAAAAGAGTAGCATCATTGCAAATAAATCATCTGGAATGGACTTTAAAAGAAGGGTGAGAGAGAGAGATGTTACTGAATATTTTTTTCTTTCTTCTATTGAATTTTACTTTTTTGTGTTTTCTTGTTTGTTTATTTCTATAGCTGAAAGTAATTTACCCAAAAACAGAAAAAAATGAGAGGTTTCTACCTTTTACTCTCCTTTTTTGTGATTATTACTTGTTACATTTAACATTCTCTGTATGTTTAACCCAAAGAGGCCGTGCCTCCAGATGTTGCAGGTGCTGCCTATGGTGCAGGCCTATTTTAAAAGTCAGAGATGCCTCAGATGAGTGCTGAGGTATTAGCATTTCTGCTCTTATTATTCAGCTCTCCTTTCAATTCTCCTTATTAACTTAAGGTTTTGTTCTTCTTTGCTCCAACATCTTTGGATTTCTGGATTTTTAATTTTGAATTATGAATTTTTTTTGCTGGTTGCTTTGGTTGCCATCACTTGAAGGTAGCTGTTATGTATCAGTAAGAATTTTATGTGTATTTTATTTTTCATTGTTTTTCTTTTTTTGTCTTTGTATTATTATTGTTCGTATTTTTGTATTTTTTCCACTGATTTACTTATTATTACTAAATTAGGTACTGTATGTTTAAGTTTACTTATGTTCGCTATTCCTTGTGGGAGGAGCCCCTGGAGGCAGGGCCACCCTGATGTCACAATTCCAGAGCCCTCCCTCTGGCTATTTATGTTCGCGGAGAAGGCTCAGCCATTGGAGATCATTCATTTTTCATGGAGTTCTGTAAGTACTACTTTCTGTATGGAATCATTGGTTTTTGTAATCTTCTTGCTTCTGAATTTTTGGTTTTCGTATTGTGACTAGTTTGCTTACGATTGCCTTTTAGGCAACTCCTTGTGCCTCTTTTTGCTCTGCTTTCTATTTTTGAAAATAAATCTTTCATTTATAAAGACTTCTTGTTTGCCCTTTCTAAACAAGCCAATTGTGTATGGCCATCACTTCTCTTGTGGCCCTTTTGTTATATTTTGAATATTTTCAGCTGTTTTGTTGACTGTTCTGGCTGAAGCCAGTAGATACTGTAGTATTTGGAGCCTTTAAGGTTAAGGTGAGCTTTTTCTGGACAGGAGAGTGAAGATCCTTGGCTGCCTCTTGTGCAACCTTTGAGAGGCCTCACTACCTAATTTTACCTTCATGGAAATTTCCACTTCATAACAGTATCTCTAAGCATTTAAAGTAATTTTCATACATTTTAGGAGTTACAGTGAGTACATGTGGAATCCCGTTGTAGTGAAATTCATGGGACCAAAAAAATATGTTACAATGGAAATTTTGCTATAAAGATTATGGGGAAAAAACATATACTATTACTGATGATTCGCCATCTCTAATGACTGCAACGCAGGAACAGTTCCATAGCTGCTTTGCTATGTCTAGTTAACAGTAAACCATAGATAAAGTAATTGGTTGTCCTCTGTCGGATCAGGCTTACCGTGTAGTGTGCTTCTAAAAAGATGTTTAGAACATTTAACACCGGGCTTTGACCTGCTGCATTTTCCTTTGAAACCTGGATTCACCTTTCTGTCTCTAATGCCCCTAACTCTGTAACCCAAGATTGACAATACCTTTTATTAAAAAAAAAAAAAAAAAAGTGCTTCTTAAAGTGCAAAAAATATTTTATTTGAAAACGAGATATTAGATGTAACATAGAAATAAAAATGCGCTTCTAATTTTTTTTTTCATTCTGGTCCAAATACCCATCCTCGCTCAGACTGCCCGAGACTGGAAATTTCACAACAGACTGTCACTTTCTTTTGGTCTAACAAGAAAGAACCAGCCTGTTATAGGGTTTTTGAGACTCTGCCAAAGTGTAGGCATGGTCTTCAGTGGCCATTTCTGGTCAAACAAAACATTCATTATACTAAAATTTACGTTTTCTTAAAACAAAATCCATTTAGTATGATGTTATATGAACATTCGTCTGCTCCAACAAAAAGTATTTGTTATTCTGAAAATTTTGATACTTCTGAATTCGTTCTAATAGTATTTGACCTGTATTTGGTGCAGTGTTTTGTTTTTGAAAAATTTCTTTAGGTAATTTAATAATTAAAAAAATAATTGATTTGTTTTTTCAGGAAGGGGCTTCTTTGGTTCCTATCTGTAATGAATCTGCAGAACAATTTGGCAAAAATGGTGAGCAGGCTTCCAAATACCACCAATTAGACCAGGACCTCACTAAAGATTTTGAAGACTTGGATTAGGTCTCCATACAGGTTAGTGCTGAGCAGAGGAAACTGTGTAGGGACCTAATCCAGGTCTTCAAAGTCTTTAAAAGTATTGATAAAGTAGATCCAGCAGCATTCTTTTAACTTAAGGGTGAATCACATACACGAGGACATCAGTGAAAATTAAGGGTAAGAGCATTTAAAACTGAAGCCAGGAAGAACTTCTTTACACCAAGAGTTTTCAGACTCTGGAACAAACTACCAAGACATGGAGTTGAAGCAAAAACTTTGACAACCTTTAAGAAGAATCTGGATGAGATATGAGGACAGCTTAGCTATGAGCTTAACAAATGGACTGAATGGTCTCCTCTCATTTGTCAAATTTCTTATATTCTGCCAGTATGTTCCTATGTCTAAACTCAAAATATGCCCCATCCTGTTTATCTTTTGATCTTTGGGTTTGACCATTGCTTTGCTCTATATTCCTTTCTTTCTCCTGATCCTCACTCTTTATTTTTTAACTGACTGTCATTTTCTTGGTCAGTACAATGGCCACCTCAGGTGGGGAATTCAAAAAGCAACTGGAATAGCTGGAGAGGGACCCTTTCTGGACAGTGGCAAATGTGAGATTCCCAGCAACAACAACAACATTTATTTCTATAGCACATTTTCATAAAAAACAATGTAACGCAAAGTGCTTTACATGATGTCAAAGAGAAAGTTACAAAACAAGAAAAACAGATAAGATTAGGCAAGAACATTAAGGGATGGTTAACAAAGAAAAAACAAATAAATCTATATGATCAAAAAAAAAAACAGATATATAACTAGTTTTAAGTGTAACATTATTATATATAATATCATGATACAAGTCTCCAAAGATGAGTTTGGTGATAAGGGTTAGATGGCCAGGAAGACATAAAAAACAAACAAACAAAATAAAAATCCAGTTAAGCTGGAGGGAAAAACAAAATCTGCTTGGGTTCCAAGGCCAAAGACCACCCAACCCCAACTGGGCATTGCACCTAAAATAAATGTTCTTAATTCATTTCTCTTTATTTCCAGGCTTTATGAGGGAGGATTTGATGATGTGGGTCGTGTGGATAAATGGGCATCACAGGTGGCCTCATGGCGCCACAATCAGAAGAACTGGAAAACAACAATTATTTCTATAGCATGGTTTCATACAAATTATATAGCTCAAAGTGTTTTACAGGATGAAGAAAGGAAAAATAAATAAAAATAACATTAGGCAATACTAATTAACAAAGAATAAAGTAAGGTCTGATGGCCTTGGAGGACAGAAAAAAACAAACAAAACTCCAGAGGGCTGGAGAAAACAAAAAAAATCTGCAGGGGTTCCAAGGCCATGAGACCACTCAGTCCCCACTGGGCATTCTACCTCACATAAATGATCTCAATCAGGCCTCATGGTTTGGAGTGTAAGGTGAAAGGTATTCAGAGACATAGGATGGCGCAGAATAGTTAAGGCTTTGTAAACCATAAGTAGTATTTTAAAGTCAATTCTAAAGCACAGATAACCAATTTAGTGACATCAAAACCTGCAGAGATGTGCTCGGATTTTCTTTTCCTAGTTAAGATTCTACCAGCTGCATTCTGCACTAGTTGCAATTGATTGATGTCTTTTTTGGGTTGTCGTGAAAGGAGTGTGTTACAGTAATCCAGCCAACTGAAAACAAGAACTAATTTCTCAGCATCTTGCAATGTTATAAGAGGTCTAACTTTTGCTATATTTCTTAAGTGAAAAATTGTTATCGTAGTAATCTGATTAACATGTTATTTAAAATTTAGGTCAGAGTCAATAATTACCCCTAAATTCTTTACCTTTTTTGTCTTGACTTTTAATCCTAATGCATCAAGTTTATTTCTAATAACTTCATTATATCCATTTTTGCCAATCACTAAGATTTCTGTTTTCTCCTTATTTAGTTTGAGAAAATGACTACTCATCCATAAGACATTGTGTCAGTGAGACAAAAGAGTCGGGGTCATCAGGTGCTATTGATAAATAAGACAGCAGAGAAAAACCGAGATTATTAAAGATTTTGAATCCCTGAAGAATATGATAATTCTAAGCCTAAATAGTCTATCAGAAGTAAAACTAAAATGTAGCAATGAATAAGCCAAATTAAAATATTGGGTATAAAGTATTTTTTAAATATTCTACAGTGTTAGCCTGGCAAATTTCTATTTATAAAGTATTCCAGATTTTAGGTGCTGTAAGAAAGACACTATATAGCGCCTGACCCGACACAGATTAGACATGGGAGGCACATGTAAAATTAAATAAAATTTTATTTTCTTCATCTGTGGGCTACGCCTTCCCCGTACCCACAAACACACAGTAATACAATTCTCTTATTCCTTCTCCACCACTCCTCCCCAAGCTTCATCCTCCTTCCACCTGACTCTGGCCCCTGAGTGGTGGTTGCTGGCTCCCTTTATAGTTCACCCAGAAGTGCTCCTGGTGCTTGATCACTGATTTCCGGCTGCACTTCCGGGTGTGACAAATTGGTTGCCCACATGGGCTCAGAGTCCCAAATACAGCGCCCCCTGGCGGTACCTGCGGGACCCAACAGGGCTGCACCCAACTCCAATTCCCAGGATGCCCTGCGGGAACCCAAGGCACTGTTTCACCCCAGGGAGGTGGCCAACTAGTGTCCAGGGGGAGGTATTGCAATTTCCATGGCTGCTCCCGCTGAATATAGTGTGCAGGGGCGTCCCGACTGGGTAAGGACACCAAGCCCCTGTCACAGTGCAAAATAGCAAAAGACCCCCCTCACCACTTCTTTTAAACTTGGCTCTTGGAATTATAAGCAGACCAACATTAGAAGATGTGAGGCAGTACCAGTTTTTCATGTTGGCGTTAATGCTGGGTAAAGACCAAACAATACCATCTGCTTTGCTGACCCTTTCACATATCGCATTTGCCACAGTTAATTTCTGAACTTGACCTTTTATTGTCTATTTCCATGAGTTAACTGTAAAATTCATGGAAAGGACACATAGTGATTCGTGGAAATTGTTTTGTGGGGCATGTGACAAGTATTTTGTTGAATGTGTATTTTTGTTATTTGTCTTCATTCATATTTTTTTTCAACAGTTCAAATTTTAATTAGCTTTCTTTTTTGTATATTATCAAGAAATGTCTTGTTAAGTTGTGAGAAGAGGTAAGAATGAAGTACATCGAGGGTATTGGCCTTCTTTTGATGCTTTTACCCCCTCCCTTCATAGGCAGCATGTTGCGTATAAATGGTTTAATAGCTATTTTATGGGTTTACCCAGGTTGCCCGCACCATCCATTAAAACCAAAATGGTAAGCAATAGTGTTAATCAGTGAAATTCTCTGAAGCATTTTTTTGCCTTGAATATGTTGTATTTGATGATGACCTTATGTGTTGAATATTTCACTGGATATTAGCCCTGTAGCCAGCCTAGACCAACATTTCTTTTCTCTCCCCCATGATGCTTTGCAAGGCCTGCGTGACATCATAAGGTTGCAGCAGCCAGGTGCAGAACTTTCATGCATGCTGTCACACAAGGAAAGATAACCTAAGGGCTCATCAAAGAGTAATTTCATGCTGTCTTTTAATGCCTCTCCACTTCCTCCATCCACAGGCCAGAAGCCTGATGACACAAAGAACTCTGGCGTCCCTTTCATTTTCCAGTCACCCGTCTCTTCCTTCCGCCTTGCTTCTTAACCACCACCATTTTGCTTCCGTTCAGTCTTGGACTTACAGTACATCTGGAAAGACGCGAGTTTTCCTCTGAATGTTAATAATAAAATCGACTAATCCAAAATCAATCCTAAAAGGTCATCTCCTCTGTAGCTTGGGTGTATTATTCCTTTAAAAAATAAACATGATAATGAAATGCCTAATCCCTGAGTGATGCTGGGTTCAGTTTCTTTGGATACAAGATAAATAATTGCTGTCAAAACACTGACTTGATAACAGATGTTCATTTTGAATACTGTGAATGTTCTAACATTTAATTACTCATATGTATTGGAATGTTTTGAACTCCGAAGAATTTTTCTGTGGTGTCACCCAATTTAAGATACTGTAACTGGGTGGAATCAAAAAGAAATATAAAAGCTGTGTTTGAAATCCGAACAATGTCATATGACACCAAATTCAATGAATAAAATGTTTATTTCAATCCTGTGAAGCTGTGTATGCGATTTGGAGGTGTGAGATGTTCCACCAGTGTTCACAAGAGTAAGAGCAAATCAATCCTAAAAAACGCGAAAATTGCAGTTTTACAAATTAACTTGACAAACATGTTTAATTATTATTTTCTTTGAGCAAAATTAAACAAAAAAAAACCTCATGCACTAACTGCTGTGTTTGCCGCATTTATGACAAGATGACCCTTGATGTTTCACAGAGTGAGGCACTTGCACAGAAACAGCAATGACGTGATTAACATGGCAACTTATAAGAGCAGGATTCTCTGTTAAAGACAGTAAACTTTACATGATAGATAGATAGATAGTGTGAACCTTGAACCCGGACACAGACAGACTCAGATGCCAAAAGTCCGAAAACACTTTATTTTCCTTTTTCCATCACACAGTGCACAAATCACCAGTAAAGTTCTCTCTTTTCTCTTTTTCTCTCTCGCTTCTTCTTCTGTCTCCCCTCCTCACTCGCAAGCTCCATCTTCTGCCTTCCGACTCTGGCTCCCCGAGTGCAGTGAGGCGGCATCCTTTATACTGCACCCGGAAGTGCTCCAGGTGCTTCCCAATTAACATCCGGCAGTACTTCCGGGTGTGGCGGAAGCGCTGCCTGTGCACTTAGCTCTTCTGGCAGCACTTCTGGGTGTGGCGGAAGTGCTGCAGATCACAATTCCGGAGCTGCCCAGGCACATCCTGGCAGTGGCTTTACCCACTTGCGTTCTGGGGGGAGATACTGCTCCTCTCCTGGTCCTTCCCTTCTCCCGACATTCCGGTGGGGCAATGTCCCCAGATGTCTGTCACAATAGATAGATAGATAGATATTTTTATTTTAAGTAGACCTTTATTAACAACTAAAACATAATTACAGTCATATTAACAAAGTTCAGCAACATGAATAAAGCAAAGTTTTTCTACTCATGCTTTAGCATTGACATTCATTTTCCATGGAACATAAAACATCATTTACACCCCAGATTTCTCTAAATATCTCTTACCAGTAACGGCACACTGCATGATAATGTGCTGTGAATGCACTTGACTTGAACATTCCTAGTTTTCATCCTCTTTTGATGTACATTTAGCATTTGTTTGCTCAGAGGTTGATGTGCTTCCTTTTTCCTGAGCAGCTCTTCTTTTCTCCACCCTAGCAGCCTGCTTCTTCTCTTCTTTCGTCGGCATCTTTTCATGTTAAAACTGATTAAGTCAGTGTTTGTGTTGCAATTACATAGTAGATTTTCTTTAATTTTTCACTTAAGCTGGCACTTAAGTGTTCAATCTGCCTCAAGAATGATTTAAGATATGAAGAGGTAGGGAATGAGAATGGCACCCGTACACATGCACCACACAGCTGCCATACTGGACGCAGCTGAGAATTGAAGCTAAAATAAAATAAAAATAAAAAGAGGAATAACCATGGAGGTCAGTGATCACCCCGAAAGTGGATAGTAGTCGTCGCTTAGCATATGTGTACCAAATTTCAGGTCAATAGGTCAAATGGTTTGCAAGCT
Source organism: Polypterus bichir lapradei (assembly GCA_026402145.1). Classification (NCBI taxonomy): domain Eukaryota; kingdom Metazoa; phylum Chordata; class Cladistia; order Polypteriformes; family Polypteridae; genus Polypterus; species Polypterus bichir. The sequence goes on along the minus strand of JANRMT010062796.1, from coordinate 97,700,315 downwards.
ACAGGTGATTTTAAATCCTGGACAGACAAACAGACAGCCACGGTAGTGTATTATATATACAGATTGATTCATTAGTTTATAGTATACAAATTCAATCTTCAATCTCTTTTGAAGGAGTACTTTAAACATTAATAAAACATCAGTTGTTTTCATGTTTTTTTTTTGTCCGTGTTTCTTCTTGTTATTAAAATTGTTATTAAAATAATATTCTTGATACGGACATTCCAAAAATATAAATGAGTTTGTTGAATACAATTCCCAATTCCATAAACAATAAAGCAAGGAAATACAACAGTGCTGTTAATCAGGTACAATGCAGAAATAAGTGATAAATTGTTTCTTTCCTAAGGCAAAATGGACACTGATCCATTGTGCTAGAGACCCTGGTTTTCAAAAAATAATTGGTGGCTATTGCTACTGTGAAAGAAAATTAAACTGCTTGCAAGCTACTAAGGGTTGAAAGCTGTTTTGTTATAATGGCAGGTTATTCATACAGGTGTCTGTCATAAGACAGGTTGCAGTAAGCTGACCTAGGACAACTTCCTTCTTTAGGAACGCGTCTGTTAGACACAGGAAAGATGACCTTTCCTTCTTTGGGGCCCCTCGACACGTGCACAAAAGAGAAACAGTTTGGCCGATTTGTTAGGTAGAATGCCCAGAGGGGACTGGGTGGTCCCATGGCCTGGAACCCCTGCAAATTTTATTTTTTCTCTCCAGCCGTCTGGAGTTTTTTTTCTGGCCATCGGACCTTACTCGTATTCTATGTTAATTAGTGTTGTCTTATTCTAATTCTTACTTTGTCTTTTATTTATATTTTCTTCATCATGTAAAGCACTTTGAGCTACATTATTTGTATGAATATGTGCTATAGAAATAAATGTTGTTGTTGATTTGCGTAATATAAGATGAAATGCTTATATGCTGTTTCATAAGTAAGGGGGAGGGAAGAAAATTAATATTAAAAGCCAATTGAAACAGGGGAATTTTGCTCTTCTGCTTTGCAAAGCATGACTGAATAAAGACTGATTGATTGAACTAGTCCGGTCTTCCTCGGGGGTTACCTCCACACTACATGTAGAATCCTCCACTGCAAGCCCCCAACTCTTTTTTCAATGAGAGGCTTATATAACATCCTCCATGCTGGAGAAGTCGTGTCATGCAGACACAGGCATTTCCTTCAAATGCATAAAATGTGATACTTTCAGACACTGGTCATACGAGTCTTTCTTTGGTAAATCGTGGAACATAATTCCATTCATGTGATTAAGTTTTAAAATTGAGTTTTTAGAACTGATATTTTTTTTTACATTTGGTTTAATTATAATGTCACATTCAGGAGGTTCTGACTCTTTTATTAGATCTCTGGGGAAAAAAATCATTACACAGGGGACCTGCACCCAACTGCATTAAAGAGACTTTTAATTTGCTATTAATTGACCCCCCCACCCAAAGTGGTCTGACCTAATCTCGAGCTCATGTGCCACAGCTGCATCAGACGTCCACTAGTTACTGACCTGATCAATAAAGTCAACTGCTTTAGTAATACCTTTGTTGATAAGCAAGGAGTTTAAGCTGACTGAGCCAGACTTCAGGATTGGGTTCCACACTACTTGTTCTTCAAGTAACCAGAAAACTGAGTTCAGATAAATTCCTTCTCTGTTTGTTTTAATGTGCCAAACTGATAACATATTACTGTAAAAAGTGGGCAACTCAGATAAAGCCAATCGCTTGATATCAATTGTGAAAGAAGTCACCGTCGGACACAAAAAAAGATTTGGGGCAGACACCCATATATTGTACCTGGCCGCAATGGTTAATTAAAATTTCACAGATGTGCTCAGGACAAGTTCTCAACATGAACTGATGAGTAGTGGCAAAGATGGCAGCTTTAAAGGCCATCAAAGGAAGTGATGTCATCTATGTCCTAACCGGAAGTGACGTCACTGTTGGTGCCGGAACCAAAACTGATGTCTTGTATGGGAAATCAGGCAGGTTTTCCTATGTTTGGTCTGCAGAGAAAATAGAGAAAGGTTTAGTGCACCCCACCACCCCCTGACCTGGGGTGGAATTACCTTCTTTCGGTCCACTCAGCTTCCCCCTAGTTGCACATGTGCGACACAATGAAATGGAGTTGCATATCAAAATTAAGATTACCAACTCTATGAAAAATAGCGAAAGCCAAATTCCTCCACATTAAAGGCTGAGGGGCATACAAGAGACATTGTAAATCTATCAGCCTAAAAGCTTCAATTCTACACAGAGTGTCTACCAAGCCCTGGCCATTTTCATCTACAGGGGATGAGTAACACTACAATTAACCCAATGAATTCTGTCCCATAAAAAGTTCAGCAATATCCTCTGAATTTCTTTCAAAAGCCAAAGTGGAGGATTTCAACACCTAAACTTATGCCAAAGCATTGAAGCGATTAAATTATTAATAATCAGCACTTCCAAAAAGAGAGTTTGGCGACCACCCATTTCCATTTCTTTAGTCTCCCCTGAATTTGATCAATTAAGCCGACCCAGTTATTATGTTTGGCTCCAGAATTCCCAATGTAAATTCCCAGATGTTTAAACACCTTAGAGTTCCATGTTAAACCACTTGGGAGGCATTGGGGAGGACAATCCCAGTTGCCCATCAAGAATGCATTGCATTTGGACCAGTTGACCCTGGCAGATGAAACCCTTTGAAAAACTTGTAAACAGTTTTACAACAGGACAACATCATCATGTGCAGTGATGATAACCATGACGTTGTCAGCATATGCCACCACCTTAAAGGATGAGGTAGGACACACAGCCAATGACAGGCCATGAATCAATTGCCGAAGTCTGTGGAGCACAGTCTCTATGGACAGCGAGTGTAACATACCAGTGCACAACCCTGAGGAATGCCCCTCATAACAGAAAATGAAGCCTCCAATCCTCAATTCATTTTTAAAGCGTTAAATATATTAGTTTAAATTAATTTAATATATCATAGAAGAACCTCACCAAATCCAAAAATGTTTAGAACTTTTATTAAATAATGGTGGTCTACACGGTCAGAGGACTTCACTTGATCTAACAAAATAAGACCAGCTTTAAACCCAACTATCTCGAAGGCAGTTAAAAAAATATCGCACAAAGAAAATGTTGTCAAAAATGGATCAATCAAGGATACGGTATGATTGATCAAAGGACACTAAGCAGTTAACTACAGTCCTCATATGAGGAGCCAAAGGTTTAGAAAAGATTTTATAGACTGACTGGTCTCCAGTTCTTAATGTTGCAAAGATCCCTTTTTTTGGTAAAAGAGTCAAAATAACTCTTCGACAACTTAAAGTAAGTTCTTTATCCCTAATGCTCTCCAGAAACACAGTGAAAAAGTTCTTACTTATTATACAGTGATCCCTCGCTATATCGCACTTCGACTTTTGCGGCTTCACTCCATCTCCGATTTTATATGTAAGCATATCCAAGTATATATCACAGATTTTTTGCTGGTTCGCGGATTACTGCAGAGAATGAGTCTGTTAATTTATGGTACATGCTTCCTCAGTTGGTTTGATTTCATACAAGGGATGCTATTGACGGATGGCTATAATATCAGAACACATATTATGTATTAAATAAAACTCCTAAATGATATACGATATGCTTCCCGTGCAGTGCATCGCATACTTAAAAGCCGGAATAGCACCTATTGATTTTTGATTGTTTGCTTTTCCCTCTCTCTCTCTCTCTGACATTCTGTGCTCCTGATGGAGGGGGTGTGAGCAGAGGGGCTGTTCGCACACTGGCGTAGAGGATACAGACGCTCCTCTAAAAAATGCTGAAAGACTACCTTCACATTGCTCTCTTTCTTGCGGCTGCTTTGTTGTGCGGTGCTTCGCATACTTAAAATCCCAAACAGCACCTATTGATTTTTGATTGTTTGCTTTTCTCTCTCTCTCTCTGACATTATCTGCTCCTGGCGCGCACTCCTTTGAAGAGGAAGATATATTTGCATTCTTTTAATTGTGAGACGGAACTGTCATCGCTATCTTGTCATGGAGCACAGTTTAAACTTTTGAAAAAGAGACAAATGTTTGTTTGCAGTGTTTTAAAGTCCCTGTCTCTACAACCTCCTGTGTTTCTGTGCAAATCTGTGACCCAAGCGTGACAATATAAAAATAACAATATAAACGTATGGTTTTTACTTTGCAGATTTTCACCTTTGCGTTCCAGAAACCCCCGCAAGCGAGGAGGGATCACTGTATCCCAAAAGGACTTGTAAAATTCAACAAGAAATCCATCAATCCCTGGGACTTTATTCTGATTTAAACCCCCATGACCACTTGTGAGCTCTTCAAGCGTTATTGGCAGATCAAGTACTTCCTTGATGGATGGAGTCAAGTGTGGTAAGTCATTAAAAAAATTCAGGGTTTGAACACAAGTCCACTGTTTCTGCAGTCAAAAAGTTGGTGCTGTTTCTTTGACAAGCTGTGTAACCTTGGCCTTAGCTGGGCCTTTGTCTTTGTGCTGATTTGTACTCAGACTAGAGGACTTCAACCCTGCCTCAGCCAATCCATCCACCTCTGGCATTTTTGTCTCAGCTTTCTCTTTTTTAATCCTTTCATCTGTGGAGCTACAACTGGGTATCTAATTTTCAGCACTTCCTTGAGTAGAGCTAAGAGTATCTGTGGATACCTCACAGGTAACAATCTGCTGATCATCAGCATCAGATTCTAAGTTCTCAGACTCATCCTCTACATCTGACTCCCTCACTATATGTGTTTTACTTTCCATAGGATAAATATCATCAGTTCTTTTACAATAAACTGCTTTGTGTCCTGCATGGCCACATTTAAAATATTTCACTGATGCAGAGGATATAAAAACAATATGATCACACCCGTCAACTTTGAACTTTAAAGCTACATCTAACTCATTGTTAATTCTGTTCAGAAGCATAAAATCCTATCTCCTAAATGAAAGTACATGCTTTAATTATGGCTGTTTACACCCTCAAAGATATCATAGTAATATCAGAAATTTTCTCACCATACCTGCTCTGTTCTTTATGTAGCAGTTCATTCTTCAAAAGGGAGTCAATAGCAGCAAAACAGAAATAAGGGTGCTGTTAATAGCTAGGCCTTCCTGAACTAGTTGGTGAACTAAGGCCTCCTCTTTTAGAACTACCACAACTGCCTTATTTATCTGTGAAGCAGAAATAATGCTTTTACATCCAATTACTTGTCCTATTTCAGTAACACATTGCTCTACTGAAACTACAGGATCGACAGTCAACTTGATGCTATTTCTTCTACTAATGTATTTAAACCCATATGGCAAAAAGGCCTGCATCGTAGCCAATTTTACAACAATTACATATTAAGAGAAATAACTAGAAAAAAGAAACCAGGAAAAAGGAATAGCTACACTCATTCTATTGCTAGCACAAAGGCCACGCCCACTCCAGACCAAAGCAATCGACACACAGAGTAAAAGTAAAACAGGATAGATAGTATGATGGATGGCCGGGGCCCATGCCTGGCCGGGATGCCCCTTCACCACATCTGCCAGGGTGACAAGGGTGGGAAGCCCAGTATCTCCCCCTGGAGGCTAGATGGCAGCCCCCCTGGGTTGCAGCGGTGCCTCGGACTCCCCCAGGGCTTTATGGGGGTTGGAGTTCTGTGCAGGTCTGTGGGGTTCCGCAGGCGCCACCAGGGGGTGCTGCAACAGGCGCAGCTGACCCCTTTCGGGCACTGGTTTCACCTTACTCGGAAGTGCAGCTGGATGTCGGCAATCAACCACCTGGAGCACTTCCAGGTACCCAATAAAAGGGAGCCAGCAACCACCACTCAGTGGCCAGAGTCAGGTGGAGGAGGACAAGGTTGCTTGGAAGGAGTGATGGTGCCATGGAGGAAGAGAAAGTGTGGTGTATTAGTGGTGTGTTTGTGTTTGGGACTGTGTATTGCCTGTGGGGTTCACAGGGAAGACGTGCCCCTCAGGTGAAGAAAATAAAAGTATTTGTTTTATTTTACACATGCCACCCGTGTCCAATCTGTGTCGGGTCAGGCGCAATATAGCGTCAATCTTACAATAGACAGATAAATAGATAGATAGTGATGGGAGTTCAAGTCTGAGCTCCCATCTGTAAAGATGCATCCGCAACTTGTGGCATGATTTATATATATATATATATATATATATATATATATATATATATATCTTTTGTGATTGTTTGGGGTCACCAGGGTGGGGCCCCCAACTCTTTGACTTTGTCTTGTCTCCTCTTTACAATACATTGATTGATGGATGAAAGACACTATACGAGTAGATACATAAATGATACTTTATTAATCCTAATGGAAATTGCATAGTTACAGCAGCAGTCATGAAAAGACAAAAATACACAAATGATTTTTAAATATGATAAGGTACAAATACATATATAACAATAATATTCTATAAACATTAAAAATGTGTAGGTGTATGCTAAGTGTAAGGTAATTAGAATGTATCACTTACAGTTTCCTTTTTCAGAACTTTCTCTCTCATGCCCAACTTTCAGTCCAAATTCTTTTCATCTTTTACCTCCTCTTCCTGTTGTCAAAACCTCCAGTAGATGTCTGAGATTCTTTTTTTCTCATCCATTCAAGGCACCCCCTTTTTCTTTCTCCCAGCATCAGTCCATTCTCTGACAGGCAGACCTACATGCTACTAACCAAACCTACATGCTACTATATATATATACATATATCTATATATATATATATATAGATATACTGTATATATTTTATATATATATATTTTTATAGACGGCCAGCAGCTCAATCCGGTCGGGACGTCCCAGGAAGAGAAGAATGGAGAAGGGCAGCCTTTTCAGGATACTGCCTCCCCTAGGACGCTAGGTGGCAGCTCCCCTGGACGGTAAATGTACCCCGGATTCCCGCAGGGCATCATGGGACATGGAGTCCATTTTCTCAGCCCTGTTGGGTAGACGTGGGTGCCGCCAGGGGGAGCTCCTAAAGGACCTGGGGACTCTTATTTTTCATACAACCCAGAAGTACTTTGGAGTCATGAGGACGGAAGCCCACAGTACTTCCGGGATAGTTGAGGACTGATGATGTGGCGTTTGACCCGAAAAAAAGAAGGAGCACTTCCGGGTCAAGGAATATATAAAGGACTGGTGGAGACCCAGCAAGGAGAGCCAGAGTTGGGAGGTTGGGTGAAGAAACTGCTGGGAGTGGAGGATTGTTGTATTGTTTTTGATTTATAGTATTGGAGAATTGTGGAATGTGTGGTGCTTCGTGCAATTTATTTGAAGAAAATAATTAAAAAATTCTTCTTAGTGCTTTTATACATGTGTCTTGGACGTCTGTCTGTTGGGTTTCACGGGGCAACAATGCCCCAGATTCCACTATATATATATATATATATATATATATATATATATATAATATATATATATATATATATATATATATATATAGGCATTTATTAATTTATTTTAAGATTTGTCCCCTGGTGGCAAATATAATTGGTGTGGGGTTTATTTACTTACTTATCTATATATTTATTTATTTAAACAGCTTCTGTTAAAAGCAAAATTCCCCCTGGGAGCAAATAACGTTCTATCTATCTACAATAAAATCTCAAGTGCTTTGCAAACACTTACAGTTTCCCAGTGCTCCTCAAAGACCTACTTGAGGAAGCATCACATTCTGTGTGTTTCCAGGTATGAAATGGTGAATTTGCTGTATGGAAAGAAAAACCTTAAGCCATTGAAATATTGGAATAAAACATCCAACACCACTGCAGAGCTGCAGTTAAAGCAATTTTTTTACACAATATTACTGCACAACTGCTTTGTTGGATTAACCTAAATAAATTACTTCACAAGGTAAAAAAATGTATTTATTTCTTTCAAATTTATAAATTATTGGAGTAAAGTTAATTTATTTTAGTTTGTTTAACCTTTTCAAAAAAATGTTAATGAAAGTAAAAAATGTATTTAGCTCAAACCCAATTTCTTTAAAAACTCAAATTAAATTTTTATCCTGCATCATTGTATTTACTGTAATGCCAACTTGAGTATTTCAGATTTGTCCAAACTAAACTAAATATTTTCTTTATATGGTGTTGAATTCATTGTTTGTGAGGGTGAAATTGTTTCTATTAAAACAAACCACAATAATTTTCTGCTTTAAACAATAGAAGCATATTTATATTAACATTAGTCCAACAGTGCTTTTGAACATGAAACATGTTTTTCTCTCTTTGAATTGATTAACATAAATAGACAAAGGATCTTGCCTTAATTAACAGGGTAAGGCTGCAAAAGATCTATCAGTATTGACAGTATTAACATTATATGAAACAAGAAAAAGTATGAAAATATCCATAATCAAAGAGTGTTGTACTGTGTTAGCCATAGATTGATATGGAAGAAAGTAGGGTAAAATGACACCCTTTATTGGCTAACTAAATAGATTACAAATGCAAACTTTCGAGGCAGCTAAGGGTCCTTCATCAGGCAAGGTGTAACCCTACTTTTTCCTGAGTCATAGAAAACCAAACAGTACACGGCCTAAATAACATGCAAACAATATTGCACATATCTCGCCAGCAATTACTTACTGCGGCCCTGCTCTTCCATTTGCATTTGAACCACATAAGGGACAGCATGCAGTCAGACCACAAATAAATATTCAGAAGGAAAATATTTCAGCCCATTTTACATCCAAGACTATCTGATTCCTACTCAAATTCTTCATTGTCTTGGATACAACCACCTAAATACATTACTTTTGCTGATGTTTGCTGTTGTTAGCTTATTGCATAAGTAATCATTAAAAAGTTTTTTCTTTTTGAATATTTTTATATGGTTCTGCTTCTGTGGGTTACAAGTGGTTCATGGATGGTAAACATACAGTATAAGGGCCTGAAAAACCACAATAAAGGCCAACCAAGGAACATTATTCATTTCTGCAACTGGGGATGGATATTCCATGCTATGTGGGATGTTAAAACAAATTCTTTAAAACTGTGAAAACTCCTACCCTATGCAACATAAGATAATACAAATAAGATTCAATACAAACAACACTATTTTGAATATGCATGAACAATTCTTAAAACACTGACCAAAAAGAAAACAAAGTACATAATTTCTATACTTTGCAATGTCCTGTGGGTTACACATTTTCATTATAGATTAACAACGTTTGTACATTTTAACACAGACACCATTGGCTTTGATTTTTGATCAGTAACACGCAACCACACTTTAATATAAATATTGAAGGATCAAGAGAAACTGATGCCAGTCACCTAAACACTCATAGTGGATTTTTATCTTCTAAACTGATCTAAAGGTGGAGAGTGTCACTGAACCACCTATGGAAACTTTGCACATTTCTTTCTCCAGAACGAGGTTCAAACAATTATGACTATCAATATAAAGAAAAAAGTTTATATGTCAACATGTGCTTTGGATCGAGACTGTTATTTTAAAATGAGTTCATCAAGAACAC
>JANRMT010062796.1:97673939-97690802 GCA_026402145.1 Polypterus bichir lapradei | reverse complement strand
AAACTTAGAAGCTTTTCAGATAAGGCCACATTTCACTGTACCTGATCCAAAGCAGTCATGTAGTTTTGGCTCGTGTGACTCCACCTTTGCTTCTAAGGGCTAGTTTATACTTCACGCTTAGAATGCGTACACACATGCATCATGGCTGCCACATGTTCCCAGCTTTCATTTGACGCGTCCTCTGAGCAGGTCCTCAGAAAAAAATGCAACACGTGCGCAAGTTGCAGTACCAGCAAAAAGTCGGGGGGCGCAGTGTCATAAAACTTGGAATGTGACATCAGAGTCTCTGTTTACTATCTACATGTGATGCAGATCCTACGGGATCGATGTGTGCACTTCGATGTTTGATGAATTGTTCGATGTGGTGAAGCAAAATGCTAACATACAGATGCATTCGTGGTGCTTTTATATTCAAGTGTCACATATTCCCGAATCGCAGTGACACAATACATTTTAAAAGTCTCACATACCATCTTTTGTGCCATCTTTTTTTTCTAGGGCTTCCTCCTGATCTGACAGCAGCAGCAAACAGCAATAGATCGCCACACAGACCACATTAAATGTATGATATTCCAACTCTCTGCACATTTAGAATCTTTAGATTTATACTTGATATCACTTTCATGATGAAATGCATTAAAGTATGTACAGTGGCTTGCAAAAGTATTCCGCCCCCTTGAACTTTTCCACATTTTGTCACATTACAGCCACAAACATGAATCAATTTTATTGGAATTCCACGTGAAAGACCAATACAAAGTGGTGTACACGTGAGAAGTGGAACGAAAATCATACATGATTCCAAACATTTTTTACAAATAAATAACTGAAAAGTGGGGTGTGCGTAATTATTCAGCCCCCTGAGTCAATACTTTGTAGAACCACCTTTTGCTGCAATTACAGCTGCCAGTCTTTTAGGGTATGTCTCTACCAGCTTTGCACATCTAGAGACTGAAATCCTTGCCCATTCTTCTTTGCAAAACAGCTCCAGCTCAGTCAGATTAGATGGACAGCGTTTGTGAACAGCAGTTTTCAGATCTTGCCACAGATTCTCGATTGGATTTAGATCTGGACTTTGACTGGGCCATTCTAACACATGGATATGTTTTGTTTTAAACCATTCCATTGTTGCCCTGGCTTTATGTTTAGGGTCGTTGTCCTGCTGGAAGGTGAACCTCCGCCCCAGTCTCAAGTCTTTTGCAGACTCCAAGAGGTTTTCTTCCAAGATTGCCCTGTATTTGGCTCCATCCATCTTCCCATCAACTCTAACCAGCTTCCCTTTCCCTGCTGAAGAGAAGCACCCCCAGAGCATGATGCTGCCACAACCATATTTGACAGTGGGGATGGTGTGTTCAGAGTAATGTGCAGTGTTAGTTTTCCGCCACACATAGCGTTTTGCATTTTGGCCAAAAAGTTCCATTTTGGTCTCATCTGACCAGAGCACCTTCTTCCACATGTTTGCTGTGTCCCCCACATGGCTTGTGGCAAACTGCAAACGGGACTTCTTATGGTTTTCTGTTAACAATGGGTTTCTTCTTGCCACTCTTCCATAAAGGCCAACTTTGTGCAGTGCACGACTAATAGTTGTCCTATGGACAGATTCCCCCACCTGAGCTGTAGATCTCTGCAGCTCGTCCAGAGTCACCATGGGCCTCTCGGCTGCATTTCTGATCAGCGCTCTCCTTGTTCTGCCTGTGAGTTTAGGTGGACGGCCTTGTCTTGGTAGGTTTACAGTTGTGCCATACTCCTTCCATTTCTGAATAATCGCTTGAACAGTGCTCCGTGGGATGTTCAAGGCTTTGGAAATCTTTTTGTAGCCTAAGCCTGCTTTAAATTTCACAATAACTTTATCCCTGACCTGTCTGGTGTGTTCTTTGGACTTCATGGTGTTGTTGCTCCCAATATTCTCTTAGACAACCTCTGAGGCCGTCACAAAGCAGCTGTATTTGTACTGACATTAGATTACACACAGGTGCACTTTATTTAGTCATTAGCACTCATCAGGCAATGTCTATGGGCAACTGACTGCACTCAGACCAAAGGGGGATGAATAATTACGCACACCCCACTTTGCAGTTATTTATTTGTAAAAAATGTTTGGAATCATGTATGATTTTCGTTCCACTTCTCAAGTGTACACCATTTTGTATTGGTCTTTCACGTGAATTCCAATGAAATTGATTCATGTTTGTGGCTGTAATGTGACAAAATGTGGAAAAGTTCAAGGGGGCCGAATACTTTTGCAAGCCACTGTATATTACATTTTACAGATAAATCGTTAATTTCGTTTAAATAATGAATACTGTTAATAATTACACACATGGGGGTGACACGGTGGTGGAGCGGTAGCCCTGTTGTCTCGCAGGGAGTCACGTCGCTGGTATTCCCTGCCTTGAGTTTTCCTGCTGGGTTTCCATAGTGGGCTCCAGTTTCCTTCCAAAGATATGCAGATTTGGTGACACTAAAATGACACCAGTGTATGTGAGTGCTTGTGTTCACCTTGCGATGAGCTGATGCCCCATTCAGGGATTGTTTCTGCCGCGTGCCCAATGCTTGCTGAAATGGACGAATCCCTGGATTGATGGATTTAATCAATAAACATCATTTTCAGAGATATTGCAGTAAGGTGTCCTCAGAATGTGTTTCAGGTAATTCACAACACAGTGAAGCTGAACCTGTTCACACCGTGATAATATCTCGCACTGCCACCTGGTGGATTCTTCCAGATTTACGTAAAGTACTCGTGCGAGTATAAACAGTACAACGCTTGTGTAGCAGAAGCATCCGCTGGAGCATGTGTCGCATTGTGTGAAGTATAAACCTGGCCTTATGAGTTTGATGAGCTGACTGGAATGTCTGTCTAACTCTGAACAAAACCTGGACTCAAGGGGAACAGTTGTGATTCGAAGACACTCTGTGTTAATCTGAAACACACACACAAAAAAGACTGTAGCACAACTAAATTGAAAGTATGAGTAAAATGTCCAGATATAATCTACTGAAAACATACCTCATTCCTTTGAAAGAGACCAGGCCATCTCTTCACAAAATCCACAATCCTTGGCTGTTCATTTACCACTTCTTGTCTCCTGTAGGCAAAAGCCATCATATCTCGAATCACTTACTCATTGTTTCTCTTCTTCATTTCTTGCAGTAGCAATGTCCTTTCTTTTTCAAGGCTTTCTTTGGTCTGACCAGTAGTTTGCTTCATCCGTCTTGACTTCTTTATATTTTTTGGCAGGATACGCGTCTTCATAAGCTTTGGTCTTGAGTGAATTAACAGTTCAGTTTAAAAGTTCAGCACAGCCATACAACTTAAGTTGGGTTCTATAGTTACCCATTTTACATTTGAGTCTCTGTTCCCAATCATAGCAACCATTGTATGAACCTGGTTCCTTTAAAATGGGTTGCAACCACATTAGGGCTTCTGAAACCTCACAGAAGTCAGCGTCTGATAGATATGCATTGAATCTGAAAGTCTCCTCAGCTAATTTCTGTAGTATATCTGATTTCATTTTTGAGCTGATCATCAACATGCTTGTTTTTAGCCAGGCATTGTGCATTTCCTTTATCCAGTTGAAGCTCAGTCCCATAAGAGAAATGAGGGATGGGGAAAACACGTGGCTATGACAGGGTTCGAGATGAAATGGACTCAGGTTTTTGAATTATCAGATTGTCATCTGAATCATCTGACACCACAGAAAAGGAATCATCACTTGAAGGTCTTGTGTTGTGGAGAAATCTCAGAAAAAAACAAGCAGAGTCTTCAGAAAGGCAATCAGAATTTAAGACTTTATTGCACAGCATAGAAAACAATTGCAAAGCACATAAAGCCTGTCTCAGTTCATGAAGTGAGTAACAAGTGTCAAGAGAGCCCCGAATATATTACAGTTCTTATCACAAAATGCCCCCCTTCCAGACTAGTTTCCCAACATCTAATATATAGAGTTTCCCATGATGCTTTACCTTTACCCATAACACTCACCTGATGTTCCAGACCCTCTCATAACAATATTCTCACCCCTGAAGACATCCCCTTAACAGTTTTCTTTCCATAACAATATTTTAGGTGGCAGGACATATTTGCTATCCGGCGATGAGTATTGCCTGATTACCCCTCCCTTCATTCTCAATCGATGGCCTTTCAGTTGTTAATCAATTCTTAACAATTCAATACTTAACAATTAAGTTGAGACCAGAAGGGCCCATGTATGAAAACTGGACTGCCTTATTATAATTCAATAATTGATTACTTGTTGCACTAACATCCTGTAAGGCTAACATAATAGCTGACTGTGCCAGTGAGCGGCAGTGCGCAGCTTCACTGATAAGGACCAAGCTGCGAACAACAGTGACACAGAGCTTCATGTTTGAGAGAAAGAAGGAAAAAGACGAGCCTTTAACAACTGCTTCTTTAAGCTCACTCATATGTGCTACAGTATTATATTTTATTATTTTTATTATCACTAAGCTGTATAAAGAAACATTGCCATATAAACTTAAATGCTACTGTAAAACACATACGTGCGTGCTAATGTAAAAGCTCATAAACGCAGACAGTAGCACTGTTAAGTCATGGCACACAGCTGCCCAGTGGTCTGACAGAGGCCAAGCTACTGCTTACGTCACGGGCACATGTTCAGGAAAAAGTCCCCCAACTTTCAATAATCAACTCTTAAGCCCCTATAGTGTTCAAACTAACTAATGTCATAATACATTGTGTTTTAATTTTATTGCCTAAGGTATTGATAAGCTCTGATGCTGCTAAATGCCATTTAATTTCTTATATGTTTTATACGCTAGCTTAAGAGCTTGCCCTTTACTCACACAGGCAAGAAGCCGTGCATGCAGTTTGTTTCATCTTCTGTCAGTAAGAAGCTCGGTTCCTGCATTTTTCAAAACAAAGTCTGCCTGCTTGCTTCCTCCGAGAGCACATGATGACCGTGTCTCACAGCTCTACTCACAGAAACTCAAAACAAGGCAAGTAAGAAGGACAAAAATAACAAAATAAATGATGTCCTTTTAACGTTGTTTCAGGCCTAGACTTTTCATAGCTAAGAGCACAAAAACTAATAATGCAGCGCATCGATCCGCAATAATCACAATTATTTAAAGAATAATACAGTACATTAAATATAAATATTGATTACAATGATATATATATATCATTATCTTTATCTGTCCAGGATTTTAAATCACCTGCTTTCTGGGTGATGATTTTTAAAACTCTTTTTAATTTTAAATTTATTTTATTGTAGAATCAACACTCAGCAGTTGGTATCATTCTCATCCCTACCACCTTCACTGTCAGTTCATCTACCTCTTCATATCTTAAATCATTTTTGTGGCAGATTGAAGATTTAAGTGCCAGCTTAAGTGAAAAATTAAGAAAAACATACTAAGTAATTACAACACATACAGTGACCTGATCAGTTTTAACACAAAAACTGACAACGGAATAAGAGAAGAAGCGAGCCACTAAGGTGGAGAAAATGAGCTGCTCACAAAGCAGCAAGTGCATCAACCTCTGAGCAAATGAATGCTAAATGTACAGAGAAAGAGGATGAAAACTAGGAATGTTCAAGTCAAGTGTATTCACTGCACGTTATCATGCAGTCCGCCATTACTGGTATATATATATACATATATATTTATACAGACACACAAACACACATATATGTTTCTATATATTTTTTAAACCCGTTAACACAAGTATTGTACGCTTTAAGATGATTTTTCTAAAAGCTCAATGGCTTTCCATACTGACCCAGTGGCATTACATAACCTGCAAACATTGAGGCCATACCCTCATGGGCATTTAAGCCTAGGTGAAATTATTGTCTTCTGATTGACCTAGGCATTGAAGTTGGATTTTGTAGTGTAAGATGACAAAGGTTTTTGTTCTATCTTCACAAAGAGAATCTAAAAGAATAAGATACATATTTACAATAAATAATACATTGAAAGTAATTAATAAAATTTAAATGGCTCAATCACTAAATACATATTTAACCAGGACTAAAAGGTTTAAATGAAATACATAAACAGTGTTGTGTACGAGTGTAAACAAGACAAAGTGTCTTTCTTTACACAGTTTTATCCAGCAAATCTTGTCAAAGACACTATTTTCATGCTATCGTTCATCCACAATATACACATTAACAATAAAATAAATGATAAAAAAATAGTTCCCTTTTCAAGACTCAAGAACTGTGCATCCTCAATTCAATAATAAAAAATAACAAAATAACCAACTCTTATAAATAATCATATAAACCTCTTCAATGCATTACTCAATCACTGAATTAAATTGAGGAGGATTATACTCTGTATAAAAGGATACTAATTAAAACACTGGATTTCACTAATCCATGACATGCTTTTGTTAAATTTTGAAAGACACAACCATTGTTTAACAAATATATGTATGCCAAACTGTCGTGACAATAATATTTTACAGAAATACAGTGTATTCGGTAACGTAACATCACTTTGTTTTCAAACGAGTAGGCCTTCTCAACGCAATTTATTATCATCTCTGATGATTGTAAAAATCGAGCACTGCTACAAGCTTTATGCATTGTAAAAAGAAAGACAAAAACAACTATAAAGGTTTGGGGTTTCTGGCCCCGTATACTGTAAAACAGTTTTGAATAAGCAGATTGCAGAGTCAAGGATAGTACACATTCGTGCTATACAGTTGACCGCCCAAAGATGGCGGAGCGGAAGCATTTATGAGGCGGGACCGGAAGTAGAGGTGAATGCTGGGTAGGAGCCGAGGTGGATAGTGGGATTGGTGACATCATCAGGGATTGACAGAGGAAGGGCGGAAGTAGTGGTGCGTGGAGGCTGATTCTGACCGTTTCATGGCGGCGGTGCGTCTTTCTTTCTGTGGAAACAAAGAGAGGAAAGTTAGTACCTCGTCACACCCTTCTGGGCGTGACAGCATACAAGTGTTTCGTTCTGTACTCAATGTAAAGACTGTCAGCTACAGTGAGATGTCTGTCCAATGTAGCAGAAGAGAAAACAAGTTTCTGTTGGTTCTCCAATGCCTCTCTCACGACTCAGCTCAGTTAAAGGATGATTCGGTATCACTACTTTTATCATTATCACTCACAAAGACTATTCAGTCACTTACTGTATATGTTGATGGATCTGAATATCTAGATCTGAATCAATAGACATTATCCTTTTGCTTATACAACAAAAAATGTTATTCACATAAATGCAACACATGTGCCTATTCAGTTTTAAGTGCCATTTTCAAAATAAAATCTGTGTTTGGAATTTAAGTGCTTTGAAAACATTCTCTGTACATACATTATATATACACCCAACAACTGATATTTCACACTGATATTTGAAGTTACTGCCTGTACATCATGATTCGTTTAAAAATACATATTTTTAGAACATTGATGCAAGTTAGTCATACAATGCAATAACACCACAGTGATCGCCGACATATAATAACAGTTAACTAACAAGTTCAGCCCCAAACGTTATGTTATGTAGTGATATTTATGACAGTAGTTTTATCGTAAAAGGAAGTGGGTAGCGTGTTGTTGTTTGTATGTGCGGCATTCAATAAAAGGTTCCTGTGTTCAGGATACTTACCTCCAACTGGACATTCAATGTTAATGACACATTATATTACATATTATTAAATATATGTTTCACCAATGCAATGAACTTGTATACAACAAAAAATATCGAAAACTTACCATGAAATAACTCTTAATAGTTTGATGTTGCTACTTAAAAAAATGGCGCCTGTCTTCCTGGTTCTTTTTTGCTGCGAAGAGCACACGACTACGTGTTGATGCGGCGGGTTGTGGATGGCAGTCAAAAAGTACTCAGAATTTGGCGCAATATCGTGGTTCGAACAACGTTCTAACATCAAGTTCATGTGCACTGCAGTAAGTTTATGGTGCTGATGCACAAAAGAAAACCGCAGTGTTGATAGCGTATCTGAAGGTGATTTCCCCAATTTACACATGAACTTGAAGTTAGCATGTTGTTCCAATGAGTATACACAACTTTAATTCAAACGATAATTAAACAATATTACACACCGAAATCAATCCAGACCAGTTGTAACTAGTCTACAGACATACTGCGCTCCCCTCCACAACAATGTGTGCGTAATCTGATCTCTCACTCTCTTGATATATCACAGTTGCGAAAAGACCAAATAGGATTTCAGTTGATGAAAATATTTAATTTGGCTGAAACATGAATGGATTTAAGTCAAACCAAAGTAAAATAACAGATCAGATGAACAAAACTATTACTGTTCATCAGTCCAAATCTAAAAAATACTTAAAATAAACAACTGTGCTTGTCCATTTTTTAGAGTGATACGCTGAAAATGGAAATACGCAGATATTAAGAGATGGGAAGAATAACATTACCTTGTATACATTAGTTCAATCCTGTCAATTTAAATTACAATAAATATTAAAAAAATTAAACATAGAATCAAACTGAATATTTAAATAACACAGGTATACACTGAAAACAATATTTTAAATTTTTTACATGCTTTTTATATATTACTAGCTGATTACTCAGTGGCTTCGCTCACTGAGCGCTAGGGAAAAAAATAAAACGTAGTATTTATAAAATAAGTTATTAAGTAGTAAAACATTTTGATAAAAGAATTTGAAGAACATATAAGAAGCGTATAAATTATTAAAGAGTAAAACATTTCCATAAGAGAATTTGAATGATGTATAAGAAGGGTATAAATTATTAAACAGTAAAACATTAACATTTAAGAAGTAAAGATACATTGAGTACTACTGCAGTGGTTTCAGGTAAACTACCTGCTTGACAACCTTGCACTACGTGCCTGTGATTTAAGAGAAAAATTATTCTGAGAAATGTGGACGCTGCCCTTCCGTGCTTAACGGGCAGAAGGTCCAAACAATTCCCAAGTCCAATACTTTACATGAAGAGGTCGGTACATCTTCTTAGATGTAAACCCTCCATCTTCTTAAAAGAATTCATCACGAAAGCAACCTTGAATGTTGCAGGGTTTTAGTGACCTGAACTCACCTTAAGGGACAGTAAGTAGCCGTGCACCGCAATTTACCAAGAGAGTCACGCTCCAATGGTGCCGATTACACTCATTCTCAAAGATTTTTCCACTGTCCAAGGAGCCAATGGGGCACTTGAAGTATCACAAATAGTGCGAGAAGAGAGGATGCTGCCCGAAACTGCTACGCTGTCGACCCGGCAGAGCAGCCGACATTCCACGCCTTCCAGCGCCCACTTTGTTGTCACGACCCATCGCCGCTGAAGGCGGTCTTCTACAGCTCAGCGCAGTTAAAAGATAGAAAGATGCAAAGCTGTTTTCTTCATCTCTTCTACTATCAAGTACTGCCAATTAAAAAAAAGTTAGAATGTGGCAGTTTCCATGACAGTCACTTGAACGAATAAATAAAACTTCTCTGTCAGAACGTGCCTGGTGCAGACGGCTCAGCACTGGAGTCCAGAGAGGTGGGTTGGAAGAGGGTGACGCGGGGCGCACTTCTATGGGATAGATCGGCGTGTTTGTGTTTACTTCTTTTCAATATCAGTAAAATAACTCTCACACAAATAATAACAATTTGTAAAGACGATATAAAAATGGCATCCACAAACAAAGTGATTAGTTCCTGTATTATAATATGTTCTGTGGTCATATGTAATTTCCATTTTGCATGGTGTCAGGGATGCCAGGGGCAACGACCTGGCCAGGACGCCTTGAGGGACCGGAAGAGGGTCCATGCCCGCCCTGGACCACGTGGGGGCCGCCATCCTGGTTGCTTTGGGGGCCACAGGTAGAGGGCATGGAAGCCCAACCCTGTAGGGACCCGTGGTCACCACCAAGGGGCACCCCAATGCCTTGGGGACCCTGGACCTCAGCACTTCCGCCACACCAGGAAGTGCTGGGGGGAAGAGGAGCAGGGACACCCGGAGAGCTTCCGAGAGAACAGCCGGCACTTCTGCCACACTGGGGCGTGTCCAGGGAGGAGTGCCGGGAAACACCTGGAGCACATCCGGGATGAAATAAAAGGGGCCGTCTCCCTTCATTCGAGGCTGGAGTCAGGTGGAAGCAGGACAAAGCAAGAGAGGAGAGTGGAGGCAGCCCGAAGAGAAGGCAATTGTGTGGCCAAGACTGTGTAGGGGTTTGTGTGTGCACTAGGACTTTGTAAATAATAGTTATTGTAAATAAACGTGTGGTGGTGGTTAACAACATGTCTGCCTGTCTGTGTCCGGGCCGCGTCCACAGTGGTCATACGCAATTTCCTTTTCAAACGCCAAAAGAATTATATATATATAGATTTGGGCACTGAATTTATAAATGAAAACTGTATTTTTTTTGCAGCATGGAGCTCCTAGATGTGTCAGAACTCAGAATGTTGATATATTGTAGTTACAAACAAGGACAGAAAAAGAAATCAGAGGTTCAACAACAGTGGTAGAGATATCTAATAAAGAACATGAAATTTAGTATGGACAGGTAGTGAAGAAAGACAATGAAGATGTGGGCTAAAGAGTGACGGGAATCGAAGTACATGGGAAGAGAAAGCATGGTGGTGGCCAAATCAGAGGTGGATGGATGAATTTAAAAGAAGATCTGAAAGAAACGTGCTTGACTGGTGAGAAGGTGTTGTTTGGAGAAGGTTAATAAAGGACATCGACTCCACATAGAAGTGGGAAAAGATGAAAAGGAAGACGAATGAAGGAGCTTGTGTATTTGTGAACTTATAGTGCTTAATGTGAACATATTAAACACTGTTTATTAATGACCTGTCTGTTCCTTAGTTTGACCATGGAAAGAAGGTGGCAGAGATGTTTGAAATGTCGGCAGGTGGCTCTACTGTAAAACTAATGAAGCATAAGCTTTAGGACCCCTATAAGTCCTGAAAGCCCGTGAAGCAATTTTAATTTGTATCCCCTCCATAACTCGAAATCTATAAGGCATTAGAAACTTGCATTCACAGCAGCAACTTCACTCTTAAAAATAAAGGTGTCAAAGTGCTTCTACAGAGTGATTCCATAAGGAAACCATTTTTGGTTCCCTAAAGATCCATCTATATGATGGTTTCAAGAAGAACCTTAAATCTGTAACAAGCTCCACACAGTACATAAACATGAACAGATGGTAACAAATTCATGAAATATCAATGGCTCATGATTTTAAAATGATTCTTGCTGCATACAGTAACACAAACTAAGATCAGTTTTTTTTTTATTTGTTACTGTAGTGTCCTACTAAGCAGCCAAGTATAATTTAATGATTTCAGATTATTTTTTTCTTCTTTATATTATCCAGCTTTTCAAAGCACAAAGAACCAACTTCATATACAAAGAACCCAGAATGAAATGGTGGTTTATCAAGAAATAGTTCTATGAGGAACAATACATCCCAGTAATGAACCATAAAGTGCCAGTAAAGAACCATTATTGTTAAGAGTATTAGCCATTTGAAATAATCTAGTACACCAATTGTATTCAAAATCTGAGATGTGATAGTTATATTTTTTAGAAATTTGTGGTGATCAATCTTGAAACAACCCAAGTAGATAACAGTGGTATACTGAGACCTCATTGCTGGTTGTAAAGGGACCCCCATATAACAGCTCAAGCTTCAAAATGTAGGTCCACCACTGGATGCTGGCATGTTGGTGGATTACCTCTGGATGATTCATAGGGACACACCAAAAAATAAAAGTGTACAAACGACAGGCCATCAGACAAAAAAAGTCTGTGAATATGAATTGTTTTCTTTTATATAAATAAATAAGAAACAAAAGAATTTTGACAAACAGATGGGGAGACCATTTATTCCATCAAGTCCGTTTGTTTAGTTAATAGCTAAGCTCTCCCAACACCAAAAAGTTACATATTCAATTGATTTAAAACGATATTTTATATGTGTGATTTGTTCAATTTTAATTAAATGACTTTTTAATTTTGTACTTACAGTAAATGTGACAAGATAGGAACATTCCAATAAATTTTATTGTTCGTGAATGCAAAAGCTTATATTTTATAAGCTTAATTTTGCAGACCTCTTGAGTTCAATCTTAAGTATAATTTACAATAAACAGTAAAAAAAACTGACAAACTGAATCGAGTTAAATATTTTCAAGCTGGAAATATGCATCAGTTTGAAGTTGCACGAACCTGAAGTTGAAAATCATTTAGAAGTAAAGACACATTAACTATCATAACACCCCCGGAGAGTGACAACATAATTAAATATGAGGGTCGCGTGCGGCGTCTCGTTAGCCCCTACTTTACTGATCAGTGAAGTCCCACGTCAGACGCGACTGCCCTGAAAGAAAGTGGGTGTATATATAGCTGCTCTCGGCACTACGTCACTGAAAACTCTTAATTTTAAAAGTCGCCTTTTAAGGGGTTCTGCGAGGCCAATCATGGATCGCTGGAGGTGCACGAGCACCCGAGCCCCCCAGGCTGAGGCTTTCCTTGAGATGTACCTACCTGGCAGCTGCCATTTTGCTAAATGGAGAGTTTAGAAAAGAAACCACGCGCCTCTATTTGTATGGCAAATGTCTTTCTAATGTAAACAGACCTGTCTTTGTCTTGTGGCTGTATCTGCCAGAGGTTAAAGGTTTGACAGTTGACGGGAAATTAAATGTTTGGTGCATTAGCGCATAATCAATGCCGAAGCAGGATAAACCACATGCATGGAAATAAAAAAAAAACTTATGGTAAATATATATAATTAATCGAGTTTTGCGGTCAGTCCGTGAGTTCGTCCACAGGCGTGGAATGTGAGCATGCGCTCACGCGCTGGAGAAGAAGACCGAGCGCCAGCTAGTGTGCGTGGCTGCCGGAGCGCTGGACCGCGCTGTAGAAGGATTCGATTGCTGCCTGTTAAACCTACACGAGTGCAAGTCTCCAAGGGAAGACATGGCTCCGCTAGACATCGAACGGAAAAGGTATCTGTCGGATAGTTTTCTTGGAAATTGCAATTTTTTTTGACCATTGGATTTGGAAAACTACTATCTAAGCACTTTTGTCCATTTTAACCTGTCGGATTATTTTTTGGCAAATACTGTTTTGGCTTCATCTTTGTTTCCTAAAGTATATATATATATATATATATATATATATATATATATATATATCACTGGAATAAACCTACAAAATTCGCAGAAAGGAGAATTCGGACCATTGATGTGGGATTATCGTTTATTTAACTATTGTGCTCGTATTTGGTGAACTTAAATCATTATGCATGCAGCAAATATAAACTATGATGTGTTTATTTAACGATACCTGCAAGCATTAGAGAGCAAGCTTTTGACGGAGAAAAGTGCTTTACCGGGAACGGAACCAAACGGATCAAAATCACCAGCTGCTGAGTGAAGATGGAAGTGGAATCTTTGATTTTCTTGTATAGTTTTTAAGGGATCTATCTATCTATCTATCTATCTATCTATCTATCTATCTATCTATCTATCTATCTCAAAAGACTTTATATTTACCTAATTATATGCAGACTGTTTGCTCTTTCAAAACTATATGCATAAATTTAAACCTGTAAGCATCAGGATGAAGGTTTCCTGTTCATAATAAATTTTCATTTTGGGTAGTGAAGTTATAAAATCACTTAAAAATAAGGCCTTGCTATAATTGATTCCATAACTTGCAAAACATTCTTCATGATATTGAACTATTCCATAAAGTATAATTTATTTTTAGCCTTAAATAAGTGAAGGTAGTACATCGGTTGTCAATACATTGGACATCAGTTCAAACTCCAGTTGAAATTAACTCTCTTTTCTTTTCTCGTCTCTCCTCTTTCACTTCATTTCACTTTCTGAGACTCCAGCTTTCTTCCACATTCCCCGTTAAGATGATTCCCGACTAATTTTTTAAAACTTGATTCATTATTACGGGCGAGTCCAGCAGTGTTGAACCCAGTCCTGTGTGAATCTGCTCCAGCACCCCGTTTTTACATAGAAACCCCACTGCTGAAAGGGGACACAGTTAGAGAAACAATACGCAAATATCTGCAAGTTCAACGGCAAAACGTTCAGGTTTGTAAATACCTTTTGTTTTATTATCTGAAACGAACTGGCATTAAACTCACGCCATGCAGCGCGCAGCTGAAGCATACAGTATCTGATAGTAAATGGCGTCTGGTCCATCTCAGGTCTAGTAAATGAGCATATTGATTGGCAAGGGTCCGGTCCATTACACA
Source organism: Polypterus bichir lapradei (assembly GCA_026402145.1). NCBI lineage: Eukaryota > Metazoa > Chordata > Cladistia > Polypteriformes > Polypteridae > Polypterus > Polypterus bichir. The sequence continues at coordinate 97,676,575 of JANRMT010062796.1, read as the reverse complement.
ATACACAGAGTGACCAAGATGTCGTAATGCGCGCACTTGCCGGCAGAAAATAACAATGGGATTGCGGCCCTTTTAGAAGATATTACGGTACTGAATGTACAGCAGACTCAAAGTAAGAACGCGACACGCGTCGGACTTTTTACAGTTACTACTGTACTGGATAAACACCCAGTAAGTTGTTGGAACTGTGGTCCCTGTAGAACTTTAACTAAGTCGCTTATTAGGTGAACAAGTATCATTTACCCGTTAAACGCTTTGGGATGAGGTCCGTCATGAATGGCACTATATAAATAAAAGTTTAACTGGAAACGCAGTCACTGACATAGTGCGCCGCTGCCCGACGCTGTTGTTTTTTAACCTATTCACGCAAACTGAAACACTCAATGCTCTGTTTAAATAAAATAAACGTCAGTGTCATTACTGTAAAACATCAAGCACACAGGTAGAAGAAGACAGGTATTGTGGCATAATGGACTTCAAATCCTGAGGTTGTGGGTTCAAATCTTTCAACTGACAATGTGTGAACCTGAGTAGCACACTTCACCGGCCTGTGCTCCAATATAACTAATTGTATCGGAGATGGTCGCTTTAAATAAAGACGTCAGACAAGATGCTGTAAATATGAGACATACCCAAGGTTCATGTTTTCTTTTTTTTTTTTTTTTTTATAGTCAAAATGTTCACAAGGAGATTTCGCAGTATTCGTTTTTTGGATCTATTTATGAAAAAAAGGAGAGCGACTTTTTGGGTCTATGAAAAAAAAAAAGAATGAAATAATGTTAAAGTGTTCCGTTTTTTTTTCTCTTACAGTATGTAAACAGATTTTATACATATTGTAATTATTATGTGAAAATGATGGCAAAAACACCACCATGCCTCGCAGGGCCTCAGCTCTCCAAAGCTCCGTGGCCTTTGTGTGTTTTTTTTTTTTTTTTTTTAAAAATATACATACTTGAGGCCCATTCCCAGGAAATTCTCCAATTAATCTTATCTTTCTTGTAAACACAAAACTACTGCATACTTTATTTTTTTTTTCGTTTTGCACCAATGTTGAAATCGTTTGATCACAAAGCACAATACTAGAGAAGGAAGTTAGGAACTGATGGTGGTGACATTTTCTGATGTTAGTAATTCATTTATGCATTGATTGCCTGAATCTGTACATCCTATGGATTATTTAAAATAACTGTAGAAAGCAGAAGCCTGTTCCAGCATTAAGAGATGAATGAATACCAGACAGGAGACGCAATCGCGCACGCAACTCCACATTCACACTGGGGCCCCGTTTAACAGCCGTAGGGACAAAGAATGAACACAGGTGTTTCAAATATTTAACGATACTCACAATTTAGAAATAAAACATATTTAAATCCTTAGAAATATCTTTGAATGTAGTCAACGCGTTATTTGAAGAAGGCTCTGCGATTGCTCTTGCGTACCAGTGCTCCCTGGTTAGGCTCCGGTCCCCACGCTGATATTAGAATAAACCGTTAAGAGCAGATCTGATCATTGGAAGGATCGGGTTTAGGACAGCACCCAGGAGACCGGTGATGACGTTAGTGATGGTCGGGCGGACAATCACCCCGTCTGCAGTGGGACAAAAAGAGTGCTAACAGATCAGAAAACAGTGCCAACCCCTGGCTCAGCAGGTAATTACATGCACTAGAGCCCTTAAGCGGCCTTGCATGTGTGTCACAATAATTTTGCATAAATCAGCTTCCATAACTACAAAAACATTCAGAACATGCAGAAGAATTATCTTGCCAACCATCATTACATTTTTTGTTTCTCAAAGTGGAAAAAAATGGGGACTAGAAGGAAATATTCACAGCTTTGATGCAAAGGGGTGTTCCCTTATGCAGATACACTAACGTTATGCAAATTTAGAATTCTGTACCATTGTAAGTTTACAGCAATGCAACAGTTATTCATAAAATAGCCTGGCACATTGCAACAATTAATTCATATTGACAGCTAAAACACTGCTTGAATGTATGTATATTTATCTTGCCATTATTATAACCATTTATTCTTTTCATGTAATATGTTTTTACTGTGTTTGGAAATTCAAAACCGTTTTGGTAATGCATTTTATTTTAACATGATAGGGTTATACAAGTTGTACTGTAGAGAAAAGCCAAGAAAAAGTTTATTGGTGTTAAAAGGTGTCATTTTGCTTGGCTTTTCTCTACATTCATAATAGCTAACACGGTACAACACCCTAGTACTACAAGTTGTAAATCGATGTCCGAATGAATATAGGCTGTACCTGCTTATGAATCTGCCACATGCAAAAGAGGTTCAGGAAATGGATGAATTAATATATGACGTGTAGAAAACTGCAAGTAAGAAGGAATCCTGACTTGGCCACTGCATGAGTGAAACCTGCAAGTTCATCTTTTGTCTGCATGCGTTTTTTAAGAACGCACTTGAGGATAATTGCAATAATGTTGTGAAATAATGTGATTGGCATATAGGCCCAATTTCACTCTACTTTGTTAAGTTTCATTTAAGTTATGCCTTTTTGTAGAAGTGTTGGCTTGTGTCCTTTAGACATAACAGGGTTATTGACCAATGCTGATGCACTTCGCTCAATGTGCTACCGCAAGAACACTAGAAATTAAATTTGTTAAAAG
>JANRMT010062796.1:97632768-97665775 GCA_026402145.1 Polypterus bichir lapradei | reverse complement strand
ATATATATATATATATATTTACATTTACAATTTTTATAAGCTTAATTTTGCAGACTTGTTGAGTTCAATCTTTAATATAAATTACAATAGACAGTAAAATAGAAAAAAGAAAAATGAAATCAATGTGAATATTTTCCGGGAGAGGGACTTTCAAGGTTGATTTACTTTCCAACGCATTACTGAACTCCAGGCACAGCACAAACATAAAGCTAAACATCTTTAAAATGTAATGACACATTAATCACACCCTTTGAGATTGACATCGTGACTATATAGGAGGGTCGCCTGCGGTGTCTCTTAAGCCCCCTGCTTTACTCATCAGTGTAGCCCCACGTCAGAAGCGACTGCCCTGAAAGAAAGTGGGTGCATATATAGCAACTCCTCTTCTCTACAACACTGAAAACTCTTTCTTGTTCATCTTAAAGAACACCTTTTAAAGGCTTCTCGGAGGCCTGGCGCATTAATGATCAGAAATCGTTGCAGATGTCTGAGGAGTCGATCCCCCCCAAGCACAGGCTTTCCTTGAAATGTACCTTCCAAGCAGCCGGCACTTTGCCAAATGGAGAGCTTAGAAATGAAGCTGCGTGCCTCTTATATCCCAAACTAAAAACAGACCTTCCTTAGTCTTGCATCTCTTCCTGACAGAGGTTAAAGGTTTGCCAGTTGACGAGAAATTAATTTTTGGTGCATTGGCGCATAATTAATGCCGAAGCAGAAGAAGAAACCGCATGCATGAAATATTTTTTTTTTTTTTTACAAAATACGAATATTTATAAATAATCGATTTTTCCGGTCTATCCCAGCGTCAGTCTGCCTGCAGGCTTGTAGCGTGATCGCGCGCGCGCGCCCGGGAGACGGAGACCGAACTCCCGCCCGTATGCGTAGCTGCTAGGAGCGTGCAGAAGAAGCAGATCGCTGCGTGTTAAACCTACACATGTGCAGGTCTTCAAAGGAATCGACGGCTCCGCAAAACAACGCACGGAAAATGTGTCTATGGGTGATTTTCTTGGCAATTTGATATTTTTTTTTACCTTTGCATTTGGGAAACTACTATCTAAAAAAAGCACGTTTATCCATTTCAACCTGCAGGTTTATTTGTTTGGCAAGTGATGATTTGGCTTCATCTTTCCTAAAGGATATACAATATATCTATGTATTACTGGAATGCATCTGCAAAATCTGCATAAAGGAAAGTTCAGACCATTAGGATTATTGTTACCAACATTAATATTGCCTTTAACATTGGTGTAACTATTGTGCTTGTATTTGTTGGACTTAAATCATCATGCATCAGAGCAAATATAAACCATTAGAATATATATATTGGTTTATTAAACGATTTCTGCAAACATTAAAGAGGAAGCCTTTGACGGAGAAAAGTACTTTACCGGGAACGGATAATAAAACCACCAGCTGCTGGCACAGTGAAGACAGAAGTGAAATGTCGATTTTCTTTTATAATTTCCAGGGGGGTTTATATTTATAGGACTGTTAAACATCGAGTATTGTAATTGGGTCTTAAAGCCTTTTCCAGGTCTATTAAGGTAAATGGGTTAAATATAACGACCTAATTATTATTATGCAAAAAGACTGATTGTTAAACCAAAACGTTATACTTAAATTTAAACCGGTAAGTGGCAGGATGCAGGTTTCTTGTTCATAATAAATTTTCATTTTGGGCTGTGAAGTTATAAAGTCAGTTGAAAATAAGGTCTTGTTATAACTGATTCCATAACTTGCAAAAAAAAAAAAAATTGACATTCAATTATTCCATAAATGATCATTTATTCTTAGCTTTGAAGATATAGCGCATTTGTTCCAGCTACTTCTGTCCTACTGCACTCTCTTTTCTATTCTCGTCTCTTCTCTTTCACTTCACTTCACCTTCTGAGACTCCAGCTTTCTTCCACAAGCCCCGTTACGGTGATTGCCGACTCCCCGTTAACTGACCTTATAAAGCCTTGTTTCAGTATTACGAGCGAGTCCATTGTTGCACCCAAAGCTGCTTGAATTGGCTCCGGTACCCCGTTCTTACATAGAAAACACGCTTCTGAAAGGTGACAAAGTTAGAGAAAAACGTGCATGCCTTTACCTTTTGTTTTATTTTCTGAAATGAAATTGCAATCAACACAAGCCAGCACGCAGCTGAAGCATGCAGTATCCGATCGTAAAGGGGTCTGGTCCATCTCTGGTCTAGTTGAGCATATTGATTGGCAAGGGTCAGGTCCATTACACAATACACAGTGTGAGCAAGCGTGCGTAATGAGCTCACTTGCCGGCACAAAATAACAACGAGAGAAAGTGCGGCCCTGCATGTCCCAAGATACTTGGTTATTGGACAAAAAGCAGGCTGAAAATAACATCCAGAGAAAGGTCGGAGTTTTCACTGAGTTACTATACTGTATTGGATAAAAACCCGGTCTATTGGAACTGGAACTGTGGTTTTCTTGAACTAAGTCGCTGTATCGCGTGTATCATTCCTCCGTTAGACGCTTTGGGATGAGATCAGCCACGGGTGACGCTATATAAATGGCATTTAAGTTTAATTGGAAGCGCAGCTACTGACATGGTGCGGCAGTGCAGGCAATTGTTTTTTGCAAACTGAAACAACGATTCTTTGTTTAAAATAGTTAAATAAATGTCAGTGGCATTACTGTAAAAACTCGTTCACACGCCTAGAAGAAGGCAGGTAGTGTGGGGCAGTGGACTTCACACCCTGAGGTTGTGGGTTCAAATCCTTCAACTGACCGTGTGTGACCCTGAGCAACACACTTCATCTGCCTCTGCTGCCATTGGAGAAAACAAAAGAAATACAATCAGTTTCAGATGCTGCAAGTCGCTTTGGATAAAGGCGTCGGCCAAATTAAACAAGAGACACACCCGAGATTCACGTCAGTTTTATTTATTCAAAACGTTCACAAGGACTTTTCGCAGTGTTCGTTTTTACGATCTGTCTGCCTCTCACTAGTATAAAAGAAAGCAGAACGACTTTGTGGGGCTATGAAAAAAAGAACAGGATAAAGTTAAATTGTTATTTTCTGTTTCTCATATGAAATCAGGTTTGCGCTTATTATGTGAAAACGATGGCAAACACCACAGACTCCGTAGTCTTCACGTGGTGAGGTCAGTGTTTCCGTGTTTCCTTTTTTCTTTTCTTTTTTTAATTTGAGGGTTATTCCCTGGAGTCTCTCCAAGTATTCTAATCCTTCTTGGAAAGTCAAAACAATTGCTTTTTTCCGGTTTGGACCGATATTGATGGCAATCATTTGATCATAGTGCTAGAGAACGGAATGGGAACTGACCCAGGCATTTTCAGTTATCATAATGTTAGAAATTCACACGATGTTAGCAATTCATCCACACATTTATTTTATGAATCTACACATCCCATCCATTATCTAACATAATTGAAGGAAGCAGAAGTTTATGCACACTGGGGCCACGTTTAATAACCATCCATCCATCCATTATCCAACCCGCTATATCCTAACTACAGGGTCACGGGGGTCTGCTGGAGCCAAACCCAGCCAACACAGGGAGCAAGGCAGGAAACAAACCCCGGGCAGGGCGCCAGCCCACCGTAGCGTTTAATAACCGAATAGGGGAAAAAGAAAGAAAAAACTCGGGTGGTTCAAATATTTAACGATATCCATAATTTTGAACTAAAATGCACTTAAACATGCAGGCTTTGAATTCAATTTAATTTATCTGAAGGGTGCTCGGTGATTGCACTCGCGCCCAATGATGCCTGGCCTGGTTATTATAGAATAATAACTGCTATTAGAACAAACCGGTAAGAGAAGGTATGATCATTGGAAGGGTCGAGTTTAGGATTGCAGGCTGACTGCCAACATGTGTAACTACCAAATAAGAACAATTAGGAATTGCAAGAAACCGTATCTGGGTTTGAAAAAAGGAAAGCATTAAGCTCAGGGAAGGCCCTGAAACAACCTCCCTGGGGCGCCAAGCCATCGCAAGTGACTATTAACTCACGCATGCTCCCCAACATCCAGTTCAGGGTCACCAATATTAATAACATGCATTATTTATTTATTTATTTATTTATGTATGTATGTATGTATGTATGTATGTATGTATGTATGTATGTATGTATGTATGTATGTATGTTACATAGTAAACTGATTTAGAATGTTACATTTCTTTTTAATTTTGTACATAATTTTTAAATTTTGTACTTAAATGTGTCGTGATGGAAAAATTCTAATTATTTTTGTTGTGTTAATGAACGCAATATACACACACTTAAGTAAATTAACCATTTTTATAAGCTTAATTTTGCAGACTTGTTGAGTTTGATCTTTAATATAAATTATAATAAACAGTAAAAAAAAAAGAAAAATGGAATTAATGTGAATATTTTATGGCAGTGGAACTTTCAAGGTTGATTTTCTTTCCAACACATCACTGAACTACTGGCACAGCACAAACTTAAACTAAAAATCTTTTAAATGTAATGACACATTTGAGAGTGACAGCGTGACTATATAGGAGGGTTGCCTGCGGCGTCTCGTAAGCCCCCTGCTTTACGCATCAGTGTAGCCCCGCGTCAGACACGACTGCCATGAAAGAAAGTGGGTGCATATATAGCAACTCCTCTTCTCTACGGCACTGAAAACTCTTATTCATCGTAAAGATCACCTTTTAAAGGCTTCTGCGAGGCCTGGTGCATTAATGATCAGGAATCGTTGCACATGCACGAGGAGACGAGTCAATTCCAGCATTAAGAGATGAATGAATACGGAAAGGACGCATAATTGCGCACGCAACACCGTATTCACACTTGGGCCACGTTTAATAGCCGAATCGTGACAAAGAAAGAAAGAAATCGGGTAGTTCAAATATTTAATAGTATTTAAACATGTAGAAATGGCTTTGAATTCAATTCAGTTTATTTGAAGGGTGATTTGTGATTGTACTTGCGCCCAATGATACCTGGCCTGGTTATTATAGAATAATAACTGACATTAGAATAAACCGGTAAGAGAAAGTCTGATCATTGGATGGGTCGGGTTTAAGATTTCATGCTGACTGCCAACATGTGTAAGTACCAAATAAGAAATCTCACGAATTGCAAGAAATCGTATCAGGGTTTGAAAAAAGGAAAGCATTAAGCTGAGGGAAGGTCCTGAACCAACCTCACTGGGGCGCCAAGCCATCGCAAGTGACTACTAACTCGCGCATGCTCCCCACAGGCTGGTTCAGGGTCACCTATATTAATAACATGTATTATTTATTTACCTTAATGCAGAGTTTTTGAGCCGAGTCGAGGAGTGAGTACTTTACTGCTGTGTTTGTTTAAAGCGTAAATTCCGTTCACATGTTCCGCGGTTAAAACTTCGCCTCACGGCCTTTAAAAATGAATACAAATGCGGAATACACTCTTAAAAAATCAAGGTAACAGAGCGGTTCTTTAGAATGATGCCATAAAGGAACCAAATGTTCCCCAAAAACCCATACACAGGAAGGTTCCAAGAAAAATGTTCATTTATTTAGATCTGTAGCCGGCGCCATAGAGTAATTATGAACAGATGGCGACAGATTTATGAAATACCAATGGTATTCAAAGGACTCTCGCTGTATACAATACCACAGGCTAAGTTCAGGTTTTCTTAATGTGTTAGTGTACTGCTGGGTAGCCTAACAAACTTTAAATATTTCAGCTTTTTTCTGTATACTAGGAAGTTTTTCAAAGAACAAAGAACCAACTTTATATACAAAGGACCCACTCCAGAATTAAATCCTTTTGTCAAGCAATCGTTCAACAAGAAACAACACAACCCAGTAAAGAACCATAAAGTGCCATTAAAGAAACAGGATTTTTTTAACCCTAACCCTAATTCAATTCTTCTTTATTGCTGTACAGCACTCCTCACTGAGTGCTACGAGAAGTTCTCGGGTAAAGTGCACATATACATTTTACAAATTGCCAAATACAGAATTAGCAAACATAAAGACAGAGTTATTTAAACACATAGGAAAACAAAGTAGTTTGGAACATATTAACAATATCTGGCCATTTATTAATCATTGAATTATGGCCAGTTGACATATCTCTATGTAAAATGCTTTTGTCTATCCATCCATAATGCGATTACTCGTGAACTCATGAGGTGTTGAACCTTCATCTTGGTCTTAATTGAAAGATGACAACGACTTACACCGTAAAAAATGTAATCAGAATTTGAAGGTTAAACACAGTTGGTAGCACAGACCAGTGTATGGTTTGTCTCAGTAAAATGAATGCAGTCAACAATTATAATTATATAATTAATATTAAAGTGAACTGCTATATTCGTTTTTTACTTTACATCTCACCATTTTATCAGATCAAACCAATTCAAGTTAAATAGTTCAGTGATGCCCCAGCGCCCTGTCCAGGATTTGTTCCTAGCATGCCTTGCGCCCTGTGTTGGCTGGGATTGGCTCCAGCAGACCCCCATCACCCTGTGTTAGGATATAGTGGGCTGGACAATGGATGGATGGGGATAGTTCAGTGATGTAAGCTTTCATTTTAATACTCCTGCTGTGCAATACACAGTTCATTAACCTGCATGAGATTAGCGACACCACTTAACAAGATAAAAATATAAAAAAGAAAAGTCACCAGATGACTATTTTAGTCATTTGATGTAATCCAGTGTTTACTGACTACAGGTGCCGGTCATAAAATTAGAATATCATGACAAAGTTGATTTATTTCAGTAATTCCATTCAAAAAGTGAAACTTGTATATTAGATTCATTCATTACACACAGACTGATGTATTTCAGATGTTTATTTCTTTTAATTTTGATGATTATAACTGACAACTAATGAAAGTCCCAAATTCAGTATCTCGGAAAATTAGAATATCAATTAAGACCAATGCAAAAAAAGGATTTTTAGAAATGTTGGCCAACTGAAAGGTATGAACATGAAAAGTATGAGCATGTACAGCACTCAATATTTAGTTGGGGCTCCTTTGGCCTGGATTACTGCAGCAATGCGGTGTGGCATGGAGTCGATCAGTCTGTGGCACTGCTCAGGTGTTATGAGAGCCCATGTTGCTCTGATAGTGGCCTTCAGTTCTTCTGAATTGTTGGGTCTGGTTTATCGCATCTTCCTCTTCACAATACCCCATAGATTTTCTTTGGGGTTAAGGTCAGGCGAGTTTGCTGGCCAATCAAGAACAGGGATACCATGGTCCTTAAACCAGGTACTGGTAGCTTTGGCACTGTGTGCAGGTGCCAGGTCCTGTTGGAAAATGAAATCTGCATCTCCATAAAATTCATCGGCAGCAGGAAGCATGAAGTGCTCTAAAACTTCCTGGTAGACGGCTGCATTGACCTTGGACCTCAGAAAACACAATGGACCAACACCAGCAGATGACATGGCACCCCAAACCATCACTGACTGTGGAAACTTTACACTGGACCTCAAGCAACGTGGATTCTGTGCCTCTCCTCTCTTCCTCCAGACTCTGGGACCTTGATTTCCAAAGGAAATGCAAAATGTACTTTCATCAGAGAACATAACTTTGGACCACTCAGCAGCAGTCCAGTCGAGACGCTTCTGACACTGTCTCTTGTTCAAGAGTGGCTTGACACAAGGAATGCGACAGCTGAAGCCCATGTCTTGCATACGTCTGTGCGTGGTGGTTCTTGAAGCACTGACTCCAGCTGCAGTCCACTCTTTGTGAATCTCCCTCACAGTTTTGAATGGGTTTTGTTTCACAATCCTCTCCAGGGTGCGGTTATCCCTATTGCTTGTACCCTTTTTTCTACCACATCTTGTCCTTCCCTTCGCCTCTCTATTAATGTGCTTGGACACAGAGCTCTGTGAACAGCCAGCCTCTTTAGCAATGACCTTTTGTGTCTTGCCCTCCTTCTGCAAGGTGTCAATGGTCGTCTTTTGGACAACTGTCAAGTCAGCAGTCTTCCCCGTGATTGTGTAGCCTACAGAACGAGACTGAGAGACCATTTAAAGGCTTTTGCAGGTGTTTTGAGTTAATTAGCTGATTAGAGTGTGGCACCAGGTGTCTTCAATATTGAACCTTTTCACAATATTCTAATTTTCCGAGATACTGAATTTGGGACTTTCATTAGTTGTCAGTTATAATCATCAAAATTAAAAGAAATAAACATTTGAAATACATCAGTCTGTGTGTAATGAATGAATCTAATATACAAGTTTCACTTTTTGAATGGAATTACTGAAATAAATCAACTTTGTCATGATATTCTAATTTTATGACCGGCACCTGTATAATTCATGTTGTGCAGTGCAAAAGAAAACATGGCTTTTCTGATGTAAGGGTGTGCTACACATTAATCTATATATCAAAAATAATGTAAAATGACACAAGGAACACAGATAAAATGTTGGGTTACCAACTTGGTAACCCTGTATAATCTGATAGGCTTTTGCGTAAATCAACACCCACTTAGTTGCAGAGATGTCTTTTACAGACACAAGTACAAACAGAATTGAAGTAGGTAACTGGTTTACCAGTTTAATAAAGGATGATGATAGGAAGGGGTGGGTCCAGGAGGATGACAGTGATGATAGGGCTGCCAATCACCTGTTGTGCAGAGGGAGAAAGAGAGAAAGGATTAGAAAACAGTGCCAACCCCTGGCTCGGCAGGTAATTACATGTACCTGAGACTTTAAGGTGCCACCCATGCAGGGCCAACCAATAAGGTGAAATGGGGGTGGGGTGGGGGGGGGACCCAGCAACAGCAGCAGCAGCACAGGTTAGCTACCTAACAGTCAATTGTTGCACTAATAAGCTTGGCCTAAGGCACAAAATAACCTAGCACCAGCACTGCTCCCATGTGCACATGTGTGACAATAATTCAGCATAAGTCAGCATCCATAACCACAAAAAACATTCAGAACACACCTGAATACTTTCAGCTTTGGTGCAAAGGGGGTGTTCCCTTATGCAAATATTCTAACTTTATGCAAATTTAGAATTCTGCACCATTGTGATTGTACAGCAATGCAACAATTATTCATAAGAAATAGTCTGCAACATTGAAACCTTTAATTTATATTGACAGTTAAAACCCTGCTTAAATGTACATGTGCATGTATTTATCTAGTCATTACTTTATTAATTTTAATTTTATTAATGTACGGTTCATGCAATGTGTTTTTACTGGGTATTTTTACAGTGTATGGAAATTCAAAACAGTTTTGTTCATGCATTTTATTTTAGGACGGTAGGTCCACATGTTTCACGAGTTGTACTGTAAATAGATGTCAGAATGAATATAAGCTCTGCCTTCTTATGAATCTGCTATGTATAAAAGTGGTTCAGAAAATGGATGATTGCTTATGAATTAACATATAACGTGTGGAAAACTGCAATTAAGGAGGAATCCTGACCTGGCCACTGTATGAGTGAAACATGCAAGTTCATCTTTTGTGTGCATGCATTTATTAAGAACGCACTTGACGAAAACTGCAATTCTTCTTCATCTTTTTCTTTTGGCTGTTCCCGTTAGGGGTCACCACAGTGGATCATATTATTCCATATCTTCCTGTCCTCTGCATCTTGTTCTGTTACACCCATCACCTGCATGTCTTTTCTCACCACATCCATAAACCTCTTAGGTTTTTCTCTTCTCCTCTTGTCTGGCAGCTCCATCCTTAGCATCCTTTTCCCAATATACCCAGCATCTCTCCTCTGCACATGTCCAAACCACACAATCTCATCTCTCTGACTTTGTCTCCCAACCTTCCAATCTGAGCTGCCCCTCTAATGTCCTCATTTCTAATCCTGTCCATTCTTGTCACACCCAAAGCAAATCTTATCATCTTTAACTCTGATACCTCCAGCTCTGTCTCCTGCTTTTTGGTCAGTGCCACTGTCTCCAACCTATATGACATAGCTGGTCTCACTACCATCATGTAGATGTTCCCTTTCACTCTTGCTGATGCCCGTCTCTCACAAATTACTCCAGTCACTCTTCCTCCACCCATTCCACCCTGCCTGCACTCTCTTCTTCACCTCTCTTCCACACTTCCCATTACTCCGTACTGTTGATCCCAAGTATTTAAACTCCTCCACCTTCACCAACTCTACTCCCTGCATCCTCACCATTCCACTGACCTCCCTGTCATTCACACACATGTATTCTGTCTTGTTCCTACTGACTTTCATTCCTCTCCTCTCTAGGAATATATCCACCTCTCCAGGGTCTTCTAAACCTGCTCCCTGCTATCGCTACAGATCACAATGTCATCAGGAAACATCACAGTCCACGGGGACTCCTGTCTAATCTCATTTGTCAACCTGTCCATCACCATTGGAAATAAGAAAGGACTCAGAGCCGATCTCTGATGTAATCCAACCTCCACCTTGAATGCATGTGTCACTCCTAATGCAGTCCTCACCACTGTCACACTTCCCTCGTACATATCCTGTACAACTCTTACATACTTCTCTGCCACTCCCGACTTCCTCATACAATACCACAACTCCTCTCAAGGTACCCTGTCATATGCTTTCTCCAGGTCCACAAAGACACAATGCAGCTCCTTCTGGCCTTCTTTATCTCCATTAACATACTCGGAGCAAACATCGCATCTGTGGTGCTCTTTCTTGGCATGAAACCATACTGCTGCTCACTAATCATCATCTCACTTCTTAACTGAGCTTCCACTACTCTTTCCCATAACTTCATGCTTTGGCTTATCAATTTTATCCCCCTGTAGTTACTGCAGTCCTGCACATCCCCCTTATTCTTAAATATCGGCACTAGTACACTTCTTCTCCACTCCTCAGGCATCCTCTCACTTTCCAAGATTCCATTAAACAATCTGGGAAAAAACTCCACGGCCATCTCTTCTAAACACCTCCATGTTTCCACAGGTATGTCATCTGGACCAACTGTCTTTCCATTCTTCATTCTTTGAGGATAACTAATATAATAGAGTGACAATATAGCTGGCATACAGGCCCCCTTTCACTCCACTTGCTCAAGTTTAATTTAAGTTATGCCTTTCTTTTGTAGTGTTGGCTTGTGTCCAATAAACGTAACAGGGGTCATATATCAGCGCTAATGCAATTTCCTGAATTTGTTACACCATGAGGACAGGAAATCAAATTTTTCCAAAGCGTCAATTGAGAAAGTCCAGCACTCATCCAGTCGAATTCCTCCTCTTTTAGTAATTCAGTTTTGATTCCCAATAATTTAAAAAACCTTAGAGGGAGATTGAATAGAGTCAAGAGGGTATGTGAAATGAGGTTTTGCTATGTCTATTCCATAATTTGTGCCACACTCGCTTTCTCATAGCCCATTAAATTTTTTCTTTCTTGACCAGTGTGTTGCAATTAATGATGAAGGCCTACCTTTCACTACCCTCATAAATTAAGGACATGGCATCTCTTCAAAACAACAAAAACAATATTTAGTTATATGGCACATTTTCATACAAATGATGTAGCTCAACGTGCTTTATGGGATGAAGAAAGAGAAAAAAGACAAAATATAAAAAATAAAATTAGGCAATATTAATTAACATAGAATAACAGGATGGAAAAAAAAAATGCTCCAGATGCCTGGAGAAAAAAAAAAACAAAATCTGCAGGGGTTCAGAGGCCACAAGACCACCCAGCCCCCTCTAGGCATTCTACCTCACATAAATGATCTCAATCAGTCCTCTTGGTTTTCTGGCTTCACATGAAAGAACTTGATGATGATGGTCATGTGGACCTCTGGCCTTCCATCCATCAATGTAGGGACAGCACGGTGCTTTGATTGAATCTAAACGATTCCACAGTCTTTGCCAAGAGAGAAAAATTCTTCCTTTATTCATTTTCACTCAAGTGGCTATTCAAGGTATTGACTGTAGGCTTTCTCCTTCACAAAGCTAATTTCGTTGAAGCATTATGTTTTCCGCCGGACATGATTGGTTTCATCTCCCATGGCGTTGATGACATGATCAAATGAAAGATGCAACTGTATTATTGCCACTTCTACGATATGAGCTCAAGTCTAAGCAGGATGATTAATTAAATGAGCATTCCTCAGGATAAGATAAGAGTTCAGGGTTCCGAGTGAAAGAGTAGTGGAAGTATTGTTATAATTACACAGTGTAGTGAAATTCTTACTTGAATGTCCAAGCAAAATGTAAAGAAGCAGAAGCTCAACATTACAATACAATATAATACAATTTATTTTTGTGTAGCCCAAAATCACACAAGAAGTGCCGCAATGGCCTTTAACAGGCCCTGCCTCATGACAGCCAGCCCCCCCCCAGCCTTGACTTTCAAAGAAGACAAGGAAAAACTCCCAAAAAAACCCTTGTAGGGAAAAAATTGAAGAAACATTAAGAGGCAAATGAAAACTGGATGGGATGCACACACATGGACACAACACCACATTGACAACAGGGGCCTGTTTAAGGTCACGGAGCAAAAACTGAAGCCTTAATTTGGACTTAAATGCATTTAAATATTTACTTTAAATGTATGTGTTATTTGAATTAGATAGATAGATGGATAGATAGATAGATAGATAGATAGATAGATAGATAGATAGATAGATAGATAGTGTGACAGATAGGGGGCACTGTCGTCCCCTTGAACCCTCAGATCAGTCGCCAGACACCAGGTAAAAGTCCAAATTTTGACTTTATCATAATTACACAGTGCACAAAGCACACTCCTCTCCCCAATACTCATAAATAAAAAACAAATCCACAATAACAATAATCCTCCTCTCTCCCAGACGCGTTGCCACCCTGCCACCCAGCTCAGCTCGTCTGTCTGGGATTTCCCATAGTCCTTTTATAGTCCCTGACCCCGAAGTGCTTTTGATCCTCTCAGTCTAGGTGATTCTTATCACTTCCGGGTCAGATCAAAACTCCTCTTTTTCATCCCGGAACTACATCATTCCTCCTGTCACTGTGACTAACACGAACTTCCTGGTTATAGGGCATGTAAGAGTCTCTGGGCCTCCCTGCAGCGTCCCCTTGCGGCCCCCATGGTATACAGCAGGGCTGTGAAGGAAAACACCAATATCCATGA
This sequence comes from Polypterus bichir lapradei, assembly GCA_026402145.1. Taxonomy (NCBI): domain Eukaryota; kingdom Metazoa; phylum Chordata; class Cladistia; order Polypteriformes; family Polypteridae; genus Polypterus; species Polypterus bichir. The sequence goes on along the minus strand of JANRMT010062796.1, from coordinate 97,652,736 downwards.
TGACCTGCTGGAATTCGGGACATCTCTATGATGCCGGAAGCGCTCCATCTATAGTTCACGATAGATAGTACTTTATTTATCCCCAGGAGTAAATTTGACTTTTTACAGAGGCACTTTAAATAAATGAATACATAAATAGGTAGAAAAATACATAAGTATATATACACACACGCTATGCTCTGAACACACACCAGGATAAGTTCCATAATGGAGTGAATTAATATGTCTGGCACTCAATTCTGCAAAACCTGTGAAAATTCTTGCCTGCTAATGTGTGTGTGCAGTTAGTGATGAAGGCCTGCCATATGCTAAACCAATAAATAAAGGTTTATGGAATCTAAACAGTTCTTCAGTCTTTACTGAGAGAGGAAAATTCCTTAATTATTAATCTTTGTTCAAGTGGCTATTCAAGATTTTATCTGTAGGGTTCTCTTTCACCAGGCTAATTTCTGTGAAGCGTTGTTATGCTCTCTCCCGCTGCCACACTTGGTCTCATCTCCCATGGTTTTGACAACATGACCAAATGAAATGTGTAATTGTGTCTGTTTCTCTCAAGGCCATCAGTTGTTTGTTAAACTATTGCCACCTGTAAGATATGAACTCCTGTTTATGGCCATTTTCCAGAAGTGCTCTACCCGAATGGTTAAATGAGTGTTCCTCTGGCTGAAATGAGAATTCAGACTGCCAAGTGAAAGTGCTAGTTTTATGTATACTAGCAGATGTATTGTAAAATATACACATAGTGTAATGAAACTCATGTCCTTTGGTGGATAAGCGCTCTCTTGGTGTCGACCCGACACAAATTGACAACAGAGGCACGTATAAAAATGAACAAAAATATTTTATTTTTGTTTTTAGTCATGGGGCACATCTTCCCCGTGTCCCACAGGGCCTACACTGTCCCCAAAACACAACCAAAATAGAAACACCCAAAAACACACTCTTCTTCCTACACTCCTCCCAGGCAGCTTTGCCCTCTTCCTCCTCCCGACTCTGGCTCCCCGAGTGGTATCTGCCGGCTTCTTTTATAACCCACCTGGAAGTGCTTCAGGTGATAATTGACCTAATTAAAGCTGCACTTCTGGGTGTGGCTCCGTTGCAGCCCACACAGGCTCAGGAAGTCATGCAGCTCTCCCCGGAGGTGGCCACGGAGCCCAACAAGGATGAGCTGCGGTGTTCCACAATTGTGGCCCTGATGCAACCCAGGGGAGGTGCCACCAAGTATTCCAGGGGACATAGTGTGCATCCCATGGCTTCTCCCCCGAATCCAGTGTCAAAGGGGCATCCCGGCCGTGCATGGGTCCACCACACCTTGCACGTCCGACCAACATGTAACGACTAAGAGACAAATGAATACTGGATGGAACACACACTTGTGAACACAATAGCAGGCTTTTACCGGGGACCCTCACAGGGACTAAGACTGATTTCAGGTCCTTTAAATATTTCATGACATGCATAACATAGAGTTTAAATGCATGCATACTTTTAATAGATTCATTCCACTTCACCACTGTTATCATGGTAAAAATGTATCTTTACTTTTTGGTTCTTTTAATGTTCAAGCATCACTGTAGTGCAGTGGTTATTGTTGTTCTCTTACATCTTTTAGAACCCGGGTTCATTTTGCTCATATTTTCCCCTTATTTTCCCAGTGTACAGTGGTATTCCCCCACATCTGAAAGAAGTCTATATTAGATGAGCTCATGGTTGTAATTTGGACCATTTTAAGATCATGTCTGAATGGCTGTGTTTAAGTGGCCTTTGAAATCTGGCTCAGGCTTCCACACTGGAAACAGTGATGTTGCTCTGATGACCTGTCAGGCGACCGATTTTTCACATTCATGCTTGCATTACGACATGAAGCAAGTCTCTTAGCTCAGACCAACTGCGTGGAATTCCGTTTTTTAACTAAGGCGTTGCTCCCTTACTGTTTTGGAATTTATAAAACCTTTCTAAAAACATTAGGAAAAGCAAATTCCAGTTTGTTTTCTCCTCCTCTTCTTCTTTTATGTTCTTCTTCTCCTTCATCTTTTTATATAATACGCTATCGTGGCTGTCCGTTTTTCTGCCCAGGATTTTAAATCACCTGCAGCTCGCAAAGCGTTTGACCTATTGACCTGAAATTTGGTACACATATACCACGTGACATCTACTGTCTGCTGTTTGGGTGATGAATTGTATTACTCTTTTTAATTTTAATTAAAGTTTAATAAAATTAGAATCAACTCTCGGCAGCGCGCAGCAGGGCGGCCGTGTGGCGCGTACGTACGGGCGCCTTTCTCATCCCTACCACCTTCGCCATCACTTTCTCTACCACTTCATATCTTAAATCCTTCTTGAGGTAGATTGAACACTTAAGTGCTAACTTAAGTGAAAAATGAAGGAAAACATACTAAGAAATTGCAACACATTGGAGTATGTGAATTTCCCCTTGGGATTAATAAAGTATCTATCTATCTATTTATCTACAGTACAGGCCAAAAGTTTGGACAACCCCAACCCCATTGATAAAGCAAGAAATTCCACTAAATAACCCTGATAAGACACACCTATGAAGTGAAAACCATTTCAGGTGACTACCTGTTGAAGCTCATCGAGAGAATGCCAAGAGTGTGCAAAGCAGTAATCAGAGCAAAGGGAAACTAGAATATAAAACATGTTTTCAGTTATTTCACCTTTTTTTGTTAAGTACATAACTCCACATGTGTTCATTCACAGTTTTGATGCCTTCAGTCATGAAAATAAAGAAAACACATTGAATGAGGAGGTGTGTCCAAACTTTTGGCCTGTACTCTATCTATCTATCTATCTATCTATCTATCTATCTATCTATCTATCTATCTATCTATCTATCACAAACACTGACTTAATCAGTGTTAACGCGAAAAGATGCCGACGGAAGAAGAGAAGAAGCGGGACACAAGGGTGGAGAAGAGAAGAGCTGCTCAGGATGCAGCAAGCGCATCAACCTCTGAGCAAACGAATGATAAACATACAGAGAAAGAGGAGGAAAACTATAAGTCAAGTGTATTCACTGCACGTTATCGTGCAGTCCGCCGTTACTGGTTACTAATACCGTGTTTCCCTGAAAATAAGACCTACTCTGAAAATAAGCCCTAGTCAAGATCGTCAGCTGAAAAGTAAGGCACCTAAGGCCAGGTTTATACTTCACGTGATGCCACGTGTGTGCCTGAAATATCCATTAAATTCTGAGGACACCTTGCCAAAATATCTCTGAAAAGGATGTTTAATGATTACATCCATCAATTCGAGGATGCGGTCATTTCTGCAGCATCGGCGCAAGACAGAAACAAAATCTCTGGACAGGGCATCAGCTCATTGCAAGGTGAAAACACACACACAAACACATATACTGGCGTCATTGTAGCTTCACCAAATCCCCAAACCTTCATGGAAAAATGAGAAGACTGTGAAAACCCAACAGGAAAACATGTCAAATCCAGGCAGGGATCACAAGGAACATGACTCCCTACGAGACAGCAGTACTACCGCTCTGCCACTGTGCCACCCCATATGTGTAACTATTAGCAGTATTCATTATTTAAACAAAGTTAACGATTGATCTGTAAAATGTAACATACATACTTTAATGCATTTCATTATGTAAGTGATAGCAAGTTGTCGGAGATGGCTGAGGTGGCGAGCCGGCCGGGACACCCAGGAGAACCGGAGGAGGGCTCATGCCTTCCCCAGAGTATGTGGGGGCGACCGCCCTGGTTCCTTTGGGGGCCATGGGTACAGAGCTTTGAAGCTCAACCCTGTAGGGGCCCGTGGTCACAGCCAGGCGGCGCACCCAATGCCTGCAGAGCCCTGGACCTCAGCACTTCCGCCTTACCCGGAAGTGCTGGGGGGAAGAGGACTGGGGACACCCAGAGTGCTTCTGGGTACGCAGACGGCACTTCCACCACACTGGGGAGTGCCGCTGGAAGATTTCCGGGAGGCACCTGGAGCACATCCGGGGTTGTATAAAAGGGGCCGCCTCCCTTCGTACAATGGCTGGAGTTGGGAGAGTAGGAGACAAAGTCTTGGAGGAGAGGAGTGGATGCGGCTGGAAGAAAGGAAGGCATTGTGTTGTGACCAGGACTTTTGGGGACTTATAGGGGTTTGTGGAGTAGTGTTGTAAATATGGGATTGTATAATAAACATGTGTGGGGTGATTTAAACGTGTCCGCCTGTCTGTGTCCAGGCCAGCGTTCACAAAGTATAAATCTAAGAATTCTAAATGTGCAGAGAGCTGGGATATCATGAATTTAATGTGTTCTGCGTGGTGATCTGTTGCTGCTTGCCGCTGCTGTCAGGTCAGGAGGAAGCTCCAGAAGCAGGTAGCAATTAACAAATGAGTCGGTTTTAAGATGACGTTTATGACGGTCTGCTTTAATGATAAAGTAAACTACAAGGTTAAAATGGATATTTCGAGTTTAAAGCTGACATTTCCACTTTAATCACAAAACAGACATTTTCATTATGTCCTTATTGTTTTTCTCTGTGGCTCAAATACGCCGCCATACAGTGCATCCGGAAAGTATTCACAGCGCATCACTTTTTACACATTTTGTTATGTTACAGCCTTATTCCAAAATGGATTAAATTCATTTTTTTCCTCAGAATTCTACACACAACACCCCATAATGACAACGTGAAAAAAGTTTGAGGTTTTTGCAAATTTATTAAAAATAAAAAACTGAGAAATCCCATGTACATAAGTATTCACAGCCTTTGCTCAATACTTTGTCGATGCACCTTTGGCAGCAATTCCAGCCTCAAGTCTTTTTGAATAGGATGCCACAAGCTTGGCACACCTATCCTTGGCCAGTTTCGCCCATTCCTCTTTGCAGCACCTCTCAAGCTCCATCAGGTTGGATGGGAAGTGTCGGTGCACAGCCATTTTAAGATCTCTCCAGAGATGTTCAATCAGATTCAAGTCTGGGCTCTGGCTGGGCCACTCAAGGACATTCACAGAGTTGTCCTGAAGCCACTCCTTTGATATCTTGGCTGTGTGCTTAGGGTCGATGTCCTGCTGAAAGATGAACCGTCGCCCCAGTCTGAGGTCAAGAGCGATCTGGAGCAGGTTTTCATCCAGGATGTCTCTGTACATTGCTGCAGTCATCTTTCCCTTTATCCTGACTAGTCTCCCAGTTCCTGCTGCTGAAAAACATCCCCACAGCATGATGCTGCCACCACCATGCTTCACTGTAGGGATGGTATTGACCTGGTGATGAGCAGTGCCTGGTTTCCTCCAAACGTGACGCCTGGCATTCACACCAAAGAGTTCAATCTTTGTCTCATCAGACCAGAGAATTTTGTTTCTCATGGTCTGAGAGTCCTTCAGGTGCCTTTTGGCAAACTCCAGGCGGACTGCCATGTGCCTTTTACTAAGGAGTGGCTTCCGTCTGGCCACTCTACCATACAGGCCTGATTGGTGGATTGCTGCAGAGATGGTTGTCCTTCTGAAAGGTTCTCCTCTCTCCACAGAGGACCTCTGGAGCTCTGACAGAGTGACCATCGGGTTCTTGGTCACCTCCCTAACTAAGGCCCTTCTCCCCTGATTGCTCAGTTTAGATGGCCGGCCAGCTCTAGGAAGAGTCCTGGTGGTTTTGAACTTCTTCCACTTAAGGATGATGAAGGCCACTGTGCTCATTGGGACCTTCAAAGCAGCAGAAATTTTTCTGTAACCTTCCCCAGATTTGTGCCTCGAGACAATCCTGTCTCGGAGGTCTACAGACAATTCCTTTGACTTCATGCTTAGTTTGTGCTCTGACATGAACTGTCAACTGTGGGACCTTCTATAGACAGGTGTGGGCATTTCCAAATCATGTCCAATCAACTGAATTTACCACACGTGGACTCCAATTAAGCTGCAGAAACATCTCAAGGATGATCAGCGGAAACAGAATGCACCTGAGCTCAATTCTGAGCTTCATGGCAAAGGCTGTGAATACTTATGTACATGTGCTTTCTCAATTTTTTTATTTTTAATAAATTTGTAAAAATCTCAAGTAAACTTTTTTCACGTTGTCATTATGGGGTGTTGTGTGTAGAATTCTGAGGAAAAAAATGAATTGAATTCATTTTGGAATAAGGCTGTAACATAACAAAATGTGGAAAAAGTGATGCGCTGTGAATACTTTCTGGATGCACTGTACATTCTGATGGTATTGTGAAGGTGCAAAAAAAAAAGACGGCATAGAAGATGATATGTGAGACTTTTAAAATGTATCGTGTCATTACGTTAGGGAATATGCGACACTTGAATATCAAAGCACCACGAATGCATTTGTATGTCGGCATTTTGCTTCACCGCATCGAACCATTCATCAAACATCGAAGCAGACACCTCGATCCTGGAAGATCCTAAAAGCTTAGCAAGAAATTCAGGCTGAAATTCAGGGTTTGAATGTAGAGAGTTATGACAATATTCCAGAAGAAGATGACATGACTGTATTTAGATAAATGTTGTACGTGAATAAATATAAGATATCCCCTGAAAATAAGCCCTAGTGCATCTTTTGGAGCAAAAATTAATATAAGACCCGGTCTTATTTTCGGGGAACCACAGTATTACAGTTGTGCAGAGGTTGAAGCTGATGTCCAACAGTCATCATATGATAACTTTTATACCTTTCCTGTCTTGTTTGCGTGGAATATCTTAGGTAATGAGACATTGGCCTCAATGTTTGCAGTTACAGTTACTTTATTATAAAGCGTTAAAAGTTTATATATGGTGGAGAAGGTTTTCTGTGGGATGTAAATGAGTCTTAGAGAGTGGGTGTCTTTTTTTACCACATACTCATTTACTTATTTATGGTAGCTTCCCAAGTGGCTGAGAAAACTGACAGATGACTATAAATTAACAAATGACGTGAAAAGAAATACAACTAAGAAGAATAGAAATAGTTACAATAATTCTCTATATTTATTTAGTACTTTTCTCACTACTCAAAGCGTTTTACTGTGTGTATAGAGAGTAGGAGGCCACTTCCTCTGCCACCAATGTGTCTGGTTCTTATGTCCACAGGATGCACTTAAGAACGTGCCGGAGTGCAGTGAATTAATGCGACTGGCACACAGGCCCCATTTTCACTCCAGTTTCTGAATTTGAATGAAGGTTTTGTGTTTTCTCCTGAACTGTTGGCTTGTGTCCATTTTACGTAACAGAGATCATTCACTTTCATCTATTTGCTGCTCCATCAAGACTGGATCGCAGGTTTGCCCATAATTTTAAGGGATGAATGCTGGCATTTATGCAGTTGAATTCCTCATGTTTCATTCCTCGTGTTTTATTTTTAATTCAACTGGATGAAAAGTGGCATTTTGTAGTCCACTGATTGGGCAAAACGTTTTACAGGGGGAGTGAATAAGGTCAAGCAGATATGTGCAACGTAGCTCTGTTATGTCCATTTTACTAATTTAAAACAAGCTCACTTCCCTATAGCCTGTTAACCTACATTTTTGTAGTCTGGTGTGTTGCACTTAGTGATGAAGGCCTGCCTTTTTATAGAGCGATAAATTAAGGTGGGGCGGCACAGTGGCGCAATGGGTAGCGCTGCTGCCTTGCAGTAAGGAGACCCAGGTTCGCTTCCCGGGCCCCCCCTGCATGGAGTTTGCATGTTCTCCCCGTGTCTGTGTGGGTTTCCTCCCACAGTCCAAAGACATGCAGGTTAGGTGCATTGGCGATCCTAAATTGTGCTTGGTGTGTGTGTGTGCTGTGTGCATGCCCTGCAGTGGGCTGGTGCCCTGCCCGGGGTTTGTTTCCTGCCTTACGTCCTGTGTTGGCTGAGATTGGCTCCAGCAGACCTCCGTGACCCTGTAGTTAGGATGTAGCGGGTTGGATAATGGATGGATGGATAAATTAAGGTCATGCCATCTAAACAATTCTACAATCTTTACTGAGAAAGGAAAATTCTTTCTTTATATGTTTTCGCTCAAGTGACGAATCAAGTTTATGACTGAAGGGGTTGCATTTTGCCAAGCTAATTTCTCCAAAGCATTATTTATCTGGCCTCCCAAGGCTATTAATATTTATAAGAAAAGTATAATTGTGTTTATTGTTCCCATGCCTGTTTGTTCTTCATGAAATTATTACCATATCTTCTTCCTGTTCACAGCCATTGTCAAGAAGCTTTCAAAAAGAATTGCTAAATTAGCATTCCTCTGACTCAGATGAGCATTCAGGCTTAGTTTGTGTAATGTATAGTAGTAGAAGTATTGTCAGATACACACTTAATGTTGTGAAATTCTTACTTGCATAGCCGGTCAACATGTAACTATTAAGAGACAAATAAATACTGGATAGGGGGACACATTCGTGCATGAAACACAAGGCTCTTCCCAGGGGCCCATTTACAGTCGCAGACACCAAGACTGAATTCACATGCTTTAAATAATTGAAAATGTGAGTAATGTAGAGTTAAAATGCTTTCCATCAATAAAAAGATTCATTCTACACTGTGAGTGGAAAAAAAACACACCAAAATGTTTTTCATTACATCTTCAACAATAGTCGCCTGATTTACTTAATGTTTGATACAAAGTGTATGTAATATGTTTTCCAACAACAGTTGTATTAATTACTCACATCAAACAAACAACATCGCTGCACTAGCTTATTGAACTTAAGTCTTCGTGTTTTGACATAAATAAAATGAGATTACCTTTTCATTCAAAGTTATCAACAAGATGTGGAACAGTAATTTTAATAAGTGTTTTATGATTTATTAAAGAAGTTGTTCGAAGTGCTTTCCCTTGGCACGAACACAAGCCCTCAGCCTTGGTCTCCACTGATCAATTGCCTTGTCAACAACACTCTGTTTCAGTTCAGCCCAGACAGAGATGAGGCGCTGCTTCAGGTCCTCGATGTCTCGTATTGGAGTCTGGTAGACGCGGTCTTGCATCAAACCCCAGATTCGATAGTCGACGGGATTGAGGTCTGGTGAGTTTGCTGGCCAAAGTTCTGGTCCAATTAAACCTGGAGTTTCACGACGTAGCAGCTCAACAGTGTCCCGTGCACGGTGTGCTGGAAGACAAAGAAGTCTCCTGACATGTGTCTGATTGCTGGCAACATGTTCTGTGTCAGCAGGACATCCCGGAAGTATGCACCATTGACTTTTACTCCGGGTTCAATGAAGAAAAGCTCTGTGCAGCCAAGTTTGGAGACTGCTACCGATACCATAACTGAGCGGCTGAAGGTAGGGCGGGTCCGCAGGAGGAGCTTGGCATCAGTATCTCGCTTCTTTATTGTTGACGGTACGTACAGATGATCATTCTGGGCATTGATAGGTGGTGCCACCGTAAAAACCTTTTCATCTGTGAACCAGATGAAGCTGACACTGTGCTCTGAAAACTTGTCTAGCAGCTGATTGCATCGTTTCAAGCGCGACTCCTCGTTGGCTGTTGTTAACTGCTGTGCACGGCGCTTTTTCAAGCACTTCAGCTTCAGGTCTTTATGGATTATCTCAACCACAGTTCTTTGGCTTATTCCGATTTCTCTAGCTATCTGTTGAGTTGTTCTGTGAGTCTGTGGTGCGTCTTCTTGGCTTAGTACAATATCGTTAACAGCTTCAATGTTTTCAAGTATACGCACCGAGCGTGGTCGACCACTGCCTGGTTGCCGGTCCACAGTGCCGGTCGACTGAATCTTTCGTAGCAGCACATCGAGGCCGTTTTTGTTCCAACCTTTCTATGGGAACTCTTTTATCAGTCGACGACTGCTGTAACCCTTTAGCAGAACCAAATTCTTAATAAAAATTTGGTCTTCTGTACTGAAACCCATTTTTATCTGCAAATTTAGCAAGGGTCAAACTTGTTTACAAACTTTATCGTCCGCGTTCGCACGTATCCATGGCAACCAAATTTATAAATAAGTAAGATCTTATACTGCTTTGACACAAGTTTATACAATGTTCCAAATTTTATCAAAATCGGCCGACTATTGTTGAAGATGTGATGAAAAACATTTTGGTGTGTTTTTTTCCCACTCACAGTGTATTTAACTGCTGTTATTATAGAAAATTGTTTTCTTTACTCTTTGCTTCTTGTAATGTTCAAGCATCAATGGTTAGCGCTGTTCTCCTACAACTTTAAGGACCTGGGTTTAGTTCGAAAGCGTTTTCCCATTTTTTTCTTGATTGTACATTGGAGTCCACTTTGGAGTACTTTAGACTAGCTGTCACCTGCAGCTCCACCCGCGTAGTAATGAAAGAGGATGAACTTTAAAAATTAATAATACAAAAAAGTAGTCATTTGTATTGAGAAGAATTTATAGTGATAGCTTTTGTATCCTAGGGCCTTTTAATATACAATATTTTTGATTTTTCTAGAATGTATAGCTATGATCTCTTTGCCAAAAATTTAAAAAGTTGGCCAGGTATCTATGGCCAAGTGGAAGGTAGGTACACTCCAACATCAAAAATTGCCATCGTGTTCAGCTCTGATGGGAGAGCGTCCCCCGCGTGGGGAGAAGAGCTTGTGGCCGTGATATCTCTGCCAATGAGCAGGTACCCTCTAAAACACACGTAGCTGTGATATCTCTCTCAAAAAATGTCAAACGTTACTCTTTAACAATCTCCAGATGATAATGTCTGATGAACAAACAGGTATCACTAGAAAAGCGGAGGCAAGGTGCACTCCAACACATGGCGAGCGGTAGAGGCTGACGTGCAATTGAGGAGGGCCCCGCCTTGCTCCCTACTCCTGAGGCCCCGCCTCCCCCTCCGCCCCTAACCTGTCTCTCAGATTCGCGCAAATAAATCAGTGCTGCAACCGAGCTATAAAAGCGTGATTCGAGAATGTTCAAGCAAATTATCGAAAAAAAACCAGATCTAAATCCGTTAAGTATTTCTCTCGTGAAAAGTGGACAGAAATACAGACGTTGGATTTTATATATAGAGAGATGAGCTCATGGCTGTAGTCTAGACCATCTTCAGTATAAGGTGTTCCAGATCTAATTATGCAATTTTCATTACGCTATAACTTATTAAGTTTATTACATAGAAAATCTCCTGAAAAATCCCGGACCATTGAGAAGTGTGTAAACTGACGACATGAAGAATCGTCTTCGCGCCGAACTGGAATCGTCCCCGCATAAATCAATCGTCCAGACGATCTGGATCTGTATAATTTGATCTGGAATACCCTGTATTTGTTAGAATGGCTGTGTTCAAGTGGCTCTTGCTGTTTGGCTAAGCTTCTGTAGTGGAAACAGTGATTCTGCTCTGAAAAACTCGTTTTTCACATTCATGCTTGCATTTCAACATGAAGCGAGGCTCCCTTGGCTCAGACCAGTTGATGGGTATTTCCTTTTCTGACTAATGCATTGCTCCTTCAGAAAATGTTAGCAAAATCAAATGTCATTCTATGTCTTCTCTTCTTCTTTTATGCTTTTCTTCTGCTTATTTATTAATATTAGAGTTGTGCAGTGTTTGAAGCTGATGTCCAGAGACAGAATTCATTTTATGCGCAGTACAAGTAGTATTGTCAGATGCTTGAATGTCCAACCAACGTGTAACTATTAAAAGATGAATGAATACTAGATGGTATATAAACACCGGGCCTATACTGAGGGCTCATTAATGGTTACAGGGACAAAGAATGAATTCAGGTGCCTTAAATATTTGAACATATGCGTTAATGTAGAATTAAACTGCTTTCACTTTTTCAATAGATTCATTCCACTTGACTGCTCTTATCATGGCAAAGTTTTTTCTTCAGTTTTTGCTCCTTATAATTGTTGAAGAGTCACTGTAGTGCAATGGTTGGTGCCATTCTCTTCCAGCTTTAATGACCATTCTTATTTTGCAAGTTGTTTCCTTTCACATCTGAAAGAGAATTATATTTGATTTGCTCATTTCTGTAATCTAGACCTTCTTGACTACATGTTTGTTCAAATAGCCTTTGTAGTTTGGCTCAGCTTCCACAGTGAAAACAGTAATTTTGATTTAATAAACTTCCAGATAACCCATTTTTCACATTCATGTTTGCATTATGCCAAGAAGTGAGTCACTTGGCTCAGAGAAGCTGCTGGGGATTCCCTTTTCTGACTAATGCGTTGCTCTCTCTCTGTTTTGTAATTTACGCCTTCTTTCAGAAACCTTTAGGAAAAGCAAACCTTCTTTTATGTTCTTCTTCTTTTATGTTCTTTTTCTGTTTATGTATTAATATTTCAGTTGTGCAGTGGTTGAAACATGTCCTACAGTCATTGTAACAAAAATGTATAACTTTTCTCCCTTGTTTATATTCTAGAAAGTTGATTCTGTTCATCTGGACATAGTTTTTTTCCAGTACGTTACATCACTCATCCAAGTGACTTCCTCAGTCTCAGTTGACTGCAGGTTTCTCCAACCTTATAAACAGTACCTTGGCCTAATGACCAAACTAGCACCATTGACTAACAATGGGCTGCGTGATCAATGATATGCAAATTGTCCATTGATCAACGGCCAAGAATACCGTTCACAGAGAGTTGGGGAATGGCTGCACTCTCCGCATTGGCTGCGGCAGATAGAGGGCCATTTCCAGAGGGTGAGACTGGACCGCGTGTCTGCCTGGGGGGTTGCCAACCGGGATCCTGAGTTGTTTCGTCGTGTAGTGGGTGCGGCAACACACTGTACCGGTACATGCTCCCCAACTTGACTTGACTTCAGGCTACTTAGCAGGATACCAGCAAATCAAGAAGGCCTGAACATAGCCTGTGTTATTGAATGCAGCAAGTTTCCTTTTAAAATAAGGAACCTGTTGGCATTTATTAAGGGTTATTTATGGAGCCGGTTATAGATAAGAAAAGAGAATACAGAACACACGCCGCACTCGTCCTATCTCTTTTGAAAAACCCTAGGGGAATTTTGAACATCATGTCCTATGACTGGTTAACACTGCGGACACAGGCGCTAGATCTCCATCATATGGACCATTACAGAGTAAAGATTATACAGTAGAATCTTTTGCGCTCTCCATTACAAGATCCATAGCACCCACAGGAAGTTGGACAATTAAGTGCAGACCCTTTAGTTGGTCAGAATCATGGGGTTAGCGCCCAGGGCCATATTCTAAAATATCTTAAATTATATCTATTTAGTTAGTATGTCGGCACTATTCATTTTCAATATAGGTGGTATATTTCCCTGACCAGGGGCTTCTTGTCAAAAGGTTAAAATAAAACAGAGATCCGAGATACTCCTATTGGATCAGCAACATTTGTTATAGAGTGTAGAGGTTTGTGTTGCATTGTAATTCTTAAAGCTCTATCAAACTATTGTTAATTTCAAAGCAAAATGCCAATAATCATTTTGTTTATAACTAAATTAAATAAACCTTATAAATAGATCCTGGTGCTTGATAATACTTAACACTAATTGATATCATTAAATGATACTTCTGTGTTTTATTCAGGTTTAATATTTTTAATTTGCCTTTTTAAGTTTTATTTAAAAATGAACTCTTTAAGACATATTCAGACTATTCCAGACTGCGCATGTCAAAAAAGCTTATTATTTATTTCAAATGTTTTTTATACATCACGGCAGTTTTTTCAAATTGTAATCACTGCACTTTTTCATGTGGTTATTTACTTCATAATTAACTTTATTCATTTAATTATTTTGGCACAAATGTCCTTACCATCAAGACTACCAGTCTAGTTCATATTCTAAACTCCAATATTTAATGTCCTTCCTGAATCAGGAGGAACACAAGCCTCACTTTTAGTGTCAGGTAAGATTGTAACAGTAACCGGCTAATGTTAATTAGCCTCATACTAGCAGATGTTAAATAAGGTTTTTCCCCAACTCTTTGCAATCCTGTGGAACTGCCTACATAGATGACAGTTTAGCTGATAATATACCGCAGAACATGTAGGTTCTGTTGTAGTGTGCGGTGAGCTTGGGGTGATCCCATGTTGATCCGGTCTTAAGATGTTTATTAATCTTACTATTTGTAAATTTTAGTTTTTACTGTCTTATCTTTGTGATATGGGTGAGTTAATGTTTCATTTTGGAATAATAATGTCTAGCTTAACTCTGCCCCTGACTATGATCCCTGCACAAACCCTGGTCCTTTGACTCGTATTCAAGAAGATTGCAGACACTTGTTGACTCTTGGAATCACAGTTTAAACTTGCATCCCCTTCACCCTGAATGCTACTAAAACCAAGGGTGCTTTTTCACAAACAGAGGGGAAAAGCAGTTTTCAATGACAGCTGTCCTATGTCACCTGGACTACCTAAAAGAAAGAATAAAACCTCACAGTTTTAGTAAAATTGTAATCCTTGTGCTAACGCATATAATAGACATGATGTAACTATTCACTAAAAACATTTTCCATCCTGATTGGCCTAACGTGTCCAAAATAAGCCTGATCATCATCAGCCCTGTAGTGTACAGGCTCCTATAACCTACTATAACTGTTCTTATTTTTCAGGGGTTCATAACTGATGTAAAATGGAAGGCTATTACCAAGCGTTAACAGAATTTCTAAAACTTTGTATTATACAAAGCCCCCTGAGTACCAAAGTGTTTATAACCTGTTGATGAAAATGCTGTTTTAAATTAAAGCCTGAACAAGATAACTGTTTTCTATTCAACATATAAAATGTTTAGTAAATAAAGAGAGACTAAATAGAATTTATAACAAAAATGGAACACCGATGGACGGCTGAATAAACAAGGGAATCTAATTTAGCTTGAAATGCCACAGAGTGTTTTACAAATAAAACCCTACAACAGTGGTTCTCAAACTGTGGGCTGACCCCGCTAGGGGGCGCGAAGTAACAAAAAGGGGGCTCGAAGATGTAAAAAAAAGAAAACAAGAATCGAAAATATGAAAAATACATCTATTGAACCAAAAACAAATTAACTTAAACTACATTCTGATACTAGAAAAATAAATATAGAGATAGATAAATGTCGATAAAAGTTAAGTAGGTATAATAAAATATGCAAATAAAGTGTAATGAGAATAAAATCTGATTTATTCATGATTAACAGGCCAAAGATTTGGCCATTTGAGAAAAAAAAATCGTGCATTTGTGTTGTAAGCAGAATCTGAATTTCTTGGGCTGGCAAGAAAAGATATATGATAGAAGATATCAGATATCTCCAGTTCCTTTAGGGACTTTATACTGACTATTATCATTTAAAATGAGTACAGAAATTAAGTTATATGCTATGTTTGGGGTGAATGTGATGGGAAAGGCACTGATGATTCCAAAGATCAGTCAAGAAAAATGGGCAGAACTCTTTTGGAAGCAAGGACTTTTCTTATAATGTTTTAAAATCGGACCTTTACAAAGATGATTTTAGATGCTTTATTTTCTACAGATGCTTTATTTTCATGTTAAAGCAACTGGTCATTTTACTTGGCTACTGAAAATGTATTTTTGTTCACTAACGCTTTAGTGTTTAATTAAGAATTACCCGAATATTTCATCATTAGTTTAAGCAGAAAGAGTAATTAGCTCTGCTATTTTGTGAGCTATACAAGCGTGCTGAGCTGTTGGGGCCCTTCTATAATTAGTTCAGAATACTTTTATTATGTCAGACCTAATGCACAACCTGCCTGCGCTTTAAACCCTGCCTCTAGTTAAACCAGCACACCTCACTATAGCCTCCTGTGCTTTCTTATAAATCTCCGTTTAAATGCACAAGTGTATTTACAGAGTTTTCCTTTGTCAAAATGCTCCTAGGTGATAGAAATGAGCTAAGCAAAAAATTAAAAATCACTGACCACAGCAAATCCTAAAACACACGTGGAATCAGTCTCTCTTGTGCGGTGTGGTGTTACTTTTAAAAATAACTTCATTATATTACTCACACGTCTAAAATCACCTGGATTTTGGGTTACTATTCTGTATTAAAATAATTACATTTAGCGAAATGAATGAAAACACCGTTACAGTAAGCTCCTGGAGTCTGTCTCTAACCGGTTGTCCAAATGAGAGTTTATAAAGCAAAAATGTTTCGTTATCTCAACCTTTTAAAAACAGGCGGCTCCGTACAGAGAGAGGCCATTTCGAAACAGTAGGCATTTCACAAGTGGGTCCCTTCTACAGGTAGTTCAGAATACTTTTATTATGTCAGAGTTAATGCACCACCGGCCTGCGCTTTAAAGCCACTCCTGAATATTCTCAGAGGAGAGGCCCCTGTTTGAATTTTCAGATGCCGAGACAAAAACTACTTGATTGGATTACCCGTTTCAGTATGAAAAACTTCTATTGTTTGCTTCAGTCCTATGAATTTGTACATTAATCGTCATACACGTAAATAGAAAAAAATGCTGCATCTTATATTATGCGCACGCACGCGCGCGCTTATGCGACTACACATGAGCGCGCTCAGGCACGCACTTGAGAATCAACTTTAAAAATATTAATATTAAGGATTCAGCCATCCGTTTTTTAAAAACATACTCGTTTGGCACCTATAATAATCATGAATAGTCTGTATGAAGAATAGTTATATTTCATTTAATCCTATATTTTCTGCCTCACTCCGCACTATGCGGCCGCAGAGAGCTTAAACAACTCGGTACATCCAAATAAAAAATGACAAGGGGTGAGCGAGCTATCTTGAAGGCTTTTACTGGACGTACTTCGTTGTAAACTGAAACATATACAAAAGAAACATACAGGCATTTACATGTGTACAATCAAAGACAATAAAGAATAATTTACAAAACAATACATAGCAGACAGTGTACATTAAATAATACATCTTCAAAAGACACTTACAAGGCGAGTGATTTCCACGGTTGGATCAAGACGAAGAGAAGCGCGTAGACAGAGGTTCAAATTGCTGTGTACCACAACTAACCAGACACAGGGGTTTATATACCCTAAGGATACGTTTTGGACGTGACCGAAACAAGAGATAAAGGGGTGCCTATGTGAGACACATGGGGTGTATTGTATTCAAATGTTTATTATGGGACCTACGTGCTTTACGTGAGTTTCATAGACTTTTATAGTACCACTGTGAGTGTGGGACGTGACTGACAGGTGTGTTAATAAATAACAAGATGAAGGGGGAGCACAGTTCAACAAATAACAGTCTCAACTAACAAGATGTGGGGCAGAACACTATACAAAGATAAAATAAATAATTTTTCTAAGTAGTTCATATAGACGCTGGGGGCTATGTGCTTTGGAAACAGTTGAAAAATGTGTTTTAAAGGCCTCTAGTTAAACCAGCACACTTCACTATAGCCTTCTGTGCTTTCTTATAAATCTCCGTTTAAATGCACAAGTGTATTTACAGAGTTTTCCTTTGTCAAAAGGCTCCTAGGTGATAGAAATGAGCTAAGCAAAAAATTAAGAATCACTGACCACAGCAAATCCAAATACACACGTGGAATCAATCTCTCTTGAGCAGTGTGGTGTTACTTTTAAAAATAACTTCATTATATTATACTTACAAAATGAGTAACCAAACATGTTATATAGTGTAAGGGACGGCAGGCATGGGCTGGCATCTCGACATGTACAGGATGTGGTTCATTAGCCTGGGTGCAAGCCCCTATTAAACCTGAGGCCGCGGAAGGAATAGAGAACTTGATAACAGAACTTTTACAGGCAGGAGTGTTAAAAGAGAGACACAAAGCGTTGTGACACGAGACTGCTCCATGTCTTTAAAAGTGATACTGTAAATCAAAGTGGAGGTTTGTACATGACCTAGCCCCCAAAACATTCCTGAGACTACCAGCTGGCGAGCTCGCCGAGCCTCACCCAGCAGGGGATGGATGCTCGAAACGGGTGGGCTCAGTTGTTTGCAAGCGAACTCACAGAGTCCTCCCATACCTGACTTTACTTTCTGTGTGTAGAGAGAGAGCAGGGGCTGTTCGCATGGGCGGTCGGCTGAAAGCTGACTGGGTCTACCACTTGGTCTTTCTCTCTGAGAAACTGCTGTTTGAGGATTTTCTGTGAGATGGAAAAGCTTGAATCACCTGCTGCTGGAGGATTTTCTATGACATGGAAGATACATGTATTTCATTATTTAAAATGTGGGGTGAGTCTGAATCCAGGAAAATAAGACCTAAGGTTAAGCTCTGTATATATGTGAACATTTTTGGTATCAGCCACCACTTTACACAGCTGAAGTGTGAAATCGGACCCTGCTGGAACCATCAACCCCCCTCCCTGAGCCATGCGAGCCGCTTGCTTCAACAAGATGTTTCCTTAGGGTCATCTGAAGATACATGTATTTAAAAATGTGGGGCGAGTTTGAATAGAAAAAGGGCTTGTTTAAGATCGATTTTTTTATATTAATTAATATAATTACAAATTATACAGCCCAGGCTAGATTTTTTAGACGTCTCAAATGTGATTTAAAAGGGAACTACTGCATATTATTTAACTATGTGTGATTTTTAAAGGGCTGAACTAGTAGTTATCTCAAGCTTTACAAGCTAATCTTTAAAAATCCCTTAACTTTAAAAGATCCATCCGTCATGGAAGAGGGTCTGCGCGGTCTCGAGCCCACTGACGTATGGGGTAGGGGAGTTTACAGACAGCTGTTGACAAGCAGGCGAGCTCGCAGGGACTCACCCAGCAGGGGCTGGATGCTCGAAGCACACAGCTGTGTGAAGGCGATCGCGCTCCACACTGCAGCAGGGGCTGGCTCAGCCCGTGTCTGCGCTCTCTGAGAGAGAGAGAGACAGAGCACACAGACCTGCTTGCAAGGGGTCTGCTAAAAGCTGGGGCTGAGAAATGCTCGCAGGGACTGCTAAATGCGAGGGTGCTTGATTTCTTTCTCTCTCGATGTGCCTATCGCTGCGGCAAGATAACAAAAGAATCTATCTGTGAGATGGAAAAAGCCTGGAGCCGCAAGTCATAAAGCAAAGATGAGATATTTTAATTTCGTGTTCATATTAAAATCATAGATAGAACAAAATGCTTCGCTTTTTATACCGCCCTTTCAGAACTGGCAGGGAAGTGTGGGGAGGCCGACCGTCAGGTGCTGCCTCACCGGGGCCGAGGCAGGCCCTTCAGGCCGGCAGGGTACGAATAGGAATGTGCTGGGACTTGTCAGGACACGACATGGGCATGTCTGGGCTTGTGCTAGGGAGAGGGGGGCCGGGAAGAGGGGGGCCAAGGCAGACCTGGGCATGTCTGGGCTTTTTAAGGTAAAGCCTGTAACATGCCCGGGCTTGACCTGGGGAGTTGTGGGGGGGTGAGTTCAAGGAGGGGGCAGACCTCCATCAAACGGCTCTTGACCATTTGGTGAACCAAGCAGGTGCAACAACAACAACAACATTTATTTATATAGCATATTTTCATACAAAAAAATGTAGCTCAAAGTGCTTTACATAATGAATAGAAAAATAAAAGACACAGTAAGAAAATAAAATAAGTCAACATTAATTAACATAGAATAAGAGTAAGGTCCGATGGCCAGGGTGGACAGAAAAAACAAAAAAAAAAAACTCCAGACAGCTGGAGAAAAAATAAAATCTGCATGGATTCCAGACCATGAGACCACCCAGTCCCCTCTGGGCATTCTACCTAACATAAATGAAACAGTCCTCTTTGTATTTAGGGTTCTCACGGAAGGACTTGATGATGATGGTCACGTAGACTTCTGGCTTTTAGTCCATCAATGTTGGAGCATCATGATGCTTTGAGTAGTTGGTGGTCGCATAGGCCGCCAACACAAAGAAACCGGAAAAAGAAACAGAAGAGAGAGTAGGGGGTCAGTATGGATTTTAGAGCCACCATGAATAGTTATTATGATGAACTGAACATACAGAGCATCAGGATTAAGTTAAAGTGAAGTTATGAGAAGGCCATGTTAAAGTAATGTGTTTTCAGCAGTGTTTTAAAGTGCTCTACTGTATTATTACTGCATTATTCAAGGCATACAGGGGACAACTGCTTTTCATGTCATCACTTTTCAGAGGGCATATGGCACTTTATTAATGGGCTGTAAGGCGACTAATTATATACATTACTAACTGCCCCCC
>JANRMT010062796.1:97619024-97632758 GCA_026402145.1 Polypterus bichir lapradei | reverse complement strand
AGTGAAGTTATGAGAAGGCCATGTTAAAGTAATGTGTTTTCAGCAGTTTTTTAAAGTGCTCTACTGTATTAGCCTGGCGAATTCCTATTGGCAGGCTATTCCAGATTTTAGGTGCATAACAGCAGAAGGCCGCCTCACCACTTCTTTTAAGTTTTGCTTTTGGAATTGTAAGGAGACACTCATTTGAGGATCTAAGGTTACGATTTGTAATATAAGGTGTCAGACATTCCGATATATAAGATGGAGCGAGATTATTTAAGGCTTTATAAACCATAAGCAGAATTTTAAAGTCAATTCTGAAAGTCAATCCTCATCTGGAGTACTGGGTGCACATTTGGTCTCCAGGCTACAAGAAGGACATAGCAGCACTAGAAAAACTCCAGAGAAGAGCGACTAGGCTGATTCCAGGGCTACAGAGAATGAATTATGAGAAAAGATTAAAAGAGCGGTGGCACGGTGGCACAGTGGTAGCGCTGCTGCCTCGCAGTTAGGAGACCCGGGTTCACTTCCCAGTTCCTCCCTGCGTGGAGTTTGCATGTTCTCCCCGTGTCTGCGTGGGTTTCCTCCGGGTGCTCCGGTTTCCTCCCACAGTCCAAAGACATGTAGGTTAGGTGGATTGGCGATTTTAAATTGGCCCTAGTGTGTGCTTGGTGTTTGTGTGTGTCCTGCGGTGGGTTGGCACCCTGCCCGGGATTGGTTCCTGCCTTGTGCCCTGGGATTGGCTCCAGCAGACCCCCGTGACCCTGTGTTTGGATTCAGCGGGTTGGAAAATGGATGGATTAAAAGAGCTGAGTCTTTTCAGTTTAAGCAAAGAAGATTAAGAGGAGACATGACAGAAGTGTTCAAATTTATGAAGTAAATTAGTCCAGTGGATCGAGACTGTGACTTTAAAAGGAGTTCATCAAGAACACAGGGACACTTGTTGGAAACTTGTATAAGGTAAATTTCGCACAAACATTAGGGAATTTTCCTTTATAGAGAACCATAATCACACAGAATAAGTTACCAAGAAGTGTGGTCAACAGTAGAACTTTAGGGATCTTCAAAACATGACAAGGTTATTTTGGATGAATTAAGAGAAGAGGGCTGGCAGGCTTTGTTGGGCTGAGTGGTCTGTTCTCGTCTCAACTTTTCTAATGTTTCCTCACAGTAAGTCTTCACCTTCTAAGTTTTAAACTATTGAAACAGAAGCAAGAGCCCTTCACGCAAATGTATCACATGATATTTTGTGTTTAATTTACATAGTGCCCTGTTCAATAAGGCAAGACAGGAGATAAAATAGGAGATTCCTCTTCACTGTATCACTCATAGAAGAGAATTAACAGACGCCCATTTATGTAAATTGTGTGGGAAAACAGTTGACAATCTGACATAAAATGGCAATAATGCTAATAAACATTTGGGGGGGGGGAGACAGGAAATAACAAAAGGGACCCGATTAACAGCTCTGTGCTAAACTTTTCAATATAAAAATGAGGCCATTCCCTGCTCCATCTCACCAACTGTATTGAATTGCTTCTGGGCCATTCACATCAGCAGTCACTTCAAGGCAATAGTAAGAACACTTCCCAAATGCGAAAGTTAATGTTTGTTTAAAACTACAAGGAGCAACAGCAACTGTTTAAATGTTAACCACAAACAGGAAAAAAATATTTAAATGTTAAAATCAACCAGGAATAACTAGACTATTTATAGTTGAAAAGAGAGGAAATTAGAGAAAAAGGAAAGACAGTTGTTATACCTTTTATTGTAGACAGGAACCCATTTTTTATATACAGTAGGTGTAAAGCGGGCCAAGATCTATTTAAGATTAGCCAGAAATTCAGAAGCCAACCCAGAATGGAGCACAGGAGACAGGAAATAGTAAAGTTAACAAAAGAAAAAGACCAGAAAGAGCAGGCCATGGGGCAACCGACAGAACTTTCCCCATCCTCTGCATTGTGCTAGCAAACCATTCTTCTAAATAAAGATTGCCCTAACAATCCTAATTACCAGGAAACACAATTTAAATTTGTTCATAGAGTGTTCCCTACCACATCCGGAGACGTTATCTAATGGGACTAGAATTAGATCCTCTACAGTGCCGTCCGTAATATTTAGGACAAAGACACATTTTACTTTGATTCACCTCTCTTCTAATCCACAATATAAAATTATAAATCAAACAATTCAGACATTGTGATTAATGTGCACTTTGCAGACTTTTATTTAAGGGTAGATGCATACATTTCGATCCCAGAACACTTTTTCTTTGTGGTCCCCACTTTTAAGGACACCATAACGTTTTGGACAATTGGGGTTTGTGAAGGTGTTTGTGAAGATTCAGTTATATTTCATGGCTTCATAAGATACCCCGGCTTGCTTCTACCCTTTGGAGTCTGTAGTTGCCATTGTTCAACATGAGGACACGAGCTGTGCTAATGAAACTCAAATAAGCCATTATTATGCTGAAAATCAATAATAAAACCATTAGAGACGCCGTTGTGATGTGAAATTTTGCATATAAATCAATAAGCATTTTGCATGTCTTTATTTATAACTTAGAAAAAGCAATGTAATATTAGTGTTACATTATTGATAATAACAGCAATGGTTTGATGGTTTAAGAACCCCTTCCCCCTTTAGGACTCAGTCTCTTTGTAATTTTACGACAGGGTTGGGGGAAGCACCACAAACAAGTTTGGCCAGTGTTTCTTTGCATGACTCTCTCAGTCAACCCCCGCATGGAGGCCAACTATCTAGCTGGCAAGCTTCACCTTAACAAATGGTTTTGGGGGCTGGCAGGTGTGAAGGTATTCTGTGCCCCATTGGTCTGAAGTATGGCTGTTTGGAATTGGCTTGAATCAGAAGCTTTTAAGTACCACGACGCACTATTGGCTGTAGGGGTTGGAGAGAAAACCTATAAATTTGCTTGCTTTACCTCTTACCAACTAATGAAGGAGCATCTCACACATCATGAACTGAAGAGGACAACACAATGAAGAGCAAAGCTCGGCAGCTATATTGAGACAGGCATGCGGCCTGTTCTGAAGAAAGCTGACCTCAAATGATGCCTTAACTAGAGACATTTCAAGTAACTAACAAGTTTGTCTGCCTCCTGAAACTACACCTCACCATTTATCAGGTTGTATGGTTGCCAATATTCAAATGTACTTTGCATATTGTTATTATTTATGAATATTATTAATAGCACATTGTTATATTGTAACTTAACTCCTGCTTGTCTTTTACTACACCTAATTGCCTGAGGTTATAAATGTAGAAGGGAAGGTGGTACAATACCTAATAAACAGTGGGAACTCTGTGAGATTTGAGGCATTCTGACAAAGGCTACATATTAATAATACAAAAGGGGAAAGTAGAGGAAAATATTACTCTACAAAGACAAAACAGACGCTGATAAAATGTTAGGATTACCTAACTCAGCTGTCTGGAATATCATTAAGAAGAAAGAACACACTGGTAAGCTCAGTAATCACAAAGGGACTGGTAGGCCAAGGAAGACCTCCACTGCTGGTGAGAGGAGAATTTTCACTATGGTAAAGAAAAAGCCCCAAATCACCTGTCCAACAGATCTGAAACAGTCTTTAGGAGTCAGAAGTGGAGGATTATCTGTTAAACACTTCATAAACGAAAATAAAGAGGCCAAACTGCTAAATACAAACCACTAATTAGCCACAAAAACAAGAGGACCAGATTACAGTTTGAGGAACAAGTCTTAAAAGAGCCTTTCTGGAAAAAGGTCTTTTGGACAGATGAGATCAAGATGAACCTGCATCAGAGTGATGGCAAGAGCAGACTGTTGCAATGAAAAGGAACTGCCCAAGATCCAAAGCAGACCACCTCATCTGTCAAACATCGCAGTTAGGGGTGTTATGGCTTGGGCATGTATGTCTGCCACACTTCTCTTCATTGATAATGGAACTGCTAAGTGCTGTGGCACAATGAATTCTGAGGTGTGTAGAAACATTTGATCTCCTCAAGTTCCAGTCAATGCCTCCAAACTCAGTGGACTGCTCTTCATCCTACACAAGATAATGATCCAAACATACTGCTGAGGCAACTCAGGAGTTTTTTCAAAGCTAAAAAATGGAAAATTCTTGAATGGCTAAGCCAGTCATGTGATTTAAATTCAATTGAGCAGGCCTTCCATATGCTGATGAGAAAACCTAAAGGGACAATCCTCCAAAATAAACTGAAGCTGAAGATGGCTTCATGAGAGGCTTGGCAGAGCATTACCAGAGAAGACCCTCAGCACTTGCTGATGTCTATGAATCGCAGTTTTCAAGCAGTCATTACGTGCAAGGGATACGCGACAAAGTCCTAAATATGATAGCTTTAATGCCTAAACATTATGGTGACCTGAAATGGGGGGAACTGTGTTTGAAAGTGTTGTCATTTCTGCATGGTGTAACTGAAGTGTATGCTAATCCCCTGAAATGAAATTCTGCAATGTGCACTTTGATCATGGCTGAAGTGTTGGATTTGTAATTTTAAACTGTGGAGCAGACAGGTAAAGCAAGGAAAAATGTTTCTTTGTCTTAAAGGATATGCAGGGCACTGTATGTCACCTTTGCCCTCTTAAAGTCCCTGGCACTTTACTCCACATGTTCTGGGAATGTCCAGCCAAGCTGCGACTCTCTAGCACTATGTGGCTGCTCTACGATTCTTTCTTTCCTCATTCCTTTCATCCCCTCAAGTTCTTCTCCTAGACTTTTCTTTTCTATCCTTACTTTCCCTTTCTGTCTCTCTCTCCCTGTGGAGGCTCTTATTGACTGCAACCATTGCAGCTAAGCTGCTGAACACCTTCTGCCCTTGTCTCTCCTGCAATCTGGAAGTCTTCATTTTACAATCTTACCCTTCTTGAACTTTCAACATCTGGATCAACAACTGTTCTGGCTCTGTTAACCACAAATGGCTTCATGCTCTTCAGTTAGTGAACATCTGGTTGGTGTTTGCTCTATGAGGCCCTTTCTCCCGTTCAACTTTCCTTGTTTTTTTTTTTTTTTTGGTTTTTTTTTTGCCTTACTTCACCTCGCATTCCTGCATGGAATTTCTGTCCAAGTCTAATCGTTGACCTTTTTTTTTCTCTTATTCTTCTTCTCCTTCTTTTGGCTGCTCCTCGTTAGGGGCTGCCACAGCGGATCATTATCTTCCATATTTTTCTGTCCTCATCATCTTGCTCTGTCACACCCATTACCTGCATGTCCTCTCTCACCACATCCATAAACCTTCTCTTAGGCTTTCCTCTTTTCCTATTCTCTGGGCATCTCAGGTGGGGTGTTTTTGTGTTTTGCTTTTGTTCCTGCATAGCCCAAAAATTAGTGATTGTTGTTGATTTACTTTTATTATATTCCTTTTTCATTTTATCAATAAAAGTTTGATCGCAAAAATAAAACAGAAAAAAATGTGTCAGGGAGGCTGAAATAAACGCTAGCGAATATGCATAGCAGAAGAGGTGGCTGAGTTTATCACTCTTAAGGTTTTTAACGGAAATACTTAAAATTGCTGGATCACGAATAAGACCAATGACAATTTAAAAAATGGCAGAGACAAATCCCTAGAGAGACATTGATGTAAATCTTCTAACATCTTGCTCATTCTGAGCAAAGAAGGCCTCAATATAGCTACTCCCTATGACATGGGTGGGTGACGAGTCAAGCATCATGTGGTATCACGATGGCCACCTACAGAAAATAATATTGAACATGACAACACCAATAAAACCAGCAAGATGAAAAATAAAATAGTACAAAATACAGCATTATTAGATAGCAAGGGAAAATTTACAAAAAATGTGAACGGTGCAATTCCTGCACTGAAAAATTAAAACATGGGATAAAGGATTCTTTTATTTTAAAAAAGTCAGACTGCTTTACTTGGGTGTAGGGGTAGCTCTGTGGCTAAGGATCTGCGTTGGCATCTGGAAGATTGCTGGTTCAAATCTGCTTCTGCCCAAAGGGATCCTACTCTGTTGTATTGTATTGACCCCCTTTTTTTTGACACCCACTGCATGCCCAACCTACCTGGAAAGGGGTCTCTCTTTGAACTGCCTTTCCTGGTTTTTTCCATTTTTTTTCCCTACTGGGTTTTTTTTTTTTTTTTTTTTTTGTGAGTTGTTCCTTGTCTTCTTAGAGAGTCAAGGCTGGGGGGGTGTCAAGAGGCAGGGCCTGTTAAAGCCCATTACGGCACTCCTTGTGTGATTTTGGGCTATACAAAAATAAATTGTATTGTATTGAGCAAGGCCTTTAACCTGAAAATTGCCCCAGGGGTTTCATACAATAACTGGCCCTGCGTTACTGACCCCCAAAGGGTCATGCGAAAAGACAATTTTCCCATGGGGAAGTAGTTATATGCTGACATGCAATTTGAGCCAAACTGGGGAATCTTTCCACTCAAACTCACAGAAAATCTCCAAATCTCACACATTCAAACATGTTCTTTCATTTATACTCATAGGTTATGAACTTTCATGTAGCATGAAATTCTGGGAAACATTGTTTAAGAAAATGTTGTTAGGAACAGAATGCAGATGCAAATGAGACAATCAAATTTCATATTTTACTGCATAATGTTGTACTGCTTTCTGAGCCGCCACGATTATAATATGTGCTGTCATCCTGGAGTGGCAGCAAAAAGCAGGAAAAAAATTTAAAGAAATGATACGGGGTGCGAGCGACCAACACTACTTCCCTACTACACCACCACAAGTACAGAAACACACCAGTGAAGGCAGAGTTTTTAGTTAAAAAAAATATTATTATAAGAAATTCGACACAACTAACAAAACCCTCTAAAAACATTCTATCGTGTTGCAGCGATTCCCACCCACACAAATCACGACCCAAAACATTCAAACCACATGTGATAAATATGGGAAAGAGGAAAGAAAAAATAAGTGCAATCAGAGTCCTTTAAATATTCACTGTTAAACATGACTATTTACAGTCTGTGATAGTGAAGGATGAACCAATGCCATACCTCCTGTTCAGGAAAAAGTACTGCTACTCAGTCCCTTATGCTGACCAGTCAGGTCTTCTCCCAAATGACTTCACCTCGTTCATAAAAAAAAGGAAAATGGAATAATGATCCTGATAGAAATGAACTTGGGTTCACCTGACTTTTTCCCATGAGTTGAACAATTTTCCCTCTTGTTGTTTTGGTGGTATCTCCTTCTCCTTCGGCTCTGAGTTCTCTTCTCCTCCTTCACCTTTTTCCCACCACAGATAGTCAGCTCCTCCCCTTACAGTGTGTTTGGTCCTCTGAGTCAGGTGCTCCCTTCCCCATTAACCATTGGCTGGCCTTGCACATTCAGCCATTCCATCATTAACAGGACTACGGAAAAGTGCAAACTGCCAGTGACACACACACATATCCATAAGAACCATTGCAATGTATAAACCATACATTACTCGTGTATTTCTTTTATATGTTTGTGATTTATGTGATTCATAATATTTAAAGTACTGTAGACTGGCAAATCAAGACAAATTACCTTAGGAAGTGCAATTTCATGGAAATTATTTGAATTCAGTCCTGCTCAATTCCAATTTCATTTCCCTTCAGCTGCATGCTATTATAATTCCAATTCCTGTTTCAGGAAGTGAATCAGAATTTATTATGCATTCTCAATTCAGTTCATGAATGGTCCCCACCCTGCTCATAATGAACTTGCTAACTTTTTTTCCTATTATCTTGAATTAACATTGACTGGCCCGACAGGCACTTTTGATTTAAAATACCACTGAATGCTCACTTTGCTACCCTCAAGCCTCATCACATGAATTATGCTTTCTTCTGACAGCCCAAGTCATTTGTGCTTTTCACTGAAATTCCCTACATTTGTTACTATGGGAAATTCCTACTGTGATTTTGAATGGACAGCCTTATTCATTATATTAATAAATTGAAATTTATTACAAAGTTAGACTGTGTCTGCTCAACCTGCTGTTGCCTCCTTGTCAGGGCTAGGGTCAATTCAGGAACTAACTCAACAATTCCAATTCAAACAAGGAATTGGAATTGGAGTTTCAGGAAGTGAAGTGGAATTCAATTCAGTGAAATTCTTCTGAATTCCATTTATTGTTGTTTCTGATTATTTATTTGGGACCACATGTAGGGACATACATGTGAGCTTTATTAATGGTGCTTTACAAATGCCAAGTAATGTATGAAAAATAGTTGATAAAATGTAAGTAAGCAGAACTGTGACCTGTACATTAACTCTTTCAGGGCTGATGTCGACTTTTGTCAAAATTCAGGGGTGGAGGATGGTAATCAGCTGTAAACTGTGACAAAACTCGCCCTTAGATTTTAGTTTGACTCTCTTTGCTAGAAGGAAAATGACATAGCTTTATTCATTCAACCTCGATTCCCTACGCGTGCATGAGTAGCGAAGAGCAAACAACCTCTAAAATGGCGTCTAACATCTGGCGAGAGACCAACGCGAATGTGCAAAGCAAAATACTCCATGAACATTTTACGTAATTTTGTTGAATAGGACTCTTACTTGTCAGTTTAATGCAAGTGATCTGGAGATGGAGATCGAAAACGAAAGTGAAGTACCAGCATCATCTGAGCAATCCCCAGTTGATCATGGTGCTGAACACGTTTGTGTAGCTGATGCATCTACAGCAGCGTTCACCTGGGAGGATCACCACTTATGATAACAAGAGGTACAAACCATATTGCATCACACTGCGACTGCCACCGCCGCCCACCTGCTATGCAAAGATAGCCAGGCAGCTGGCCCACTGTGCACTCCTGCTGAGCATTGAGGTGCCCCCGCTCAGCCACTGCTGCCAGAGATGCAGAACATGTGCCAACAGCAGCCACAGTACATAACAACAGACATTTTATGTTGATTTATGTGTGAAACCATTGCTTTGTATGATTTTCAGAAAATTTAGTTTTTTGGAAAAAATATTCAGCCCTTAAAGAGTTAACAACTGATTAGTAATGAGTTACACTGGCCATAAGTATCGGAATATACTGTTAACACCAGTATATGATTACCAGTTCAATGTGATAAATGAGATATATGTCTTGTGGACTGCCAGGGGGCGTACCAGCCACCCTACCTGACACAGACAGGAACAGACACAACTGCTGGTGCAACACACCTATATTTTTCTGGGGTGGAATTAGTTTCCCCCTGCTTCCCACTCTTACAGCACAGCTCTTCAGTAAAACACCACAGGTTCTCTTCTTCCTTTTGCTTTTGCACGCCACCACTCCTCCTCCCACAAGCTTCGTCCTCTTCCGCCCGATTCTGGACTCTGGAGTAGTTTGGTGCTGACTCCTTTTATAAGGCACCCGGAAGTGCTCCAGGTGCTCGTTGACCTACTTCCAGCAGCACTACGGGTGTGGCAGAAGTGCTGCATACAAGGGCTAAACTGTTCTCCAGGTGCCCTCTGGAGGTGGCCATGGGCACCAGAAGGGTGGAGCTTCCAAGCTCGAAACCCAAGGCCCTACAGCAAGCCAGGGCAGCTTCCCTCTAGTGTCCCGGAGAAGGTAATGCCCAGAACATAGTCTCTCCTCCAGTCCTTTCAGCTGGCTGTCACACTGCCCCTCCCTCAGCTGAGGCCTGTGGGGTGAAGCAGCCTGTCCTACGAGGGATATCCTTCTCATGGATGGAGAACTGATGAACTACAACCCATGGTTTAATCCTGCAACAACAAATGAAGAAAGGGACAGGGAGGAGCTGCCCCTACACCATCACCCCCTGTCTATTGGGGCCCAAAATAGACTGCACCTCCATCCGTGGCCCAAATAGTTGCACTTATAGCAGCGCTTGCTTGCACCCTGTGGGACTGGAAACAGGACAGAAAACCCCGCCTCTTTTCCCGCCCAGCTGAACTCGGGGTGTCCCCGTGGAGTGGAGTCCTCCATTACAGAGTAGCAGACGGACTTACACCCCTCAAAGTCTTCCTCTTCTGCATCTTCCTCTTGAACTGGGGCACAGCGACAGTCTGAATCTCCCTATAGCAGAAAGAGAGACCCCGCATTGTCTCCACCCTCTCAGAGTTGTGTGTTACTGCCACCGGCTTCTCAGGCGGGTTGCTCTGGTTGCTAGCACCTACCAGCCGATGCCTTGCATGCACCTCGACCATTTCCGGCCCCACTGCATGATCAGATATCACAGCAACATCCAATGTAAGGGTTGCGGCGGCTACTTGGCACCCGGTATTGGATTCAGCCTTGTTGGGTTCCGTGGGTGCTGCCAGGGGGTGCAGCAGCTGCAGCTGAGCCCTTATGTGCAGCTCTTCCGCCAAACCCAGAAGTGCTGCCGGAAGTGGGTCAACAAGCACCTGGAGTACTTGTATCCTATATTTAGGTATTGAGTTAATATATATGCTATATGTAATTTCTAAAGTACTAGGGTGTTGTACCGTGTTAGCCATTATGAATAACAAGGCAAAATTGCCTGAAGAAGGGGCCTGAGTTGCCTCGAAAGCTTGCATATTGTAATCCTTTTAGTTAGGCAATACAAAGTGTAATTTTGCTTGGCTTTTCTCTGTAATTTCTAAGATAAATTTTCAGACATTATGTTTAGTTTTCTAACAAAAAGTGCAAAAGGAGTCAGGAGCGTTAAGAAAACAAATATTGCTTTCATTGTTCATGGTTCATCAAGAACATGGGGACACAGTTGGAAACTTGTTAAGGGTACATTTCGCACAAACATTAGAAAGTTTTTCTTTACACAAAGAACAACAGACACTTGGAATAAGCGACCAAGTATTGTGGTAGACAGTAAGACGTTAGGGACTTTCAAAACTCGACTTGATGTTTTTTTGGAAGAAATAAGTGGATAGGACTGGCGAGCTTTATTGGGCTGAATGGCCTGTTCTTGTCTAGAGTGTTCTAATGTTCTAATGTCTTGATTATCAAAGTTAAATATTATGAACTTTTTAAACTAAAGAAACACTACTTTCTGGGTGTGTTAAATGAATGTTTACTTTGTTCAGAATTGTAAAAGTGGGTCATTTGAACTGCCAGAAATTTGAATATTATACTTTAAAGTGTGCAGTATTTTAAGATAGAGAAGCGTCTCTGCACGAGAACCACCTTTTCCCACCCTCTCAAACATATGCAGTTTTTAATGTTTGTAAAACATTCAGGATTAAATCACTTAGAGATCTGTACATAGACAACGCGTTTGTATCCTACGAACAATTGCACATTTCTTTCACTCCCTTCAAATTCAAAACTTAATTAAACAGAACCTGCCCAATTTTCCTCACCTCCCACCTACCTCTATGCCGGAAAAAAATACTCGAAGACTCAGAAAGCATTTCTGTAATATATAAAACTATTGTACAGTCCCTCCCTTTCAAAGATCCAAGAGGACAGTGGGAAAAGGATCTCTCACTCAATATTTCAGAAAAGGAGTGAAGAGTAGCAATGCACAGAATTCACTCGAGCTCCATAAGTGCAAAGCATAGAATTATTCATCTTAAAATTATATATCTCTCTCGTTTAAAATTGTCCAAAATGTTTCCACAGTAAGATCCAACCTGCGAAAGTTGCAATCGAGCTCCAGCCTCACTGGGTCACATGTTTTGGGCCTGCACCAAATTAACACCATTCTGGACCAAAATCTTAAACTGCCTGTCAGACAGCCTTGGGGTCACAATCCCTCTTAACCCATTAACAGCTGTGTTTGGTGGGCTAATAGAGGGGCTTAAAGTGAAGAAGGGCAAACAAACTGGAATTGCCTTTATTACACTATTGGCACGTAGACTTATCTTGCTTAATTGGAAGAATTCTAACTCTCCTATTCTAAGTCAGTAGATAACTGATGTTATATATTATCTGAAATTGTAAATAATCTAATTCGCACTTAGAGGATCTGTGCAAACCTTTTTCAAAACCTGGCAGGATCTGATAAATAACATTTTAGAATAAGCATTTAAATTGAGGAAGCAGGTTCTCTTCCCTCTTTTACTCCATTTATCTTTTTTCATTTATTATTTTATCTATTTGTCTTTACTAGCATAAAGTCTTACATTGCTGGCCTAGCTCTCTTTCTCAGGGTGGGGGTTGATTTGTTTTGAACCTTTTTGTTTTCTTTTTTTTTCTTTTTGTAAAACTTGAGTTATGTGTATGGAATGTTATTTGATTTTAATAAATTCAATAAAAGTAAAAAATACATAAATAAAAAAATAAGTGTACAGAAAGGGGGACAGCATTGTTCAGGGGAAAGGCTACTTTATAACTCAAGAGAGGCGATCACAACCAAACAATTGGTGAGTGGCAGTAGGGCATTACACAAGAAGGGGTACACTCCACTGTCACCATCAATGAGACTACTGTGACAAGGATGAGCAGTTTATGCTTCAAAATGGTGAAGAAGGTGCAAAAAGAACTTTTTTTTACCTCAGGTGGCAGAAGAAGTGTGGCATGAGCCCGCACACACAGAGATCATTATTACTCCTGCACCATTGAAAGCATCCTGACTGGATGTGTAATTAGGTATTTCACCCACCACAGTAACAGGAATCAGGGAGTTGTGTCCTTGTCCCAAAGTTAAAGGAGGGCACTGTAAGTGTGACAGCCTCGAAAGCTTGCATATTGTAATCTTTTGAGTTAGCCAATAAAAGGTGTCATTTTGCTTGACTTTTCACTGTTTAGAACCAGAAAGAGCAGCAGTGATGGGGTTAAACATTACAATTAGTTAGGAATAACAAGACTATTTGTGGCTGAAAAGAAAGTAAATCTGCGAAAAATACAAGCCAGTTGTTTTATATTTCATTTCAGACAGGAATCCTCTTGATTTTATTGGAGTTGAGCTTGCCAAGGTTTCTTGTAAATCAACTTATATTGCACATCAGGAGCCAACCCAGTATGAAGCACCAGACAGGACTGACAACAGAAAGTTGTCTGCAACTTGCATCAGACTGGAAATACCAGACGAGGGGGCAATTATAACATGGGCGTTAAAAAGGCTTAAACAACACTTATTGGATCTCAGCACAGAAAAGCAAAGAAGTATATAAACAAAAATGCCATTAATATTTAGGTTTCTTTATAGACATAACAAAAATCAGGCTAGACAGCTGGATGATAAATTGGACTGGTCTGCCAATACTGATGCTCTGTACAAGAGAGGACAGAGCTGACTATACTTACTTAGAAGGCTGGCGTCCTTCAACATCTGCAATAAGATGCTGCAGATGTTCTATCAGACGGTTGTGGCAAGCGGCCTCTTCTATGCAGTGGTGTGCTGGGGAGGCAGCATAAAGAAGAGGGACGCCTCACCCCTGGACAAACTGGTGAGGAAGGCAGGCTCTATTGTAGGCATGGAGCTGGACAGTTTGACATCCGTGGCAGAGTGACGGGCGCTGAGCAGACTCCTGTTAATCATGGACAATCCACTGCATCCACCGAACAGGATCATCTCCAGACAGAGGAGCAGCTTCAGCGACAGACTGGTGTCACCATCCTGCTCCACTGACAGACTGAGGAGACCCCACACTATGCGACTCTTCAATTCCACCCGGGGGGGTAAACGTTAACATTATATAAAAGTTATTGTCTGTTATACTTGCCTCGCACTCTCCACCCTGCATTTTATTAACTCGCACTGCATTTTTATCACTATTTAATTAATATTGTTTTTATCAGTATGCTGCTGCTGGAGTATGTGAATTTCCCCTTGGGATTAATAAAGTATCTATCTATCTATCTATCTATCTATCTATCTATCTATCTATCTATCTATCTATCTATCTA
>JANRMT010062796.1:97587268-97616762 GCA_026402145.1 Polypterus bichir lapradei | reverse complement strand
ATAATATAATATAATATAATATAATATAATATAATATAATATAATATCATCCATCCATTATCCAACCTGCTATATCCTAACTACAGGGTCACGGGGGTCTGCTGGAGCCAATCCCAGAAAACACAGGGCGCAAGGCAGGAAACAAACCTTGGGCAGCACACCAGCCCACAGCAGATATAATATAATATAATATAATATAATATAATATAATATAATATAATGAATGTCACTGTGGTGCAGTGACAGCAGTGCTGCCTCACAGTAAGGAGACCAGCATTCATGTCCAAGGTCCTCCCAGCATGAAGTTTGCATGTTCCCTCCATGTCAATGTGAGTTTCCTCCAGGTTCATTTGGTTTACTCTCACAGTTCAAAGACATGCAATGTAGGTGGATCAGTGATGCTACATTGGCCCTAATGTTTTGTGTGTGTGAGTTTATTCTGTGATGGTAGCCTATTCAGGGGTTGCTTCTGTCTTCCACCTTTTGTTTGCTGGGGTAGACTCCAGCTTCCCCTTGACACAGCTCAGATAAAGTCAATTTAGAAAATGGATGGATAGATAGATAATACAATATAATATAGCATCCCATCCATGTGTTGCTTCTTGTGCCTGATGCTTGATGAGATCTGTTCCAGCTTCTCTGCAACCCTGCTTAGGGCTGGAACTTCCTCCTGGTTGGTCTTCCTTCATCTTCTATGAGACCTTTTAAGCTCCTCCAAAATGCAGCTGCTCAGCTGGTGTTCTCTATTCCTCGTTTTACTCCCACTACTCCTCTCCTTCTGTTTCTCCACTGGCTTCCGGTTGCTGTAAGGGTCCAGGTCAAAACTTTTGTCTTGACCTACAGTTTTCTGAATAATTCTGCTGCTCAATATAACCAATTCTTGTTCTCTCCTTATGTCTCTTGAAGAAGCTTCTGTTCTGCTAGTCTGCTGACCATTCATCTTGTTTTGCCAGATGTACCAAGTCTGGATAATGCTTCTCCGTTCTCGCTCCAAAGCTGTGAAATGTTCTTGCTTTGTCTATTCGAGCTGCACCCAATTTATTTGTTGAAAACGTATCCTTTTATTAAATAATTTGGAACAGCTTAGTTTCTCTCTTAGAACATAGCTGCTGTTGTACTGACAAAGAGTTTAGACTAGTGTATGTTGTCTTAGTCTAGATGCAGCTATAATTATATAGTTGAAGTAGTAGTTGTATGACTCCCTTGTGTTCGTTTTTAAGTGCATTGGCATATATTGCTCAAAGCACCTATTGCGAAGGCCCATGTCTGACTGTCTGTCTCTCCACAAGAAACAACTCGGCCCACTGGTAGATTAATTTTGTTTAGATGTGGTAAACATATTATTCAAAGAAATTTGTCCAGATATTCAAAATGATATTAAAAAGTATATGAACTTTAAACCTACTCACCTGGCTCCTCCTTGTGTATTGAGAGACTGGTTATATGATATTAATGTGTGGATGTCTGAAAATGTTCTGAAGCTAAATTGTGATAAATCTCAAGCTCTCATTGATTTCATGTCACCTCATAAGCTCCATTTGATTAAAATGAGAAGGTTCAACTCCTTCCCTGCGGTGGGCTGGCGCCCTGCCCGGGGTTTGTTTCCTGCCTTGCGTCCTGTGTTGGCTGGGATTGGCTCCAGCAGACCCCTGTAACCCTGAAGTTAGGATATAGCGGGTTGGATAATGGATGGATGGATGAACTCCTTCCATCTATCCTCATATTTCTTACCTCTCAGTCCTGGAATTAGGCTTGCTACTCTTCGCTAGACATTCTCTAGGGCTGCTATGTCTTCTTATAGCCCAGAGAACGAAACTGAACACAGTACTCCAGATGAGGCCTCACCGGTGCGGTATAAATTTTAAGCATAACCTACTTTGATTTGTACTTGTGGTATAGCTGGTCCACGGCTCAGAAGAAAAGTCCAGTTTTTAAATAGATAATCACCACACTCGTGGCTTATAGAAGGGGCATGGTAGAGCGGCCGGAGCTGTTCTTAGACACTGAGTAAGGCAGGCATTTCCTCGCTTATGTGCACAGGTGAGGAATCGTCCGCATCCGTAATTGAAGCCAGGGACTGCTAATCGACACACCAGAGCCACGTCCCCATTATATATAGTAGGAGCGCGGGTGCAGAGGGGGAAAGCAAAAAAAAAGAAACAGTGGAAAGTGAAAGGAGATTAAGGAAGAAGAAGGCAGCAGGAAGCTGAAAGCCAGTATGTGCATGCGCGAGCGAGTGAGCGGGTAAAGACAGGCTCGCTAAACAGAGCAGGCAGCTGGAAGGAGAGCTCCTCAGGAGTGTTAGGCTGAAGTGGTCGCTCCTGCTGAGCACTCTGGAGGAGCAGGAGTAACCGGAAGGTGGTTGGCTCGCTGCAAAAGGTAGCGGGAGTCAGGAGGCTTGGGAGGTGGCAGCCCCAGCATAAGCATCACAGTCATAGTCTGGAGAGTCCTATGGAGCCAGGGACCACAGGGCTACAGACTAGACAGGAGAAGGACAGCTGAGGTTAGGGCGACTCCCCTGGTGCAGAGCCCAGATGAAAGAAGCAGGGGAGCCGCCAGTTGAAAAAAGCACCATATTTGTTTTTAAATAAAGGACTGCTTCCAGCCAGTATTTTAACCTTGTTTTAATGGATTTAATGGATTATTTTACCCTCCACCTTTTCACTGTTTTTTAATTGATTATCTATTTAATGACTTTTAGAAGCACTGCTCTATTTATTTTGAACACTGTTTTCACTTTACATGCTTCCACTGGGATATCTCATTAGGAAACATAATGTTAATTTTCACTCGTATGCAGATGACACCCAGTTATACCTTTCATTTAAATCAAATGAAATTTCTCCGATGTTGTCTTTAATTAGTTGTGTTAGCAAATTAAAGGAGTGGATGAATGATAACTACTTGTCTTTAAATACAGATAAAACAGAGATGTTAATTGTTGGAGGGAATGACGCTGATCACAGCAATATTTTGTCGACATTTAACTCAGTTGGAATCCCAATTAATTTTACTGAATCAGCCCGCAATCTAGGAGTTATCTTTGATTCTAGCATGTCATTTAAAGCACATATTACACAGTTGTCCAAAACATGTTTCTTCCATCTTAAAAATGTTAGGAAATTAAGGCGCTTTCTAAATAAACAGGATTGTGAGAAATTAATTCATGCATTTATCTCTAGTAGGATTGACTACTGCAATGCGGTGTTCACTGGCTGTTCAAACTGTTCTTTATACAGCCTCCAGTTAATCAAAAATGCGGCTGCAAGAATTATTACAAGAACAAGAAAATATGAATACATAATTCCAGTTCTTAAATCCTTACACTGGCTCCCGGTTAAGTTTAGGGCAGATTTCAAAATCCTCCTTTTAACATATAAAGCATTAAATGGCCAAGGTCCGACTTACTTGTCTGAACTTATCATGACTTACAAACCTGAGCGCACATTAAGATCTCAAGATGCTGGTCTGCTTATGATTCCAAGGATTAATAAAATAACAGTGGGAGGTCGAGCTTTTAGTTACAGGGCCCTTAAACTGTGGAATCGTCTTCCCGCTTCTATAAGAGATGCCCCTTCTGTCTCAGCCTTTAAATCCCAGCTGAAGACTCACTACTTCAGTTTAGCATATTCTGACTAGAGCTGCTGATTAACTGTACATACTGCATCTCTGTTGTTAGTCATTAGTACTAAAACATAAGTAATATGATAGTTGTAATTGAATACTAACCCTCACCTATTCTGTTTCTGTTCTCGGCACTCAAATGTGGCAATTGGTGCCATGACCCACCTGCCAAGTTGTTTGCCTGCCTATGGTAAAGTCATCCCTGATGGCGGATTGCAGGAATCATGGGAAAGAGGGGTCCTTTCATCGGATTGGCTGGCCCAGCACCGTTTTAGCCGTGGAATGGCCAAATGGGGGAGGCAGCTTGATGGATGAGGTCTCCAGGACTCTAAAAATATCCAAATCTTATTATGTTATATCATCTACTGTTAAATTCTGCTCCGTACTTCTAACATTTTTATTTTTATGCTGTATTGAGGATTTGTTCTGTTCTGTGTATTGTATTGTATTGACCCCCTTCTTTTGACACCCACTGCACGCCCAACCTACCTGGAAAGGGGTCTCTCTTTGAACTAACTTTCCCAAGGTTTCTTCTATTTTTTCCCTATAAGGGTTTTTTTGGGAATTTTTTCTTGTCTTCTTAGAGAATCAAGGCTGGGGGGCTGTCAAGAGGCAGGGCCTGTTAAAGCCCATTGAGGCACTTCCTGTGTGATTTTGGGCTATACAAAAATAAATTGTATTGTATTGTATTGTATAACACTGTTTTTGGTTTTGCTGTTTTTAAATAAAAACACTTTTCACCTTTTTGCACCATCCCTTTACTTCGTTATGATGTATTCACTGTCCAGCTCATTCGGTGACATTACCGACAGTTTTGGGTTCTTGAGCTACCAAAAAGAAGATGGGAGCATAGAGTATAACCCGCATCATCATAGTACTGTACACATTGGGGTGCTATATAATGCTATAATAACATCCCATTAGCTTTCTTGATGAATTCTATATGCTGGTATAGATGGTGATGTTTCCACGTGTCACGCATGTGCGTCAGAGGGTCACTCTTCAAGTTGTTCCCAGGACCAAATGGGAGCGCTGCTAGCTAACTGTCTTGTCTTCTTCTTTCTCCACAGTACAGAGAAACCGCCCAGTGAGGGCAAATGACTCCGCCCCTTCCAGTCCCTGGGCCATAAAAGCACGACCACCCGGAAGGAGATGTCACTTCTTTCCAGAGTGACCAGAGCAAAGGAGCTGCAACACATTTTGATGGAAAATTTTATTATATACCAGGCATGTTGTCCTGTTGGCCACAGTTTTTCTTTCCTTTTTTGTGCAATCAAGCATTGTTTTTGTTCATACTATTAAGCAAATGGAGATGGCCAG
Organism: Polypterus bichir lapradei; assembly: GCA_026402145.1. NCBI lineage: Eukaryota > Metazoa > Chordata > Cladistia > Polypteriformes > Polypteridae > Polypterus > Polypterus bichir. Next base: position 97,611,818 of record JANRMT010062796.1, on the reverse strand, counting down.
GTTGATACCCTAAAATTTATTTTTGTTAGAGCTTGTCATTCCTGCAAATAACCACACAGTATGACTTCCAGATACTTCAATTAAGGGGTACTTTCAAGTTTCAGATCTTTGTCATTGTGTATTCAAATCTCATATTACTTCCCACATGTAATGTCTTACATTTACTTATATTATATTTCATCTGCTGCATGAGAGTAGGAGTTTTGGTAGGCAGGCCTGTTGGTGTCCTTAGGTGATGGTGCTGGAGTGTAAAATTCCCATGTTTTACGAAGGTTTGGCCTGACTCAGAAGTGCAAAGTCATGGCCCCTGAAATACTCCTGGGTCCAGCATAAAAGAAGCCATTCTACGTCACCTGAAGGAGTCTTGACCAGGAGAGGAAGATGACAAAACACATCTGGAAGGTGTTGACAATAACAACAATGTTTATTTATATACTATATTCCAAAGCAAAGTGCAATTCAAGGTTCTTTACAAATGGAAGAAAGTGGAAATAAGAAAAGCAGTAATCAAATAAAGAATTATATTAGTGTCAGATAGTCAGTATGGAGAGGAAAAAAAAAAAAACCTTTGTGGTTTCATGACCAGAAGTTCGCGCTGCCCCCACTGGACATTCTGTTGTACATCAAAGCTATTTAAAAAAAGAATAAAAAGAGAAGGGGTGGCACAGTGGCGCAGTGGGTAGCGCTGCTGCCTCGCAGTTAGGAGACCCGGGTACGCTTCCTGGGTCCTCCCTGCATGGAGTTTGCATGTTCTCCCCGTTTCTGCGTGGGTTTCCTCCGGGTGCTCCGGTTTCCTCCTAAAGTCCAAAGACATGAAGGCTAGGTACATTGGCAATTCTAAATTGTCCCTAGTATGTGCTTGGTGTGTGTGTGTGTGTGTGTGTGCGCCCTGCACAGGGTTTGTGCCCTGCCTTGCGCCCTGTGTTGGCTGGGATTAGCTCCAGCAGACCCCCATGACCCTGTAGTTAGCATATAGTGGGTTGGATAATGGATGGGTGGAGAAAAGAGAAGGTCTTTCAGTGCAGACATCATTAAGGACGGGACCTCAAAGTATTATTTTTCCTGACACCAGCCTACATCAGGGAATTTCATCCAGATTAATCCAGAAATTTTGGAACATACAAACTAAAATTAAGTCAAACCACTTCTTTTATGTTTGACTGATGGAATAGCAAGTAAAGCAAAGATCTAAGGTTATGATTAGGAATGTAAGGGGACAGACATCCCGAGTTAAATGAAGGTGCAAGATTATTTAAAGCCTTATAAACAATTAGCAGTATTTTAAAATTGATGTGTGGGAGAAAGAATTGTGGTATTGAGAGAGAAACCCGTTTTTGTATGTCTTTTGAACGCAGGATTTGTGCAGATGTGTCTGAGGTTTAGGGTATGATATCCCCTATAGACCACAATTATAATAAACCATATTTCTATATACTGTAATATATAGAATATATATATATATATATATATATATATATATATATATAATTGATATATATACTGTGTGTCCAGACCCATGTTTGTGACAGATCATGTCATTTTTGACACTAGCATATCATTTAAAACAAACTATCCAAAACATGTATTTTCATCTGATAGATGGAAATCTTTATAAATGGCCAAGGCCCTGATTACAGTATCTGAAATCTTACTTACTTACCTACAAATATCTGAGTGCACACTGAGATCTCAAGATGCCAGCCTTCTTATGATTCCAAGGATTAATAAAATAACAGTTGGAGCCAAGCTTTTAGTTACAGGGCCCTGAAGCTATGAAACGGTCTGTCCGCTACAATAAGAGATGCCCCTTCATTCTCAGCTTTTAAATCCAGGCTGAAGGGTCATAAGTTTAGTCCAGTATACCTTGACTCGAGCTGTCAATTAGCTGTGCATACTGCATCTCTATTGTTAGTCATTTGAATAGGAATATAAGTATCACAATACTTTTAAACTATGACTAACCCTCCTCTCTTCTGTTTCTCTTCTCAGTATCTTGATATGGCACTTGGTGCCACTTTACTACTGCCAGGCTGCTCTCCTGCATATAGAAAAGTCATCTTGGATAAAGAATCATTGGAATCATCCGATGAAAAGATTCTCTCATCAGACAGCCAACACAGTCTCCACTATAGAAAACTGAGAATGAAGTAGGTGGACAGTTGGCCGAGGTCTCCAAGACGGTGACTTTGATTTTGACTAATTTTCAATTTTAATCTCTTCCATTGTCAACTGGCCATAATTCATCAATTAATTAATGGATAGTGTGAACCACAACCGGGCACTCCAGATGTCCCAACCTGACACAGACGGGCAGAGACACATGAGTTTCAGCACAGTACACATTTTATTTACAAGTTGGGAAGCGCTTTTCTCTCACACCCCACAGTAGCACAGCATAAAGCACCAAGCATACCAGATACACAGTTCCTTTTCTTTCTCTCCTTTCCGCCTCCACTGGCAAGTTACGTCCCTCTTCCTCCCGATTCCAAGTAGTGGCAGCTGGCTCCATTTATAGGGCACCCAGGTGTGATCCAGGTGTCCTGTGATATTCTCCTGGCAGCACTTCCAGGTGTGGCGGAAGTGCTGCACCAAAGGGCTCAACTTTTTCTGCAACAGCCTGCTGGCAGAGCCCATGGACCCCAACAGGACTGTGCAAAACTCCAACTTCCGTGGAGCTCTGTGGAAATCCAAGGCACTGTTGCCATATAGCATCTTGGGGGAGGCATTGCACTAAAAAGGTTGCCTTCCCTATTCCTTCCACTCTTTGGGTGTCCAGGCTGCCGACCATCCCTTACAATAGAAATTATTGGTTTGCAATAATCTTTAATCAGTTTCTGACTTGTTCTCTTGTGTTTTAACAAATCTGCATTTATATGTGTACCAGTTCTATATTTAATAATTTGTATCACCTATACTTGTATTTTAACTGAGAATTGTTCACAGCACTTTGTGCCTGCACTCAGTGATGAGCTCTATACAAAAAATAAGTTGTTGTTGTTCCTGATTCATCCAATTGTTTTGATCTCTACCTAAAGGCTGATTTATGCTTCTGCATCAAGCCTACAGGGTAGCTATAGCACACCTCCTCAAAAATGTGATGCAGACCCTATGCAGACCTCTATGACTCTGCTTGTCCCGTCTGGTAACCACATATTTCCTGAAATGCGTTTCCATTCATTTTCACCTATTCTGATGTAAACATGAAGCACTTTGAAAAAAAGAGTTGTTGAAAAAGATCAAAAATATACATATTTACAGAGCAAATTTGTTGCTACCCCATCACAAAAGAGAAGATCCCACAATTGTCTCTGACTCTTTTATAGTGTCAGACACTTCCAGTGCCATATAGTATCAGTAAATGGCAGTAGGACTATTGGGTCACGAGGAATCCCCATTAAAAAGGGAGTTCTACTCCCTGCAGCACCCAAAGACCCCAAAAGGGTTGCCCCTCACGAATAGATAGATAGATAGATAGATAGATAGAACTTTATTTTTCCCTAAAGGGAAAATTAGGCTTTTTACAGAAGCTATCTCTCTAAATAAATACATAGATAAATAAATAAACACACATACACACACTTTGGTCTGAACACACATCAAAATGACTATAAAGCAAGAAAATTAAAGGAAAGAAACCTTCTGACTTGGAATTCACCTTTCACTGTGTGGCACTATATGGGTGTATTGCTGTTGGCATAAATGATGAATTTATGATGAATATATTTATTTAATTTGTTAGTGTGTCAGAGAGAGAGAGAGATGTGCAGCATTGCTCATAATGTTTTTCTTCTCATCTTATTTAAGACCGCCAGGGCGTCCAGAGTGTGTCCCGTAACTCAGCCTGCCCTTTTAATTAGCATGTTGATTTGGTAGGCCTCTCTTGAAGTGATGTTACCAGTTCAACACACCACAGTGTAGAAAATCACACTGACCTTCTCAGAATTGTGGAAGATGTGAAAGATGTCACTTTCCGCCTTGAAGCAATGCAGTCTCCTAAGGGTGAAGTGCCTGCCCTGCCCTTTCTCTTACAGCAATGCTTCCCAAACTAGGTCCTGGGGACCCCCTGTGGTTGTAGGTTTTTATTCCAACCAGCTTAAGTTTTTAATTGGACTCCTGGGCTGAATAAGTGAATTGTTATTTCCTAAGTTCTGTGTTTTGGGCACAATATAGAAATTATTGGTAAAAAAAAACAATACTAAAATGTACCGAGCAGTTATATGGGAATAATGTTTTTTTTTTTTCTTTTTAACAATATTTTCATCTTGATTCTCATTCTACTTTTCTAGGTGTTCTAATTGTTTAAGTAATCCATTATTTACTAATTAGTAGGTCAGATTATTCCGTGTTGTTTGCCAGCGTGTCTGCTCTGCTCATTTTTAATTGTCATTAATAAGATACATTGAAGGGGGAAAACTGCACAGAGAAAGGGCATAAAATAATGAAAACAACAAAAGAGAGTTAAGCATTTAAATCTCTAGCAAAAGCCAAAATATTTTGAAATGTCTTATAAATGTAAAAATCATACTGCCGTACTTTATTGAATGTAGAACTCTTCTTTTTCTTTTAGCTGCTCCCATTAGGGGTTGCCAGAGTGGATCATCTTGTTCTGTCTCTGTCACAGCCACCACCTGCATGTCCTCTCTCACCATATCCATAAACCTTCTCTAAGGCCACGGATGGGCAAAGTCAGTCCTGGAGGGCCGCAGTGGTTGCAGGTTTTTGTTCCAACCCAGTTGCTTAATAAGAAAACAATCCTTATCAATTATTTAATTACATGGCTTGTTAGTGCTTTAACTCTGCTATGTCAGGTCATTCTCATATCTTAGATTTTCTTTCCCTTTCTAAGGATACCGTCCAAATGATTTGAAGTCTAAAACAGATGAGTGATTCTCAGTACTTCACTTTTTTCTCTTCACTTTCTTTCCAAGTATTTAATTGAACCCAACAGTGCATGATAAACATACACAGGTGTAAATGGAAACAAGCTAAATGGAGAAATGCTGGTCTCTTTTGTCATTTACATCTAATTGCTAATAAGGAGCCATTAAAAACCAAGACTACAGCTGTTTAAGACTAAAATAAGCAATAAGGGTTCAAAATCTTAATGAGCGAGACGACTAAAGTGAAGCAGAAGTGTTACTTGAGTAGTAAGGGCTTCTTATTAAGCAATTGGGTTGGAACAAAAACCCTTATTCACTGCGCCCCTCCAGGACTGAATCTGCCCACCCCTGTCTTAGGTCTTCCTCTTTTCCTCTTGCCTGGCAGCTCTATCCTTACTATCCTTCTCCCAATATACTCAAGCATCTCTCCTCTGCACATGTCCAAACCAAATGTAAAATATGAATCTATACTAATAAAAGGCAAAGCCCTCACTGACTGACTGACTGACTCATCACTAATTCTCCAACTTCCCGTGTAGGTAGAAAGCTGAAATTTGGCAGGCTCATTCCTTACAGCTTACTTACAAAAGTTAAGCAGGTTTCATTTCGAAATTCTACGCGTAACGGTCATAACAATCGACAACATCCGCCATGTTGAACTTTCTTATTTATGGCCCCATCTTCACGAAATTTGGTAGGCAGCTTCCCTGCGCTAACCGAAACCGATGTATGTACTTATTTCGGTGGTATGACGCCACTGTCGGCCACCATATTGAACTTTCCAACGGTCTTTGTTACTTATGGACTAGTGATGGGAACTCCGGCTCTTTTGGATCGGCTCCCTTTAAAGAGCCGGCTCTTACGGCTCCCAAATGGCTCTTCGTTTAGTATCACATGGATGCTTATATTTTAGCCTAATTAAGCAATTATGAATGGTTTGTGTATAAGCAATTTCTTATTCATTGTTTTCAGACATTACGTATTTTTATGCATTTTTTCCATTGCAAAAAATACACCGTTACTATTGTTTAACATTTTAATAAAAGCTTTAAATGAACAACTTAACACAAAACCACAGCAAACAAATAAAGGCCAAACTCAACAACAACACAACACTATGACTCTTTGAATAAAAGTTTTTAGGCCAGGAACATACATGGGGTTTAAGGCCTGTACAAAAGTTGTAAATCCAATGTCCTCCACAATGGAAAATGGTTGTAGGTCGCTAGCTATCATTTTAGCCAGCTCCTCATCGACACTTATTTGTTTGTGTGGCGTTATTTGTTTTGGAATAAATGTGCTTATTTTGGTTTGAACTGAAGACCCTATTATAACCTGCAGTTTTCGGTAAGACAGTGGATGCTGCAGCAGAAGTACTTGTCTCTTTTCCAGGGTCAGTGGATGGCAGGAGAGAGGGCACGCTCTCCTCCAGTTGCACAGATGGGTGGGTGGTTCTTATACGTCTGTGCAGGTTTGTTGTTGACCCTGCTGCTCTAACGGATATTTTCTTATTACAAATTCTGCACTTAGCTTTGCAGTCTCCAATATCACTGAAATGCAGCCAGATGCTGCTTCTTTTTCAGCTTTCACTCATTTCTTTACTCTTCTTTTTTTTCTTCACGATGCGCTTGCATTTAAATCTGGCTCCTCGTCTGTCGCAGCGACAGGTGTCGCTCTGCTTACCTGGCCTGTACCAACACTCGCTGTCTTCGGAGCATCTGCACCCCTTCCTTCTTTCACATAGTGGTACGATCCTAGTCCGATGTGTCGTTCGTGAACGAGCCGGCATTATGAGCCAGTGTGTTCTGTGTGCCCATATAAATAAAGTCCTGCCCCTGCCGAATGGATTTTCAGCAGAGCTGAGCAGGAGCTGCTGAAGCTTCGGCTCTGCTCGACGGGCATCGGCTCCTCTCGTTAGCTTCAAAGCATCGGATCTTAGAGCCGGCTCATTCGCGAACGACACATCACTATTATGGACCCATCTTCAAGAAATTTGGTAGGTGGCTTCCCTGCGCTAACCGAAACCAATGTACGTACTTATTCCGATGGTATGATGCCACTGTCGGCCGCCATATTGAACTTTCCCATCTTCAAGAAATTTGGTACACGGGTTCCCAACACTAACTGAATACTATTTATGTACATATATAAGTCAATAGCCTGCAGCTCGGTCGCCGTGTGAGGCGGCGTTGGGTCCCCCATCCCCATGCCTCCCACATAATTGACTGCCTGCCTATATAAGGCCGTCCGTCGCTCCAGTCTCTTCATTCCCTTCCTTGCTTCACCACGGGATTCACGTCTTCCTGCTGATAACTGCAGCCTTTTTATTTAATCCACCACTTCTCTGCTGTTTTATTGTTCGTTTATTACGATTATAGTTATTGTGTAGGTATTTTAGACTTAGTTTACTATTCAGGTACCCATTTCCTTTATTGTTCCAACCGTACCCCCATTACCATGTCTATCGAGGTGATCACGATCGATCAAAGAACTGTCACTTACCAAGTGGTTTCCATGTCCGGAGATGCCGCCTGCCTTTTCCATTCTCTGTGTTACATATTGCACGGCCATATCAGGCTCACTCTTGATAAACTGCCTACATATGCTTACAGCGCTTGACAGATGCCGAATGTCACTTCAACACAACAAGTCCTGTAAATACTAACGTAATTGAAACAAACCATGAAACTCAAACCGATTATGACAGCAGCAATCCAAGCTGTGAGATTTGAAACAAGATTACTTTTCACATGGCCAACTGTACGTTGCATGCTCAAGAGTAAGCTCAGCGCACAGCTTGGTCATATTACAACCGGAGGGCCGAACTGACAATGTTGTATACAAAGAGATCCTTAACAAATAATTATTGGTATATTTTCACTCAGTTTAAAAAGGTTTACTTTTCTTCTTAATAAAAATTTTAAGGCAGTACTTCGCCGCTGCGAAGTGCGGGTATTTTGCTAGTGTAGAATAAGAGAAAAAACTCCCAGCTAATTAAATGAGATGAGTGTTATCAGGTGTTGTCACTGATTAGGAATCTCATTGGAACAAAAACTTGCAGCCGCAGTGGGTGCCCAGGACCGAGTTTGGGAAACACTGTCCTATAGTTCCTCTGTGTTCCGAGAACAGTCAACAACAACAACAACAACAACATTTATTTATATAGCACATATTCATACAAACAGTAGCTCAAAGTGCTTTACATAATAAAGAATAGAAAAATAAAAAACACAATATGAAAACAAAATAAATCAGCATTAATTAACATCGAATAAGAGTAAGGTCCAATGGCCAGGGGGGACAGAAAAAACAAAATAAAAACTCCAGACGGCTGGAGAAAAAAAAATAAAATCTGTAGGGATTCCAGACCATGAGACCGCCCAGTCCACCCTGTCATTAATGTGGACCTCCAAGTACTTGTAGCAGTGACATGACCTGGTGTTATATTTATAGTTTGAGGTGTACAGAGTTGCGGTGGGCTGGCGCCCTGCCCAGGGATTGTTTCCTGCCTTGCGCCCTGTGTTGGCTGGGATTGGCTCCAGCAGACTCCTGTGACCCTGTAGTTAGGATATAGCCAGTTGGATAATGGATGGATGGTGTACAGAGTGAAGAGAAAAGGAGACGGGAGTGTTCCTTGTGGTACAGGGTAAGGAACTGCTCTTGAGAGGCAACCTCCCTAAGTCCATCCATTTCTCTTCCACCCCTCTTCCATATGTGGTGTCCATCCATTTTGGCCAAGCATCTGGGCCAGAAATCACCTTTTATCCCAGTCAGGGTGCCAGTCTATCCTTTGAAGCACTTACAGTATGCAGTTATTCTGACTAATCAGGTCTCATCTTCTGCTCACTGTCTCTGTATGCCTACACACTGGAGTACCAGGACTTTTTTTAGTCCTAATCTCTTTAAATTTTGCATTGCCCTTTTAAGCTGCCTCATATTGTATAATTTTATATTTGTCTTTTGTATTCTTTGTTTTTCCTTGTATGTTGCACCAATACTGTCAAGAAAAAATTAATAGTACCTGACCAAAAAGTGAATACTGATTCTGAAAAAATATATATTTGGCATATATAAGGGTTAAAAGAGCAATACACTACAAGAAGTCCTTACAGCTATGAGTCCTCCTACCTCTAACTTAACTACCCTATTTTAATAAAATTGGATTGTGCTTTAGGCCTAAAAAAAGAATTAAAGGAAATGACTCAGCCCCTTTCACTTTTTATTTACACATGTATCATAGCAGCAACATGAGATTTGCCTGCAATACCATAGTAACTGAGCTGATAAACAGCAATGATGAGTGCACAGATAAGGTTGAGGAGGCCATCTCCCAAACAGTGTAAGTGGAAAACAATAGAAACTGTTTGAGATCACTTTAAAGAGTTTTACCAAGTGCATTGCAGGTTCTTTAAGTAATACTATGTGGTTCTAATTTAAAACAAAATTATTTTGAAATATTAGAAATGCAAAATGATTATGACTCCTTCAATGTATTTAAGAAGTAATTGAAAACCTATCTGTTCTGTAAATATCTGTCTAATTGATACGGAAAATAAAAGCTCTGTGATCTTTTATACTGTTGGTTAATTTGATGTTTAATTGCTTCATTGCTTATAATCTGTGATTGTAAATTATTAGTTATTATATCTTTTCACTTGTGACAATCAACTTTTGTTACCTTTCCTATTACACTTGCTGAACAAACAGGCCCTAGCATAATGACACTCAATTATGTTTACCTCTGCTGTTAAGTCACTTTGGATAAAAGCATTTGCCAAGAAAAATATACGTAAATTGCTTCCAGGACCCTGTTGTACCCAGGACTGCAGATACCCTACCTGCGGATGAGCCGAAAAAAATGAGGACATATACTCTCAGCAAGAGATTGGTACAAAGTTTCTTGTGCAAACAGTAGTGCCCGAAATGCAGATATTTTCAAATAATAATGTGAAATTTGAGATTAAAATGTTCTATAAATAAACAATAAATTAGCCAATAAAATCACAGTTAAAATACTGACAGACTCCTCGTCCTAAACACAGAAAAAGAAAGCTCCAATGTCCTTTCTAAAATCTGGGATGTCCTGAGATTATCTCATCAGGTCCTTGCAGCAAGAGGAGACGTCCTCCAACAGGTGCAGTCTTCCTTTAAACCCGGGTTCAGGTTCCCACCATCAGTCACTCTGCGTCTGTAGGACTCCCAACACCAATCATATCTCCCTCAGGCAGCCCTTAGGCATATACTGTAATGGGATATGCTATACAACATGGCCACTCCTACTCCCTTGCATTGCTCAATAGGAGCACCCCTTCTCCAGACCCGCACTTGAATGCAGGCCTTGCCGCTCGCTTCTCTGGGACATACTCCCTACCACCTGCCCCCTTTCTTCACAGCATAGGCTCTCACAGTCCTGCCTCTTTCTCACACCCTTAGCCTCTGTTCCTTCTTTTCCTTTTCCTTTTTTCTCTGTAGTGAAGGCTCCCTTTATAGCCGCGATTGGTTGAAGGTGTTGTCCTCCACCTGCCCCAAATTGTGAATGAAGAACTTGACTGACCCACTCACATTTGTATGTGAATGCGCAATCAGCCAAGTACCCCAATCAACCTTGAAGTGGCGCTTGAATGCTCACACATGCACCTACACCCTACTTAGAGCCTGCACGGACCAGGACTCCTGATTATTTTTTTAAATCATATTTTTTGTTTTTATTTATTTATTTACTCAGGGGCGCGCCATGTGCCAGTCACTTTGCGTCTCTGCTGCTCACGTTGCAAAAGGGGTGGCTGAACGCATGCTTTGGAGATGTGGACGGATCACCTGCTTGCTTACTGCTCCTCCGGCCATGCTGCGTGTTCCGCTTCTCGCGCTGCGTATCGATCATTTCAAAGTCTGTACAGCAGCTGTCCTCGCTTCACTTGCTTACCCCCCCCCCCCCATGCCACTCACGTTTGGGGGGAGGGGGAGACTAACACACACTAAGGAAAGGCGGACGGATCAGTTGCTGTCTTTCGGCTGCTTCAGCTGCTGCTGCTGAGCTGCATGTTCTGCTTGTCGTGCTGCGCATTGATCATTTAAAAGCCTGTACAGCAGCTGTCCTTATGTCTCACTGCCTTGTCTCGCGGGACGTTAAAGTGTCTCTCGCAGGTTGTCCGGACTGATTATTACTTTCCTTATTTTCTGAATTTGCACATACTGTAGATTATTATTGTTCTCATGTGCATCCTTTTTTTTGCCTTCTTTTCTTTCCAATGCTTACGTGTTTCTTTTCTGACACGCTGCTCTTTCTTCTTCGCTTAGTCGTCCACATGCCATCTAGAACATATAACATTTTTAAGAGCTGGGAGCACATGAAGTGTGTCTGCCAAAAGCATTACAACAACTACGAGGTTAGATGTCTGTGAACTTGTTTTAAATTGTTTGTAAGTAGGGCATGATGTGCAAAAGTCACCGTCTCACAGGTCTTGCTTCCTAAGGTTGTAATGTCTAGTCTCGTGTGACGTCAAAGTGTCTCTCCGAGATGGTCACGTCTCGACCCAAGATTTTTTTATATAATAGATGAATGGTGAATGGTCTACAGGAAAGGGAGAAAAAGAGTCATCCTGGCATGCCTCGGAACTGCCCTTACTCAAGCCCTTTAGCTGACTCCCATGCGCACATGTGTGACGATAGATAGACAGATAGATTTATTTATTTAATATAATCTGTTTTACACAAAACTAAAGGATATGTATTTTTAAAATTCTCCCAGTTCATGTTATCAATATAGACTTTACACCAAAATAATGGTAATAAAATTCACCATATCGGGAGTTTGGAGGGTCTCTTGGTGTTTTTTGTCTAGAGCCCTTAGAGTCCCCAGAATCACCTCTGCTTGTAGGTGCTCTTACTCAGACAAACAAATCTGTTTAATCAGCACAACTAACTTATGTCATCCTCAAATAGATATTACTCATCATGCATGGACTGCACGTCCAAAGACTTTCAGATTTACTCATTTAAATACACACACTCCACACGTTAAAAGCGTGCTACCAGATGATGTCATTTTGGATCTTAACCTACATCTAACCTGCCGGCTCAAAACTTGGCATCAGCCTAATAGCAATTTAAAAACATAATGTGTCCTCCCGCAGGTTACAACCATAATGACTAACCGCAGCCTTCAAGAATGATCCATCTTATCAGTTAGTGAAATTCTTGTTCCACTTGCAATGTCTATTCAGTGTCTGGTGCTTCACTGATGTCACTACATGCTTAATCGTAATTAATATATCAGCCGCCCAACACCACCCCCTTGATCTTCACTGAACTCCTGACTTTGCACAGTCCCATTTCATCTGCTATGATTTTGTGTGTCGACTTTAATATCGATGTTGATAATCTTAGTTTTATCACTGTTGTGAGTTTTTCCGGCATTATTTGTTAGGGGACTTTGTGATATGACACACTGCAGCTGAGCTCTATATGTAAAAAGGGGAAAAATATGTTATAAAACTGATTGTGATTTTGAAGGGTTTTCTGTTTGTTTCTTCTGATTTAGTATGATGTATATGGTTTCTAATTTAATGCCAAGTCCAGTCATTTTAGTGTCACACTACTTAGCACCAATTTACAGGTGTGTAACGTCAACAGCAATTTTAATGCAAATTTACATAGTGAGAAGTCAAGCAAAATGACACCTTTTATTGGCTAACTTAAAAGATTACACTATGCCTGCTTTTGAGGCAACTCAGGCCCCTTCTTCAGGCAAGATCCTGCCTCGAAAGCTTGCATATTGTAATCTTTTTAGTTCGCCAGTAAAAGGTGTCATTTTGCTTGACTTCTCACTGCATTCATCATGGCTATCATGGTACAACACCCTAGTATTACAATGCAAATTTACCAAATGGAGTATACACATACAGTAATAATCCATCCATCCATTTTCCAACCTGCTGAATCCAAACACAGGGTCACGGGGGTCTGCTGGAGCCAATCCCAGCCAACACAGGGCACAAGGCAGGAACCAGTCCCGGGCAGGGTGCCAACCCACCGCAGGACACACACAAACACACCCACACACCAAGCACACACTAGGGCCAATTTAGAATCGCCAATCCACCTTACCTGCATGTCTTTGGACTGTGGGAGGAAACCGGAGCGCCTGGAGGAAAACAGTAATAATTGCATTTAAAATATCGATTCACTAATCACACACTGGACACAGGTAAACTCATTATATGCGGAAATTCTTAGAAATACTGACACTTCGCAATGCACACTAATTAGTCAAAATACAGATACGTGTTGTTCAACTGAGCGCAAAAATAATGGAAAAGCAGTATTAATATCAGGGGGTGATAAGATTGGATACCAGTCATTATCTAGAACTTAGTATAGTGGAACACCTTGATGGAAGAAGTTGTTTTCGGGGCTTGCTGGTTTGGGACCTGACGCTACGTTATCTTCTGCCTGAAAGTAATAATGTGAGCAGTTCATGACTTGGATGTTAGGGGTTACTGATAATTTTCCTGGCTTCTTCAGGACCCAGAACTTCCACTGATCATGATCCTTTAGGGCTGATAAAACCCCCTTGGACAATCACTGCCAACCATTATCGCCTTGGGGGACCCTGGCAAATCACCAATGTAGCTGAGCAACAGCATTTGCTTTAACTGGCGACCCATCATAAGACACACAGCAAACCATACACAACATTAAGTACTATTGTGAATCGTGACTCTGAATGACAGACATAAAGTGACCCAAATTGATGCCATAGATACCCCCTAACAGGTAAGAAAGGTCATATAAAATGATTTTATAGGCAAAATGCACGGATTTGCGAATGAGGGCAGCACAGTTCCCATACAATAATGAAACCATTTAGGATGCTTTCAGTGGTGCAGATGTGAAATGATCTGAGGGTCCGCAGGATCATGCCAAACCCCTTCAGCCAAATGAGGTGAAATAAGCATTGTTGTTGTTACGAACACACCCAGGAAGGTCCTTGGTGATATGCACTCCGAGGAACATTAAACTGCTCAACCTCTCTAGGACAGGGAAGTGTACGAATCCTTGCTTGCTGAGGTCCCCTATTATCTCTTTGATTTTGGCCAAATGGAGGGAGAGTCAGTATTCTTGGTACCAGTGTGTCATGGCTCTGATTTCCTCTCTGTGTTCAGTCTCATCACCATTAGTAAAAAGACCCACCACCATTGTGAAATTAGCAAATTTCACAATGACGTTAGACCTATTCTTAGCCATCTAGTCATTAATACATTACAATAATTTATTGTAGCTGTAGATTCCAAGACAATAATTTATGAACAGTTTTGGGGGCTGTTGGCACTGTAGAATTATGTTGTTTATACAATAGGTTGGCAATAATTGGTTATAATAGATTGTTATTTAATAAAATGAGGTCATTTTTGGGTTGCCTCTATGCGGAGGTTATGGTTATCAGTGAACCCTCACTAGCTAAGGGAATAATGGCACACACATTTAGAACAGACCCCATCTCAGTCCCAGTAACACTCCGGAATAAGCCTTTCCAAAGTCCATCATTTCACTACATGAGCTATTGTCTGAAAGGTTAAACTGTGTACTGCTCTGGCTAAGAGAAAGCTGACAATGTAGTTTGCATTTCTGTCTTACGACATGGGAGCTGCTGCTGTTTATTTTAAAATAAATGAGATAATGCGCTGTAATTCTTGGCTTTAAAATGCTGCCCTTGGCAGAGGGTATTGTTCAGCCCATCTGCAGAACATGAAATGGCTGACGCCCTATTTTTGAACTGCTTCTTGTCACGTAGGTGCAGAGAAATTAGCATAAAGGACATTTTAGCGTGTTTTGGGAATTTCCAGTAGGACTAATATGCAACTCCCTCAACATCCTATGCTATAATAGTAGATAGGGTTTGATTAACACCATAATTACCATGGACCCTAGACTTTCAAAAATCATTTGATGGAGTCCCACACCAAACATTAATTCTGAGGTAATCTACAAAACTGGACTTCTAGTTGGTTAGCAGGATGGTGGCAAAGAGTACAGATAAGGGAAAAATGGAGTGATGTCATCAGTGGTGTCCCTCAAGGGTCTGTCATTTCTCGAATTTATATTAATGGCAGTGATTCTAGTGTTATTAAACCTGTAAAATTTGCAGATAAAAGTAAAACTGAAGGGATAGCAGACACAGAGGAGGCGGGAAAACAAATTCAAAAAGACCAGGGGCCTCATGTATAAACGGTGTGTACGCACAGAAATGTTGCGTAAGAACGTTTCCACGTTCAAATCGCGATGTATAAAACCTACACTTGGCGTAAAGCCACGCACATTTCCATGGTACCTCATGCCGTCGTATTCAAGTTCTCCGCTCGGTGTTTCAGACTGGCGGCACCCAGCGTCAAAGTAATGCTACTATTCCTGTGTGGTTTATCTTTCTTTTTCAGACGCGGCTTTATAAATACACTGAAATTAACTGCATATTGTTTATTAGTTTAATGCATCTGATTGTAATTAACCAGTAACAATATAATGGTCCACAGAATAGTCAAACTATTCTAAATACCATAACTGCTTTAGCGTTGTTACTCTCACTGCACCTTCTTCTTCTTCTTTCAGCTGCTCCCGTTAGAGGCTGCCACATCAGATCATCTTTTTCCATATTACTCTCACTGCACCACTTGGAGCAGCTGATCGGAAAGAGAATTATCGGTATACAGCATCAAGCACACGCTGCCTCAGCCATACTTCCTATTTGAACTGCTTCTCACACGGCAAACGCTTCAAAACCTTAACTGTATGGACCTCACGGTTCAGAAACAGTTTCATCCCAAGAGCTCAAAACACAATCAATCAGTCCATCAAGTGCTCCTCGTAGAACGCTTTGTACTTATAAGTACAATTACCTCACTGTAAACTTGCAAACAGTTATAATATTGCACCACCTGAGCCACTTTATAAAGCCCGTATTTACATATGATGACGATATCATTTTTAAGATGAAATGGAGCAAAATATGTTTATTATATTATACAGATAGAACTTTAACTTCATTTAAATTATCTATATTGTTAATAATTAAAGGACACGGTGTCGCTACGCTAGCAAGGATCTGGCGCTCAGTTTACGGATTGTTCCTGCCTCGCACTCCATGCTTCACTGGGATTGGTGTGAAGGATAGAATAATTAAATATGTACTACAAAGATATTTCAATGTTCCTTAAAAGTTTTGAAGAATCGGCGTTCTAAGCTTACAGATGGCTTAACGTCTCTTACAGAGCTGATTGTGTGGCAATTGGGTATTTGGAGAAAGAAAAGGAAGGACAAGAATTGGAGGTTAGTACGTTTGAAAGAGACAGTACTGCTGTAATAAATTATTTTATTAAAGGTCGCGCACAATCACTGCGCCAACATGTTCCCATGTTTAATAACATTCTTTAACTCCTATCATCATGAAAATGATATCACGTATACATCTCAGTATTTTAGTTATTCAGAGAGCTGTATATCATGAATGTAATGGATTCTGTGTCCTGTCGGAGGAAGAGAAAGCCGGTTTAAAAAGCCCGTAGTGATTCACACACATAGAGCACATAGAAGATCAAATACAAAACAAAGCATTTAACGTACTACTTTAGTTGTGATGGGATTTGAGGAACTAGTAAATTATACAATTTTAAAATTAAGTTTATAGCGTTCTACTTTAATGACAAAATAAACTACGTGATTAAAGTGGAAATTTCGAGATTGAAGTTGACATTTCGTGCTTTTTCCCCACTGTGTGACTTTTATTTTCTCTGTACCCTAATAAGCTTTCATATGACACTCAGACAGTGGGCTACTACTCGCCTTTTCACGACGACTATGATATGTGACTTCTTTTTTATTTCAGGCACTGTACGACTTTGTGAACTTGAGCTTTTGAGTTTCTCCGACACGCTATGTCACTCGATCAGCTTCCTTTTCTTGTTTATACCACTGTTTAAACCAACAAATAGTATGTTTTTCCTTGCTATTCATTGAAATTGTTCTATTTTTCCTCATGGTTTTTCCATTGTCTTTTCACAGAACGCTGAACTTAAGGGCTATTTATATTGATTTACATATTCAAAGAGGCGTAATTCTGGGAGGAGTTGGGGCGGGACAGCAGGCACGTGCACGTGCGTTACTTTTCATGCTGATCGGGATATATGTAGCAGAAGAACATGGAAGTTTGCGTACGCACAGATTCCTGCATCTGGATTTTCCTGTGCTTACGCACATTCACGCTTTTGTGCTTACGCCATGTTATAGTGTGAGTGCTACGCACGGCGTTATGAATGAGGCCCCTGGACAAGCTTCAGCTCTGGGTGAACACTTTGGAAAATGCAATTTAATGTAGAAAAGTGCAAAGTGCTATATGTGGGCAA
This sequence comes from Polypterus bichir lapradei, assembly GCA_026402145.1. Lineage (NCBI taxonomy): Eukaryota > Metazoa > Chordata > Cladistia > Polypteriformes > Polypteridae > Polypterus > Polypterus bichir. The sequence continues at coordinate 97,594,543 of JANRMT010062796.1, read as the reverse complement.
AAGGCACATCAATTATAAATACAAGATGGGAGACACTGATGCAACTTCTTAAAAAGGATTTAGGGGTTTATGCTGATGCAACATTTTCATCAACTAAGCAATGCACAATGAAGCATTTTAAAAGGCAAATTAAATGTTAGGTTTTATCATAAAAACCTGAATTTAAATCAAGAAGTATTATGCTCCAACTATATAATGCATTATTGAGACCAAATCTGGAGTATTGTGTGCAGTTCTAGTCACCGCAGTACAAGTAAGACATAACAGCACTTGAAGTTGCACAGAGGAGAGCAGCCAGGTACATCATGGGACTGAAGGACATGTCCTACGGTGACAGACTCAGAGAATTAAACCTGTTTAGTCTCAAGCAGAGAAGACTACATGGAGACCTCATCCAGGTATTTAAAATCTTCAAAGGCATACTCGAGGACATCAGTGGAAATTAAGGGGAAGTGCATTTGAGACTGAAGCCAGAAATCAAGTCTTTACACAAAAAGAGTTGTGGGACTCCGAGCTGTGGAATTGAAGCAGAACCATTGACAACTTTTAAGTAGAATCTGGAGGAGATGTTGGAACAGCTTAGCTATAAGCTAAACAAAATTGTGTCAAATGTTTTTTGTTCTTATGAGCCATAGGGTAGGGTGCAAGACAATAACTAACTCAGTCCATCACAGGACACTTGAATCATATTTATTATTTTGTCTAATTTGCATGTCTTTGGGCTGAGGGAGTAAAAAAAAAAAGAACACCCAGGGAAAAACCTACATAGACATATAGAGAACATGCTAATTCTCACATACTCATTCATATTCAGGAAAGATGTTTACACAGTCAAATCTGAGTTGAATCACTTGCAAAATTATTTTGATCAAAAAAAAAAACTTACATTTGAGCCAAAAATAGTAATTCAGTCACCTTTACCAGCCATCTAGATGTAGCCTGTGGCAGACAGCCGAGATCCATGCCCAGCCGGGACACCCCTTTGACAGTAGATCCGGGGAAAGCAGCCATGGGATCCATGGTACGTCCCCCAGAACACTTGGTGGCAGCCCCCCTGGGTTGCATCGGGGACACTGTCCTGGATCACCGGAGCTCATCCTTGTTGGGCTCCGTGGCCACCACCAGGGGGAGCTGCAAGGCTTTCTGAGCCTGTGTGGGTGGTGACTCAGCCACACACGGAAGTGCAGCCTTAATTTAGGTTAATTTCCACCTGAAGCACTTCTGGGTGGGCTATAAAGGGAGCCTGCGGGAGGAGGAGGAGAAAGCTGCCTGGGAGGAGTGGATGAAGAGGAGTGATTTTTGCAGTGTTTTGGGGTTTTCTGCTGTGTGTCTTTTTGGGGACTGTGTTGTGTCTGTGGGTACGAGGAAGGCATATCCCACAGACAAAGAACAAATAAACAGTTTTGTTGATTTTCACCTGTGCCTCCGTTGTCAGTCTATGTCGGGTCGGCCCCAACCAAGGTCTTCTGCCACAAGCCTTATTAGCCTGCATCAACACATAGATTCAGACTTTAAACTCAGTTTCAGCATCACACCTTGTCTCTAGTATCACCACAGGATTAGTGGGACATTCATCCTTGACCCCAATAGACAGGCCTATGTGTATGGACGTTCGTGTGGGCTTCCATAGTGGTTGGACACTCAATGCAATGCATAACCAGCATACACTCTAATTGTGCCTTTGTGCCCCTAGGGCCTCATTTATTAAAGTTAGTGTGGATTTGAGCGTGAAAACATGCCCACACAAAAAAAAAATACACATGGCAAAAAAAAGTGAATCAGAGTTATAAAAGCTGGTGTACACACATTTTTACTCAATTTATAAATCACAATCATCTTGTAAATATACAGTGGGTACGGAAAATATTCAGACCCCCTTCAATTTTTCACTCTTTGTTATATTGCAGCCATTTGCTAAAATCATTTAATTTTTCTCCTCATTAATGTACACACAGCACCCCATATTGACAGACAAAAAAAATAATTTTTGAAATTGTTGCAGATTTATTAAAAAAGAAAAACTGAAATATCACATGGTCCTAAGTATCATGTGCAGATAAATAATGACAATTAATATATTACCTGTAATTATTGCAATTGCTAAAAAATAAATAATATAAAGGAGCTCAAGACACACAACAGACTGGACTTGAATCTCAGTGCAGTCCTGGTCTGTATGGAGTCTGAGGGATCTCAATGCATCTTGGTGGGTTTTTTTTGGTGTACTCAAGTATTCAGCCCATAAACAAATTAATTAGAGTGGAGAATCTAAGCACACTCTGTATGAATGTGTGACAGTGTGTGAGGGACTCAGTCTGCAGTGGACTGGCTTCCCATTCAGAGATGGTTCCTTCCTTGCATGTAGTTATGCTAAGATATGCCCAGTGCATTCAGAAAGCTCTCAGATGCCTTCACTTTTTTCACATTTTATCTTGTAACCTTGTGCTAAAATCATTTAATACTTCACAATAAGGTGAAAAGAAGATTTTATAAATATTTGCAAATATATATATATATATACTGCGGGGTTTGTTTCCAGCCTTGCGCCCTGTGTTGGCTGGGATTGGCTCCAGCAGACCCCCGTGACCCTGGATATAGTTAGGATATAGTGGGTTGGATAATGGTTGGATGAATATATATATATATATATATATATATATATATATATTCATATATATACAGTAATCCCTCGTTATAACGCACATCGACTTTCGCAGCCTCACTCTATCGCGGATTTTATATGTAAGCATATCTAAATATATAACACGGATTTTTCGCTGCTTCCCGGGTTTCTGTGGACAATGGGTCTTTTTACTTCTGGTACACGCTTCCTCAGTTGGTTTGCCCAGTTGATTTCATACAAGGGACGCTATTGGCGGATGGCTGAGAAGCTAACCAATCAGAGCACGCAGTTAAGTTCCTGTGTGCTGAATGGCTCAGTGACGGAGCGCCGAATTCGATTCCGCTGCGTTAACCAGGAAGTCTCGTCTCGCTCATTCAGCATCAACTTGTTTCGCTGTGTAAAGAGTTAACTTTTGTGCTCTTTTGTGTTTATCGTTATGGCTCCAAAACGATCTGCTCCTGCTACTGCTTTAGGGGCTGTGCCCAAGCACCAACGGAAGAGGCTAACGATTGCGAATAGGTAAAAGTTTTGGATATGTTGAAGGAAGGGAACAGCTACACCACTGCAGGACGCTATTACACCATCAATGAGTCCACGATTCTTTTTATTTAAAAAGGAGGAAAAGAATATAAGATCTACGGCCGTAGTGTCCTTTAACCAGGGCACAAAACGAGTTGTAATTGGATGTAATAAGACAGTAGTCCGGATGGAATCTGCTTTAGGGATTTGGATTGAAGACTGCCGGAAGAAGAACAAGTACAGTACTTATTACATATAAATAAGTTTAGTGTCACACATTTTACTGTATACAATTTTTCTTGAATTGTACGTATTTATTGCTGGTGGCCTGTCTGTCGTAATGACTGTAACATATGTGATATCAGAGACAATCAATATCTTTAAAATAATATTTAGGTTTTACTGTTGTGAACGCTGGCCCCGGCACAGACAGACGGACAACATTTTTGCACCCACACACCGTTTATTTACAATATATACAAATGTCACAGTCACGTGCACTCACAACCCCAATGTCCAGGGCTCACAGTCCTTATGCCTTCCTGGCTGCCTCCCGTCCTCTCTCTCCAGTTCAGTCTGCTTCCTCCCAACTTCCACCTCCTGACTGGAAAGAGGCGGCCCCTTTTATGGGGACCCGGATGGGCTCCAGCTGCTTCCCGGCACTTAACGCTGGCCACACCCCTGTGTGGCAGAAGTGCCGGCTGCGCACCCGGAAGCCGTCCGTGTATCCCCTGTCGTCTTCCCCCCGGCACTTCCTGGTGTGGCGGAAGTGCCGGGCTCCCGGGATAATTAGGCACTGGGGCGCCGCCTGGCGGTGGCCACGGGTCCCTACAGGGCTGGGCTTCCAAGCCCTGTACCCAAGGCCCCCTGCATAACCAGGACGGACACCCCCACTCGGTCTGGAGGAGGCACACGCCCTCCTCCGGTCCTCCAAGGCGTCCCGACCGGGCTCCAGCCCCGGCCGAGGACCACACGGGATAAACCGGCATCGGGGCGCCGCCTGGCAGTGACCATGGGCCCCTACAGGGTAGGGCTTCCATGCCCTCGACCCGTGGTCCCCAACAGAACCAGGACGGACGCCCCCTCACGGTCTGGAGGAGGCACAAGCCCTCCTCACGTCCTCCTGGGCGTCCCGGCCGGGCTCCAGCCCCGGCCGGGGACCACACTGTATATAAACAGTGTGTTTACATACATAATTTCAACAAATCTTACCTAATATCTAAGAGAATACAAAGGGTTTATGCTGTCTAACTGTGCAGGAGATGTTTATAATAGTGTGGGAAAGTTTATAAGGGATTAAAATATATAAAAATAACCATATGAACATATGGTCTTTACTTCGCGGATTTTCACCTTTCGCAGGGGGTTCTGGAACGCAACCCCCATGATTGAGGCGGTATTACAGTATATATATATATATATATATATATATATATATATATATAGTCATATGAAAAAGTTTGGGAACCCCTCTTAATTCTTTGGGTATTTGTTTATCATTGGCTGAGCTTTCAAAGTAGCAACTTCCTTTTAATATCTGACATGCCTTATGGAAACAGTAATATTTCAGCAGTGACATTAAGTTTATTGGATTAACAGAAAATATGCAATATGCATCATAACAAAATTAGACAGGTGCATAAATGTGGGCACCCCAACAGAGATATGACATCAATACTTAGCTGAGCCTTCTTTTGCTCCTTTGAGCCTCTAGATGCTGTCCTCCTATAGCCTGTGATGAGTGTCTGGATTCTGGATGGAGGTATTTTTGACCATTCTTCATACAAAATCTCTCCAGTTCAGTTCAACTTGATGGCTGCCGATCATGGACAGCCTGCTTCAAATCATCCCATAGATTTTTGAAGATATTCAAGTCAGGAGACTGTGACGGCCATTCCAGAACATTGTACTTCTCCCTCTGCATGAATGCCTTTGTAGATTTCGAGCTGTGTTTTGGGTCATTGTCTTGTTGGAATGTCCAACCCCTGCGTAACTTCAACTTTGTGACTGATGCTTGAACATTATCCTGAAGAATTTGTTGATATTGGGTTGAATTCATCTGACCCTCAACTTTAACAAGGGCCCCAGTCCCTGAACTGGCCACACAGCACCACAGCATGATGGAACCTCCACCAAATTTGACAGTAGGTAGCAGGTGTTTTTCTTGAAATGCGGTGTTCTTCTTCCGCCATGCAAAGCGCTTTTTGTTCTGACCAAATAACTCAATTTTTGTCTCATCAGTCCAAAGCACTTTGTTCCAAAATGAATCTGACTTGTCTAAATGAGCATTTGCATACAACAAGTGACTCTGTTTGTGGCGTGAGTGCAGAAAGGGCTTCTTATCACCCTGCCATACAGATGTTCTTTGTGCAAACTGCGCTGATTTGTAGAACGATGTACAGATACACCATCTGCAGCTAGATGTTCTTGCAGGTCTTTGGAGGTGATCTGTGGGTTAACTGTAACCATTCTCACAATCCTGCACATATGCCGCTCCTGTATTTTTCTTGGCTTGCCAGACCTGCTGGGTTGGTTTAACAGCAACTGTGCCTGTGGCCTTCCATTTCCTGATTCCATTCCTTACAGTTGAAACTGACAGTTTAAACCTCTGAGATGGCTTTTTGTAGCCTTCCCCTAAACCAGGAGACTCAACAATCTTTGTTTTCAGATCTTTGGAGAGTTGCTTTGAGGATCCCATGCTGTCTGTCACTCTTCAGAGGAGAGTCAAAGGGAAGCATGACTTGCATTTGAAGACCTTAAATACCTTTTCTCATGATTGGACACTCCTGTCTATGAAGTTCAAGGCTTAACAAGCTCATCCAACCAATTTGGTGATGTAAGTAATCAGCATTGAGCAGTGACAGGCATTCAAATCAGTCAAATGACAAGGGGACCCACATTTTTGCACAGCCAGTTTTTCACATTTAAATTTAATTTCATACAACTAAATACTGCTTCACTAAAAATCTTTGTTTGGAAAACACATCTCAGAGCCAAACATTCGAAAAAGTCATTTTATTTAATAGAAAGAAATGAAATTCAATCATGGGCAGTTATGCATTGTGTTGATGCATATCTAACAATTCCCATGAAAATAAAAATCTGTTTAAATTGTACATCCGCATCCCCATATGCGAGCCGCAGAACCACAAAGAGTCTAGCTCGTAGCACAGGCTGGGGGGTTGGCGAGTGAAGTGAGTGGGGGCAAGTAACTCCCTGGTGTGTATATACACCAAGGGGTTACTTGTTACTTGTCCCCACTCACTTCGCTCGCCAACCCCCCAGCCTGCGCTAAGGTCACAAGACAAAGTTAAAGTGTTGGGGAATATGCCCGTATATTGCTGGTGCAATTTCTCTGGTCAAAGTAGTGAAAAAACATTCAACATTCGACAATTGTTTGTTTTTGCAATGGCTTTTTATATCATATGAAAATGGCGGCAGGAAATTAAATCATAGCGGAAGTGACGTCATCTGGCTGGGACTGGAAGTGACGTCATCACAAAGATCCGGAAGTGACGTCATCTGAATGGGACCGGAAGTGACGTCATCACACAGAGCCAGAAGTGACACCCTCTGAATGGGACTGCAAGTGAAGTCATCAAGAAGAGCCGGAAGTGATGTTGTAGAGGAAGTGGATGAGTCGTCATTTTCATAATTCTGGATCGGTGCAGGTATTGTTGTATTATTTATCATACAACCTCCCATCTGTTAATTCTTCACTCACCTGAGGACATGTTGACTGCCTCCTAAGCGCACGTGTGTGACAATATATATATATATATATATATATATATATATATATATATATATATACAGTGACAAAACTACCAGGGGCCGTAGCTGGCAACCAACCCGACACAGACAGATGCAGGAGGCACACTTATAAAAACATAAAAACACAAGGTTTATTTTTCTTCACCTTGTGAGAAACGCCTTCCTCGTTTCCCACAGGCACAATACAGTCTCAAACACAAAGCATAAACACAATACTTTTCCTTCTCTCTCTATTCTTTCTCCTCCATTGTCCTCCCAGCATGGAGGCATCCTGGCCAAGCAAGGGCCCAGGTTGCACGCTACTATATATATATATATTATATATACAGTATATATACAGTACAGGCCAAAAGTTTGGA
>JANRMT010062796.1:97568029-97586868 GCA_026402145.1 Polypterus bichir lapradei | reverse complement strand
ATATAAAATGGCTGCTAGGAAGGAAGGACAGGTATCCTGGCATGAATAAACGGAGCATGCTTACTTGGCCAGAAGGCCATAATGGAAGGAGCAGGTGAACAAGCCCACCAGGATCAGCTAATTCCTCCATTCAACAGGTGGCAACGTTCCTCATGGCTGGACCACTTTAGGACACCCACAGGGTGAAGTGAAAGTTGGAGTCCAGAGATGCAGGGCTGTTGGGATCTTTGGGATCTGTAGGACTGCCCTGGTTCGGGTACAACCCGGCAGTGTTGCAGAGGACTGAGGCAGGAAACCAGAAACAGATCCTGGGTCATCTTTCAAAGAGCCCGCTGCCATACTTAGATCAAGTCTGAGTCAGGAGGCAGTGAGGAACACTCTTGGAGGGTGGAAGGAAAAGAAATTTATTAGAATTCTGTACAGTTTATTGATCTTTTAATGAGTGATTTTGCTTTTCTTTAATAAATAACTTTAATTTAAACCCAGAACAACATGGGGCATTAGTATGTCTGAGGTTTGGGTCTCAGTGGTGCCCTCTGGAGGTTACTCTATATATGTATATCCATCCATCCATTATCCAAGCCACTATATCCTAAATACTCTGCTGGAGCCAATCCCAGCCAACACAGGATGCAAGGCAGGAAACAAGCTCTGGGCAGGGTGCCAGCCCACCACAGTATATATTTATATGCAATAAATACAACTTAAAAATTAAAACTAAAAATTGAAAAATCACACTGACACAGTATTTTCTGGTTTAATATGGTTTCAAAAATGTTAATGTTTAATTCCACATTAACAAACTGGATGGTTTGTTCACTAACTGAATCATGAACACAGCATATATACTGGGCAAAACTGCTGCTTTTTGTGGTGTTCCCTTTATTGAGCCCCTATATGAAAATTACATAATCTCAATATTTTAACCTGGATTAACTGTAATATAAATGCAAAATTTCATGAACATCCACTCAGCTGTTTTGGAGTATTATATGGTTTTTGTGGTGTTAATGCTTTGATTATGGCTGTCTAATGAATTTTTCAAAACTCCATGAAACCTATAATTAAAATTTGCATGTAAATACAAAATGTCATGAAAGTAAATGTAGCCATTTTTGATTGATGTGCAATTTTTGTGTTGATTGCCCATCACACTGTCATTTTGATTGAATCACTGGCAAATTCATCATGCCAAATGTGACGAATTCATTAACATCACCTAGGGGCACATCAGTAGAATGAGACAGTGGTAGAAATTTGTCAACTCATAGGAATTGTTGTGTATCAATTTAACTGCAGTTGAGCACATCAGGAAGCTGCCTGTTACTTGTTCCTCTGACAGAGCACATCATATGTGAGTACAACTGTAGAGATGAAAGTCCACAAAGGCTTCAGCTTTCTATAGCTAAATTTGAATCTTCACATACAATTAAGCAGCATATAGCCTACATATCGTAAAACTGATTGTGTGTTTCTTTTGGTAATTTGCATTCATATAAACATTTGTTCCCACTGTTAACCTAAGAAATTGGGCCAACAGACACACCTAAACGGGATTCAATCTGGAAATTATATGCTCATTGATTATAGAGTGATATATACTGTAGACGTGATCATTTTTAATTATATTATGATATAACATTTTGGCCACACCATCCTCCCCTAATCACTTGAACCGTTTTGATGTGATAACATGGTTTGTGTCTTTGGTTAACAATAAAGTTAACTTTTGAACTTTTGAAAGGCATCAGTGTGTACATTTTATGTTGTCCCAAGAGTAATGCACAAGCAAATATTTCATTCAGCCATTTTGGAATAATGCACAGTTTTTTTGGATTGCCCCTATATTACAAACCCAAGAGAGCATTTCTGGAATACACACTATAGCCTTTTAAGTAGGAGCAACCTACATGCAAGCGTTACCTAACTGTCCAATATTCGACCGACTACACTGCTAACTACATAATTCACGAGAAAAGTTTTAGATTTATCCACTGAATGATGCGGAATATTGGCGACTCAGCCATATTTAAATCAGAGGTAATTGTCTTAACCATTAGGATGACAGATGAGAACTTTAACCAATCAGGATGCACAGCGCAATGGATTGATGAAAATCGATCACGTGATACACCAAGTGTGGTTGCATGCATTTTGGGGTCATTTAATAAATTAACACAAAAAAAGTAAACAAAATTAATAACTAAACATGAAATACAGCATAGCCTAAATGCAGTAATGCAAAACAAGAGCTAGGCAGTAAGATGTCCTGGTGTTCTTATAGAACCACCTATAGGGGGCGATTTTATCCAGCCAAGTGTGTAGGGTTTTGTCACTCCTTATGCACAGAACAATACTTGGGTGGGGGAAGAGTTTAATCCCAGACAGACTGATTGGGGCAGAAACATCCTTTAGTTGATCAATAGCTTCCTATCTCCACACATAATGGACAGGTAACCTGGGGTTGACCCAGTCTTAAAAAGAAATTATGATTGTCTACATGAAACATAAGAACTTTAAATGGAAAAGAGGTAGAGGTTGTAGAGGATATCATAAATTTCAACATAGGTGACTTGGGTAGTAATGAAACTAAGAAGACAAAGACTAAAGAACAAAAACTGGATAAAGGATTAATTTTGAGGTATTCAGGTATACCGGTGAGAAGAAGAATTGAGGAGTCAGTGGGGAGGTCTGTATCTCCAGAAGTTGAACGCAGCAGTACAGAAAACCACAATTTTGTATTTATTGCATCACTCACTAAACCAATATTTGCCTGCTTAAATTCCAAATGATTTATGTCAGTCTTTTCAGTGCCAAACAATGAGTCATTCATCTCAGATTACACTTGCGATTTCCTCCAACTCCAAACGCATGCCAAGTTTTACTGCTAGATTTGAACTTAGCAAATGATGTAACTGTTGTGCTGGAGTGTGCCATAACAAACAACTCATACAGTATCTGCAGGTCCTGAGAAAGCAGTGATCTTATCTGAGAAAATAAACAAAAATATAAAAGGGGAGACCTGAATGCTACAGATTATTGGAAAGACTACAGGTTAGACCATGACTTTGTCTTAGCGTTTTTATTAATAAAAGTGATCGCAAATGAGAAGACATAAATTGACAGACTAAGTGAGGCCTGTGTAGATAATAAGCTACTAATTGCCAAAATCTTCTTTAGCCATATGAGATTCATCAAATAACACATGACACTCAGGGATGCAAGCAGTGGGCAGGACAGGGGATCAGTCATCCCAATAATGCAATGGTAGCCATTAATTTTCCTCATTAATCCTCAGCATTTATTGGATTTCAAGCAGTGTGTGTAGCATCCTATGGTAATAAGGGGGTCTTTTTGTAGTGGTCATGGGGGTGCTAAGATTCATACTGTCCAAAGATGGTGATTTGTTTATTTTATTGCAGAGACCACAGGAACACACCCAGCCTTGACCCAGCACGCACACACACGCACGCACACACACACACAGACACTGATTAGCAGCTCAGTGAATAAAGAATATATTAATCAAATAATAAAGAGAGAAAACAATATTTCACAAAGACCCACATGCAAAAGCCCTCACCAGTTCCCCATTAGTCACAATTTTTACATTTACTCCATAGCAAAAATAACACTAACAACAAAGCCCAATATAGTCCAGTAAAGTAAAAGCAGATGACAATGGAGGACAGAATGAAAAACCCTGAGAACAGCCCCCTGAAGGAAATGTAAAGTTTCGTCCTACCAGGTTCCTATTACAATGTGATGATTTGATGTGATTGGGAGTGCTCCCCAGATGAAGATGTGTCCATCCAAGATGAGTCCACACCAACAAGCAGGCACAAGAGAGCACATACTACACATTCAGAAGAAACTGAAATCCAAGGTAGCTGTATTTGTAATCAAATGGCGTGTGTGATGAGAAGAAACAAAGCAGATGGATGATCACCATTTCCTCTGCAATTTTTGAATCCTTTTTAAAGAGCTTGCTTCATTGTTACTGCTCAGTACTGAAATCTTACACTGGTAAAAATAAAAAATGCCAAAAATGGAGAATGTTATTATTTAAGATATACAGTACATGTAGCTATAGCTATGCACTCTACAGATGAAAGGAATGCCACCTTGTATTGTACAAGCATTATTCATTAATTTAGAAACACAAATGAGACATTGTGTTAGTGAATCAATAGAGTCAGGGTCATCAGGTGCTATTGATAAAATGAATAAGTAATAAGAAAATAATAAATCTGTACAACCTTATAAAATATAGATATACTGTATAATTAGTGGAGAAATAGTCCTTATGTACAATATCATAATATATGTCTCTAAAGATGATTCCTGTAATAAGGTGAGGCAGGGAGGACAGAAAAAAACAAAACAAAAACTCCAGTTAAGTTGGAGGAAAAGTTTGGTTTAGAAGTTGAGGGACACAGAAAAGTACTTTATTCATGGGTACACCAAGATTAACTGGATCAGTGTTAGTGCTGTCACGACGTGCATGCACAGACAAATTTAACTAGATTTCCAGACTTCCAAATTGGTAAACAAGGGGTGTCACGACTCTAAAAGTCTTCACTGAAAGGTTTTACTGGATAGGCCAGAGGTCATTTGACTGGTTGTAAAGGTTTTACCCTAATGGGGCTTAATCTCAGCTCCAACTGGTCTGCCTCAGGCCTAGCAGGCCCAAAATGATACTGAAGCTTTCAAAAGAAACTTAACAAAAATATATCAAAACACCCCACAAGTAAAAACGTAATTTAGAAACAGAATCCTTAGACAAAGTAAGAGAATCTGAAATCAGAACATTCAACAACAACAAATTACAATACTTAAGTCTCCAAAGAAAACAAAATGCTTCACTGCTGAATCCTGCATTTGGCTTAAATATAAAGGCAGAAGGAGGACCCAGCAGCTATGACATCAGGGTGGCCCCGCCTCTTGAGGAACCACCCACAAAGCACAAGATTCAGAAAACATATTTAAAGAGACAGTAAATAACTTACCAATAGTAAATAAAATAAACAGGAATAACATAAAAATACAAAAAATGTTAAAAACAACAAAAAAAGCATGAAACTAAAATGTGCCAGAGTGCAGTAATGACAGCTCAGGACATTTTGGTGCCCTAACTGGTTCATCCCTTTTATTTGTCTGAAGACACAAAATAAAGAAAAAAGAATTGAAAATAGTGCTAATTGGCATTCGTCCCTCTTGAGGGGATTCAAAAAGAGGATTTAGGAAAGCGTTCGCCTGGTTTTAGTGGAGCTCCATTTGGCAGGTTGCTCTGGCCATAAGGTGATACCTCCTTTTTGGACGCCCAGGACATTATGCTGGCAGAACTGAGAAGGGTAAGGCTAAATACTTTCACCAGGCAGATTCTCTGCACTGTGGGGAAAGAAGGAGATGATAGTGTTAGCTACAGTGCCACCTCTCATCTCGGGAGGTTATTACATACCTCGTCTGAGCCTGCAAGGAGGGCCTCCAAGATGCATACGTGACAATAAATAATACACAAATTATACGTGAGAAAAAAATTCCTTGTTGTGTGGTGTATGTTGAAGGTGGGTGTTTGCCAGAATCTAGTCACACAGGGCCAGATGTGATTCTCAAATGGTAATACAAATCTGGGAAAAACCGGTTAAAAGATTTCTTAAGTTTAGTCTTTTTTTGTTCCTGGTTTCTTTTATTAACTTTCTGATTTTTCTTTTCTTTACATTATCCTTTTTATAGTTTGACTTTGAAGTCATTTTTTGTATAAGTACAACTTGATTATACGCAATGTTATTTTCTTCTAAAAAAGAAAAAAAATGTAGTAAAAAGAAACAAAATCCAATGCTGCAAAAGCTACACCTACAGGGGCTTCTTCCTAAAATACTCGCCATTATTTCCTCCAGTCCATGCACTAAACTAATCTGCCGGGGTTCAGGGAAAGAGAAAAAGAAACTTAATAAAAGACCTGACTCTGATTAAAAAAACACTAAAACTGCTGTTATCCATTCAGGAGCTCAGTAGCACAAGGTACCTGAAGCTTAATAATTCATTTGTATATTGTATTGACAGTGTGGACTGGCTTACATAGACACACATATGTAGACCACAACATTTATCTGAGTCTGAGAAGTGCCTGTGTCTACTACAACATCTTTCTGTCATTTTGACTATTGCATTACTATATGACATACAGCAGCAACAGCAAATCGAGTTTAGATAAGCGTTGTGGTCTATGGGTATACAACGTCTTAAAACGCTGTGGCTATTTTGTCATGGCACATTTACACTACCATATTTTATTTTATTTTTTTGTTAGGGTTGGATAATGGATGGATATTTATACCTTTATTTAACCATGACGTCCCACTGAGATTACAATCTCTTTTACAAGAGAGACCTGACCAAGGTAGCTCCCATACACACTCACAAAATATTCAATGTTATATACAAAAATACAAGGAGATTCACTTGAAAGAAGCCCTGAATATTCTGTTGTAATTCCCATTAGGATGAAGCAATCTGAACCAAAAAAATACACTATATACCTTGACGTAATTGCATTACATGCGACAGCTATCCGGCGCCTACCTCATCACTCTGATGCAGGGCATTCCGGCTTGTTCGAAGCATCATATACTGAGGAGCACATTGCACATTGTTTCATTCAGAAAATTCAGGGCCTCTTTCAATGTAAGCATATACTGTATAATATAACATACAGCATATACAATATAATATACAATCTCTACAATTAGATAGTTACTGTACATATCCATAATGACATCTTAAGAAAAACAACTACACGTCTCCTTCACTGAATTCTTTATGATACCCTTAAATTCATCAATGGATACAAATGTATCTAATTTTAGATCTTTCTGCAAATTATTCCATGTCCATGGTGCATAATAAGAAAATGCAGTTTTCCACAGATCGGTCAAAACCCGGGGTATAGTAAAATGCAACCACTTAGAGGAGTGTAACTGGTAACTACCAGAACTGAGACAGAGTAGTTTAATAAGATAAGCTGGAGTTTTACCCAAAAACGCTTTATAAATAAAAATATACCAATGTTGTTGTCAGCGAGTGATCAATGATGTGTAACCTACCTAATCATAAAGAATGCAATGATGAGTAAGAGACTTTGCATTTGTAATAAAATGCAGCGATGTATGGCTCACTGAATCAAGGTTCTGTAAGATAGATGAGGATGCAAATCATCGCTTTCAGTTTCCTAAATAATGTAGCTACTGTATATGTACTTTACATAAGTTTATCATCTATCCATATTCACAGATACTTATTATTATTATTATGAAGACACCCTTTCAATACATTTAACATCGATCGTGAAAATCTAAAAATCATCTAACAACTACAGATGAACTTTTGAAAGGACTATAAACTTTGTTTTCTGAGCATTTGAAACCAATTTTAGGTTCAACAAAGCAGCCTGTAGTGATTGAAAGGCAGTCTGAAGCTCTTTCACGGCCTGCATTATAGAAGAAGCTTACATATAAATAACAGTATCATCAGCACAGAGATGTATTTTTGCTTTTGAATGTCCTTACCCAGATCATTTATAAAAACAAAAAACAGAATAAGACCTAGAATGAAGCCCTTGGGGACACCTTCTGTATAAATACACTGCATTCGATCTACAAGATAATTTCTGAACCATTTAACAGTGTTAGGACCGAAACCAATATTCCTGAGTTTGGTCAACAACAATTCATGGTCCATTGAATCAAACGCTTTAAACAGATCTACAAATAAGGCTGCACAATGCTGTTTTCTATCCAAGGCACCAATAAGATCATTTGTCACATCCACAGCAGCGGTAATAGTACTGTGACCAGGCCTAAAACCAGATTGAAAGTCACTTAAAATGTTATTATCAAGTAGAAACTGTTTTAACTGCAGGTTTACTTCATATTCAGCAAGCCAAGATTGAAAGTTTGGAAATTGGGTGGTAGTTATTTATATCTGACTGGTCTCCACTTTTAAATAGGGGCAGAACATAAGCAGCTTTCCAAACTTTAGGTACAGAATTGGATAAAAGACTCAGATTAAAAATATGAGTAATGGGTTCAGCAGTAATATTTCCTGCCACCTTTAAGAGATAAGGATCTAAATTATCTGGACCTGCAGACTTTAGACGGTTATGACTGTTTAGACGGTCAAGTTAAATTTTTTAAGTTAGAAGGTGGATGTTGTGCATCCTCATCTGTGTATCTACTAGTGTCATTAAGCCAATTTGTTGATTGGATGTTTTGAGTACTGAAATCTGCATCTCCTGTGGGTCTTCGTTATCAGCTCTCATAATGGCAGTCCTTTTGATGGTGTGATACACCGCTTACTTCATATGCATATTTTGCAGTTCCGATTTTGAAAAGCATAGCTGCCAATTCTTTCACACTTACCGCGACTCCTACAATATCATCGTAATGCTGAACAATTGGATGCCAATGTATAACCTGACGTTACAGAAAGGTTCTTCATTGGCATCCGGTTATGTTTTTTTTTTTTAAACATGCATTGTAATCTCTGAATATGCAACACACATTTATGTATTTAATAGTCTTTTTTAATAATAATAAATAACACTTGTGAGCCATTAGGGGCCTACCACCACCCAAACCCAGACACAGACAGGCAGGAGACATGTTTTGCCACACTCCACACATTTATTTACAGTTTTTACCAGTAAGCACAACGCAACACCATTCAGTCACTTCTGCCACCAGTCCTTCTCCCTCCACTCCTCTTCAAGCTTTGTCCTCTCCTCCCGACTCTGGCCACTTATGGAGTCAGGCGGCTTCTTTTTATAAGGCACCTGGATGGACTCCGGGTGCCTAACGAGCTTCTTACGGCCACACTTCCGGGTGTGGCAGAAGCGTGACCAAATAAGGCCCTCGAAAGGTCCATGCGCCCCCTGGCGGTGGTCACAGGTTCCAACAGGCTTGAGCCTCCATGCTCATAACCCGTGGCCCCACTGAAAACCAAGGGGGCTGCCCTCTATCAGAAACAAGAAACTGTCCCGGCAATCCTCTTTCCCCAGGTCCTTCCATACTTTGGGCATCCGCCACACACATTATTTATATCGCACCTTTCACATACTCAAGGCACTTAGGAGACATTTTGACTGTTCATCATAATCAGAAGCTTACTGTCTGTCGGGCCACCTTAACACCAACACCTCTGATCTTTGCAGTTCCAAATAAACCGCCTCTGCTTCGAGCACCGCCTTTACAAGGTGTTGGATTGGTTTAGAAAAGTGACACTCATGGAGGTGTCTCATCCACTTTTAAGCAAAATGCACTTATGGGTGTCTCAAGATGTATGGAACAGTTATCAATATACAGCCATACAACTGCATTTATTATGAAACTTATGATAAAATGAGGATCTTTTTTTTTCTTATTTATTTCAATGTTAAAGACAGTGGTCTTTTTTGGGGGGTAACGCGTTTTTTAGAGGTGTCTTGCAAAAACTTTTAAAACTTCCTGCTTTAATTGCATGTGCATGACTGGACACACTTAGCAGGATGAAATGGAAACGTATTGAGGTCACAGGATGTTAAGTGGCAAAGTAGAAAAGATATGGCAAGCAAGAATGGAGCTGGTGAAGTGTCAAAAAGATGAAAAAGCACTTCTTTGCTGCCAGAAATTCCCAAACTCAGGACAAGATTAGAGTGGACATTTTGGCAGTAATGGCAGGTTAGGGAATTTACAGTAGTATCTGTAAAAACTCATGTTCTTTTATAGATCAATTTATTATGATCAGTGCTTTCTGGAATTCTGGCAGGTCTCGGTTCATAGAAGATTATTTTTTTTTGATGCTGCTCCAGCTACAGTTGTTTTTCTGTTGAAGTATCAAGTAAGGGAGTTCCATAACATCAATAGGATGTTTTTTTTTTTTTTTTTTCTTTTTCTGGAGTGTTGCCTATACCAACAAGTGAAAGTTTCTGAAAACATTCTGAAAGCACTGCTGGACTTGAAATAGACTTTAGCCTGGCATAACAACTTTGTCTCTACGCCTGGTCACCTCTTAAAAACCTCTCGAGGCATAACACCTAGATTTTCAAAAATATCTATGGATTATTGTCTTATCACTAGGGTAGACTAGTCATCAAGACTACGAGAACAATTATCTATTGGCTTTGCTGTCTGGCCACAAACTCTCAGAGTCATAGGGTGCAGACACAAACCAGGCTAAAAAAGACCAGGGGTCTTGTTAATAAAAAACCTTTGTGTGGATTTGAGGGTGCAAACATGAGCACACCCCACCCAGGTGACACCCTAAAACAGCCATACAGGGACTATACTAATCAACCTCATACATAGGCAACCACAATGCTGCAGACCTTTATTGGCAGAGACAGAGTAGCCTCCCACATGACCTTCATCTAGTGATAATAATAATAATTATAATAATAATAATAATAATTCTTTACATTTATATAGCACTTTTGTCACTACTCAGTGTGCTTTTCATAGTGAGTAGGCAACCACCAGCAATCTGCAGCTTCCACCTGGATGATGCAACGGCAGCCATTTTGCGCCAGTAAACTCAATGCACATTAGCTGTTAGGTAGTGAAGGGGTGAGAGATAGTTAGGCAGTCAGAGACAGTGGATGATTAGGGGGCCAGAGCGACTAGTTCAGTGATGGCAAACCTATGATGTGCATGCCTAAGGTCACACACTACAAAGTTTTTTGGGTGACATGCTAGCCAAAGTTACCAAAGAATCCGAACAAACAAAAATATAAGAAATATGAGACTCTGCACCACCCTGAGCTTAAAATGGATTCTCACCATCCGTATCAGCACTTCATCTGTCATCACAACTACTTCGCGACGCGACTACTAAGGAGGTACTGAGGGATTTGGAAATTGTAGAGGGAGAAGTGCTGCTGAGATTATATAAGATGAAATCAAACAAATCACCAGGACCAGATAATATCTATCCTCGTGTTCTTAAGGAGGTTAGTGAGTACAGATATAAACCCTGACACATATTTTTAGGAAGTCACTGCACACTGGAGAGATTCCGAAGGACTGGAAAATGGCAAATATCATCCCATTATATAAAAAGGGTGACAGGGCAGATCCAAGCAACTATAGGCCAGTAAGCTTAACATGCATGACAGGAAAATTAATGGAAGGAATTATTAAGGATAAGATTGAGCAACACATGGCAAGGACAGGAGTTATTCTGACCAGTCAGCATGGGTTCAGAAGAGGGAGGTCGTGTTTTACTAACATGCTGGAATTCTATGAGGAGGCAACAAAAGGATACGACCAGAGTGGAGCAGATGATATTATTTATCTGGACTTTCAGAAAGCATTTGATAAGGTGCCACATGAGAGGTTGGGCATCAAATTAAAAGAAGTGGGAGTTCAGGGTGATGTTTTTAGATGGGTGCAGAATTGTCTCAGACACAGGAAGCAGAGGGTGATGGTGTGAGGAACCTCATCAGAACTGGCCAATGTTAAGAATGGTGTTCCACGGGGGTCAGTGCTAGGGCCGCTGCTATTTTTAATATATATAAATGATTTAGATAGGAATATAAGTGACAAGCTGGTTAAGTTTGCAGATGATACCAAGATAGGAGGATTAGCAGATAATTTGGAATCCGTTAAATCATTACAGAAGGACTTGGATAGCATACAGGCTTTGGCAGATTTGTGGCAGATGAAATTTAATGTCAGTAAATGTAAAGTATTACACATAGGAAGTAAAAATGTTAGGTTTGAATACACAATGGGTGGTCGGAAAATCGAGAGTACGCCTTATTAGAAGGATTTAGGAGTCATAGTGGACTGTAAGCTATCAACTTCGCGACAGTGTTCAGAAGTCATTAAGAAGGCTAACAGAATGTCAGGTTATATAGCGCCTTGATGTGTGGAGTACAAGTCACAGGAGGTTCTGCTCAACCTTTATGACACACTGGTGAGGCCTCATCTGGAGTACTGGGTGTAGTTTTGGTCTCCAGGCTACAAAAAGGACATAGCAGCACTAGAAAAGGTCCAGAGACTAGGCTGATTCAGGGCTGCAGGGGTTGAATTATGAGGAAAGATTAAAAGAGCTGAGCCTTTACAGTTTAAGCAAAAAAAGATTAAGAGGAGACCTGAGTGAAGTGTTTAAAATTATGAAGGGAATTAGTACAGTGGATCGAGACTGTTATTTTAAAATGAGTTCATCAAGAACACGGGGACACAGTTGGAAACTTGTTAAGGGTAAATTTCGCACAAACATGAGGAAGTTTTTCTTTACACAAAGAACGATAGACACTTGGAATAAGCTACCAAGTAGTGTGGTAGACAGTAAGACGTTAGGGACTTTCAAAACTCAACTTGATGTTTTCTTGGAGGAAATAAGTGGATAGGACTGGCGAGCTTTGTTGGGCTGAATGGCCTGTTCTCGTCTAGAGTGTTCTAATGTTCACAGTGGTCACACAGTTCAGTTGACTTCTAAACGCTGCACCGGTAGCTCGTTTTTCTTAATCCCTCCTAAGACTGGCTTATTTTCCGCGCTATTCACCACTGTGACAATAAGCGGCAGGAAAACTTCACAGTATGCAGTGTGTGGAAAATAGTAATCAGAAAGTGTAACAAGGCATATCTTTGTCAGCCATCCATCTTCAGAATCTAGAATACTTCCTTCCATAAATATCAACCTCTAAGCAAAAAAAAAAATTGACAAAGTCTAAAATAATGGGGAACAAACGGCCAATATATGGATAGAAATATAACAATGCTCTTATAAACTTAGAATAACAGGACCTTTTCTTTTACTTTTATAATACTGTATATTGCACCACACATGATTGGCCTGTATTTTTTTAAATAAATAAATTTGTAAAGTCTATTTAGACATTTTCAGAATTTTTGATGTGCCGAGCCCAAAAGGTTCGTCATCACCAGAGTAGGTCATGGTGGGCAATTTAACCTGAATGTCAGGACACACCTTCTGAAGGATGTCCAGGAACCTTCAATGACCACAGAGTCAGGACCTCAGTTTAATGTCTCATCCAAAGGACTGTGCCATTTTAACAGCACAGTGTCCCCATAACTGCACTGGGGAACTGGAATCTACATTCAGACTACAGGGTAAGTGCCCCCAGCTGGCCCTGCCAACACCACTTCCAGCAACAACCCAAGCTTTTCCTGGTTGGTCTCCTATCCAAGTACTGGCTTGGTTCAAACATGCCTAGCTTCAGGTGGATCACCTCTTCTGGAGTTCATGTAGTATGGCTGGTGTTACACTGTTGTCCTGTGTTGGGGAAAGGTATAAAGCGTTAGCGTCTGAGCAAGTAGCCACTATAACCTGGCACATGTAATGACATAATTGCTGTTACAATGAATACTACAAGCCATATGATAAACCACAAGTTCAACCAGTTGCCTTATCAACAAGTCAGCCATTACATTACACCAGCATCATGAGTAAGAAATTAATGAATTTTGGACTGACGCAGGTCACCGAGTCATGATCTTTGATTTGGAATTGCAGATGATTTGTGTGTTAATGATATGTTACTGCTCATGGATAACAAAAGAATCGTTATTCTCACAATGTGCTCTTATTGCTATGAGTGCTGTAAATTGGGAACCTATATTGGCTCATAAGTCAGTCATCATCATAGGAAGAAACAAAATCCTGCTGGTCACTAAAAATTCCGATACAGCCATTTGCAAAGTTTTCAAGCAGGGCAAAATACGTCCTGTAATGTCAAACCATTAGTCTATGAATAGACTATAGGGTATAATATTTATCCTGTTCTGTATGCAGGAGTGAATCATGCCTATGTTATACTGAGCTATGGTTTCTAATAGAGAGAAGTGATAACAGGCAATCTAAACTGATGAAAAAAAAAGTTGTTCACTGCAAATATACAGAATAAAATAAAGTCTATACATCATATTCATTACTTTTTAGCTTTAATATATTTGTCACATCATCACATATTATAATCGTCATTTAGCTGGTTTGACTGCATTTTCCTGCTTGCTCAAAGGTGTTGAACTTTCCCAGTTTCTCCAAAATGTTGTGTACTCATGGTTCAGAGTTTTGGTAAATACACAAAAGTTCTCCCATCAAGTTTTTTTTTTTTTGTATAAGTACGGATTTTTGTGTGGAAATTTGTGTTACACACTGTGATATATGGCCGGCAGTTTATCCCAACCAACACCCTCACACCGCTAGATGGCGTCCTCCCTGCAACATGGAGGTGCCCCGAATTCCAGCAGGGCATCATGGACAATGGAGTTCGGCTTCATAGCTCTGCTGGATATTGTGGGGGCCACCAGGGGCCGCTGCAGGGAGGCATGAACATTGTTTCTATTATCGCCCAGAAGTACTTACAAGTCATGGGGATGGAAGAACTAAAGTACTTCCAGGTTGAAGAAAAGAAGAAGTTTTCATCTGACCCGGAAGTGCTATGAAATCACATGGACTGAGGGACAGAAGCACTTCCGAGTCAAGGACTATAAAAAGGACTGTGGGAAACCCAGCAGACTGAGCTGGAGTTGGGAGGGAGTATGACAGAGCAGCTGGGTGGAGAGAAGGATCGATTATTGTTTATTATTGTTATTATTTATGAATTATTGAGTATTGTGGAGTTGCTTTGTGCACATTATTAGAAATATTAAATTCATTTCTTTATTTTACCTGGTGTCTGGAGGTGTTGTCTGCAGGTTTCACGGGGTAACAGCGACCCATGCTGTGACAACACGTTTTGAGGCACCTTTTTGTGTATAAGCAAGTTTTGTAAATCTAATCCCAGGAGTTGATTGGCCAAAAATGAATCATAGTCAGACAAAGCAAGGTGTCAAAAGTGGGAGATCAGAAAAAGACAGGAGACCAAAGAAATGGAAATAATCAGAAGTAAGGAGCAAAGTAAAGTTTAAAGCAAAAGAATCAAACTTAGCCCTAGAGTCTATCTGAATTAAAAACCATTTACAACACTGAAGAGCTTAAACAATAATATTATCCAATGAGACTCTGAAAAATTAAAGGAAAAAAATTCTAAATTACTTCAAAATATGGACACAAACATTTAAGTAATTTAAGTAATTTACCTAGAGACTGAATCAGGGAACAATGTGTAGAAGTGGGCATTTCAACAGACTTTGTAGTATGAACACTGTATTTACAATGGTGTATAAGCAAAAACATTTAATCATTACACTCTAATTAAAATAAAAGTGAAATAACTTTATTAAGCAGGAATTGCAGCGATAAAAGTTAAGTTCATATTCTGTCATTTTTTACTCGGTTTAAATCACCATGAGATTTATTGAATCAGTAATTTAGGCATTATCTTTAACACTACTCACTTCCGAAACACATCACAAAACTGACTATAACTCATTTTTTCCACCTTAGAAATGTTTGTAAATTGAGACTTTTCTAAATATGCCTGAGGCTGAGAAATTAATGTATGCATTTATTTCTAAGAAGATTAACTACTGCAATGCATCATTCACTGGCTGTTCAAATCATTCTTTATGCAGCATTCAGTTAATCCAAAATGCTGCTGCAAGAATCCTTACAAGAACTAGAAGGTACGACCACATAACTCCAGTTCTCAAGTCTTGCACTGGCCACCAGTTAAACTTAGGGCTGATTTCTTTTTCTTTTTTAAATAGATGAATTAATAAGTGAATAAAGATAAATGGGAAAGAATCTGCTTTCTCAGTGAATTTAATGCTTATTCTAAAATGTTATTGATTAGATCCTGCCAGGTTTTGAAAATGTTCTGCACAGATCCTCTAAGTGCAAATTTGATTTTTTCCAGTTTCAAATAGTATATAACATCAGTTACCCATTGATTTAGAATAGGAGAATTAGGATTCTTCCAGTTGAGCAAGATAAGTCTACGTGCCAATAGTGTAGTACACGCAAATACAGTTTGTTTGTTCTTCTCTAATTTTAGCCCCACTGGGAGCCCACCAGACACAGCTGTTAATGGGTTAGGAGGAATTGTAACACTAAGGCTGTCTGAAAGGCATTTAAAAATTTTGGTCCAGAATGATGTTCATTTGGTGCAGGCCCAAAACATGTGACCCAGTGAGGCTGGAACTTGTTTCACAGGTTGGGTCTTGCTCTAGAAACATTTTGAACATTTTTAAACAAGAGAGATGTGCTCAGTATATAATTTTGAGTTGAATAATTGTGTGCTTTGCACATATGGAGCTCGAGTGGATTCTCTGCACCTGCTTCTTTTCTGAGATATTGAGTGAGAGATCCTTATCCCACTGTCCTCTTGGATCTTTGAAAGGGAGGGACTGTAAAATAGTTTTATATATTGTAGAAATGCTGTCTGAGTTCTCAAGACTGATCAATATTTTTTACGGCATAGAGGTAGGTGGGAGGTGAGGAAAATTGGGCAGGTTCTGTTTAACGAAGTTTCTGATTTGAAGATAGTGAAAAAAATGTATTGCTGGAAAGATAAATTTAGAATGTAATTGTTCATAGGATTCAAAGACGTTGTCTATGTACAGATCTCTAAGTGATTTAATCCCAGATGTTTTCCAGACATTAAAAACTGCATATGTTTGAGAGGGAGGGAAAAGGTTGTTCTCATGCAGAAGTGCCACCGATAAAAGCTTCTCTATCTTAAAATGCTTTCTACATTGGTTCCATATTCTGAGTGAGTGAAGCACAGTTGGGTTATTAGTATATTAGTGACAACTTGTATTTATTGGGATACAAAGCAAAGAATGTAAAGAAGTACTGCGGACCAAGCCTGTGTATGTTCATCTATTTCTATCCATGTCCATGTTTTTATAGTTTGTATATTTGCTGCCCAGTAATAAAACTGAAAGTTAGGTAGAGCCATGCCACTTTCCACCTTAGGTCTTTGTAGGGATGCTCTTTGGATACATGGATGTTCTGAATTCCAAATAAATTAGGTTATGGTTGAATCTAATTTCTTAAATAATGATTTATTGATGTATATTGGAATGTTTTGAAATAAAAAGAGAAGCTTATGAAGGATATTCATCTTAACAATGTTAATTCTTCCAGCTAAAGTGAGATGAAGGGTTGACCATCTATGCAAGTCTTGCTTAATTTTTTCAATTTAGACAGCAATTTCAAAATTCTCCTTTAAATATTTAAAACCTTATCTCGCCAAAGCCCGGCTTACCTATACAAACTTATTATTTCTTACAAACCAGAGCGCACAGTAAGATTTCAAGATGTCAAGTTTCACCCAAGGTTCCTCTTCTGGCTGGTTTTCAAATGTCTCTTTTATGTCTGTTATTTGTGTTAACATTATTGGTTATTTACTTTCTTTATGTCTATGCATGTTCTTTTATGCTTATTGTATTTTGTAGATTATGCCCCAAGAGATGGGGGTGGGGTGTGGGGCACCTGCCCATCATTATCAAAGAACTTCCATCAGCCAGAAAACCCAAAATTCCTTGCAGTTCATTGTGAATGCACTAAGACACCATTTCTTAAACTATGGGTTACGGTTTGGAGATGATGGGTTGTATGGGGCCATGACTTAACGTATTTAATTGGAATGGGGTGTGTATGGTTTGCAAAGTTTATCGTGATGGCAATCAGCATTGCTACTACTATTAATAGCGATTCGCCAAGGAGGACCACCCACCAAGACTGTAGGCAATGATTCTCCAAAGTGGAAACACTATGACTGTTGCCAGCAATTTTCCAAGGAGTAAAGCAACAACCAAACTGTGACTGTCACTGGTGATTTTCCAAGGTAAACTGACTCTATGACTGTTGTCAGCGATTCTCCAGGGGGTACGATCTGATGGTCATAGTGGACTGGTTCTCGAAGACACTAAGAAAGGCAACATTGTGGCATAAGAAAAAAATTTAAGAAACCCTGTGCTGAGGTGTTGGCGAGTTCTGTGTTCTATTGCTCTTTTTGATTTACTGGATATTTTTGATATTTTGCCATTCTTTGGAATTTGTATTTGGACTATTGGGATTGCCTGTTTAGAAGACATTGTGTTCTGTGTCTTTGCGTTTCTTTGAGCTTAGTTTTGCTTAACTGAACTTTTTGTTAAAATCTTTTTTATATATAAATATTCTTCATTACCCTTTTCGTGCCTAGCTGGGGTTTGGTGATTTTTTTCCCCCTCTAATGGGTATTTTTAGCATTTGTTTACTTGGGAACACTCTACTTCATAACTTGATTCCAAGGATCAATAAAATAACAGTCAGAGGACAAGCTTTTAGTTACAGAGCCCTGAAGTTGTGGAATGATCTGCCTGCTAATATAAGAGCTATCCCTTTGGCCTCAGTCTGAGACTTACAACTTAAGACTAGCCTACTCTGACTAGAGCGGCTGATTAACATGCAAACTGCATCATTGTTCGTTAGTTATTTGTATAATCACATAAGTAATACAATTTTTCTTTACCATTAGGTAAGTGTCCACATAGGAGGTTGGGCATCAAACTGAAAGAAGTGGGAGTTCAGTATGTGGTGTATAGATGGGTGCAGAATCGGCTCTGACACAGGAAGCAGAAGGTGATGCAGAAGAGCAGAGGAGCCTCAACAGAATTGGCCGATGTTAAGAGTGGCGTCAAGCAGTGGTCAGTTTTTTTAAATATATATATAAATAAGTGGGATCAGAATAAAAATAACAAGCTGGTTAAGTTTGCAGATGATACCAAGCTGGTGGATTGGCAGATAATCACATATCCAATGATTCATTAAAGAGGGTCTTGGACAACATTCAGGCTTGGGCAGATTTGTGTTGGGTGAAATTTAATGTTAGTAACTGTCAAAATGTTAGGTTTGAATACATAATGGGAGGTCTGCAAAGTCTGAAAATCAAAAGTACACCTTATGAG